>OY986964.1:20905526-21257078 GCA_963920575.1 Narthecium ossifragum | reverse complement strand
TTATGTCTTATAGTTGAGACATTTCAAAAACCGTATATACTTATATAATATATATATATATATATATATATATAATTCATGTCAGATAATCTTTGATAGGAAACTGTTATATAACTGCCATTCATGGCAATTTTTGGAATGAACTCTCCTTGCACTAAATATTTTTTTTGGAAAGAAAGTACTTGGGGATCTTATAAGAATTCGCTTTGTTCCAACATTGTGGGAACATATGTCTTCAGATATTTCCCATTTATGGGATTTTCATGAACATCCCCATTCAAGTAGTTTAACTGGAAAGATCCACTTGGCCAAGCCTCTTTTACTACAAAAGGCCCTTCTCAGTTAGGTGACCATTTGCTATATCTAGGATCCTTAACCATTGGCAAGATAACCTTCCAAACTAGATATCTTTTTTGGAAGTTTTTCGCCACCATTTTCTCCTTATAAATGCCGGCCATTTTCTCCTTTTGACCTAAAATGTGATTAAAAGCCACTAATCTATTTTCATCCAACTCCATTAGTGGTTGCATCATGGCCTCATGATATTCTTTAGAAGTTAAGTCTTCTTGGTGAGTCACTCTCATGGACGCTATATTAACCTCTATTGGCAACACTGCATGTTGACCATAGGTTAATTTAAAGGGTGTGGTTTTCGTGCTAGTCTTTGGCGTGGTGCGATAAGCCCACAGTGCGTATACCAAGGCTTCATGCCATTTTCGGGGATGATCTCCCATCATCTTATGAATTATCCCCTTTAACATTTTATTGGATGACTCCGCATGTCCATTTAATTGGGTGTAATATGAAGTTCAATTAGCAGCCTGTATACCGTAGTCATTTAGAAAGTTTACAACTTTCCAGCCATCGAAAGCTTGGCCATTATCTGATACTATTGTCTTAGGAATTCCAAATCGACTAAGTATATGTTCTTTAAAGAAACAAATGATTGTTTCTTCGTTGACTTCTTTAGCCAAAATTGCTTCTACCAATTTGGTAAAATAATCTGTTGTTGCGAGTATAAAATTATGACCTTTTAATGACGGTGAACCAAATTTTCCAATGATATCAATTGCCCAGCGAATAAATGGCCAGGGCTTAATTATTAATGTCATATCTTTCACATGCGCTCTCTGGATAGTGACATGTTCTTGGCATCTTATACATCATTTAGTGAATTGAGCAATTCTTCGTTTTTTTTTTGCCAAAAATAGCCATTTTGTATTAACACCCATCTCATCTTGGCTCCTGATTGATGTGCACCACACACGCCTTGATGTACTTCTCCCATCATGATTTCCACTTCTTGCAAGCCTAGGCATCGTACGAATACACCATCCTGTCTCCTTTTGTACAACACATCTTCTACCAATAAAAAATTGGCTGCCTTTAATCTTATTGCTTTATCTGTCTTCGTAGCACATCATTGTAGGTAATTAATAATTGGTGTTCCCCAATCGTTAGCGTCATTATCGATGGTGTTTATATTTACTTCCAATTTTTCTTTATTTCTTTTAATGGCAGAATTTACTTTGCCAGTCTTATATATCTGCTCCATGATCAATCTTATATATCGCCAGAGTTGTTTTTCCCGTACCTCCGACCCAGTCCGAACACATCAGGTTGAGAGTCTGGTTTGGTTGATTCGGCTCGATTAGCCTTGGTTTGCGATCAGTTGATCGCATCATTGTATTTGGACCCCAAGGGCATTTTGGTAAAATTGCGCCTTGTGAGCTCCGATCTTGATGCCATTAGATTCCTAATGTTCTTCTCTACCTCCTCTCAAACTTTGATTGAATTCTAACGAGTTTTGATAGGTTAAATCTTGGAAAGTGACTTTTTTAGGGCAATGCGCACCCAGGCATCATGGTTGACCGTCACATAGACCGTGAGGCTCATATACCCAAAATAGCTTCTCAAGGTCGATGCATGGATCAACCGTCATTGTTCACCCATGCATCACGGTTGACCGTCGCATCGACCGTAAGCCTTTGATGTTAAAATGGCTTCTCAGGGTCGATGTTTGGATCGACTGTCAGTGTACACAATCCCACCTCACAGTCGACTATCACATCGACCGTCGAATTATCCGTCGCCCCTTTACATAGTGATTTTCATGATTCTTTTGGTTGGATTCTTTCATTATAGATAGCTAATGATGCTAGGAAGCATATAGGATGATAACGGTGACTTTTCAACATATTTATCGATCGATTTGAGAGGCATATAATCGTAGGTGTATATTTGTGATATATTATGAAATTACTGGTATTGTACAATTTCTTCCATTTCGTCAACCAATTGTTTTCCGATCGACTAGATAACTTAGTATGCTCTGCTATATGAAATTGAATACTTAATCATTGTATTGTTAAGCAGTTATCTGTCGGATAATTGTGGAAACTTAACCCATAGTGTGCCGACCTTGCGCCGAGAGCTATTGTATAGCGGTGTTGTGATGCTGATTTCTGTTTGGGAATTAGGTTTGATTCTTTTCTTGTATTCTAGCTTAATTGTTGAACCTCTAATGTTGATGTGACATATAGTGACACACAGGCTAGATGCTTGTATAGATGCATGCATTGTACGCATTAGAGGCATTCAAAGTTAGGCGTGGGTGATGGGTCAGTCATCGATCCAAGGGTTCAGGCAGCTCGGATCTAGCTCTAGGACCGAGACAGGGTAGAAAGGTTTAGGGCGTGATTGTGTTCTTGGAATCCTTATACTCTCTAGGTAAAACACTAGTTGGCTACTAATGCGTTACGAACATGTCATTAAAACGTTGCAAACTCAATCAAATATTAAATTTATAATCCTTATTCAATCACTACACTACTAGGTAGAATAGCGGTGAAGACGAGAGTCGATCTACAGGAAAACATTGGAAACTGAAATCAATTCTCGACACCCTAAAACTAAGGAAAAGAATCAAAGATAGAATATAGTTATTTAGATTTATAAAGAAAAGAAACAAAAGGTTGATCAATTCGAATCAATGAAGTAGTTACTTAGGAATTACTCAATCCGCCCTAATTTCATTATTAGTCTTCTCTAGTTATCATCTTGTTCCCTTCTTTCAACATTATAGATCATATGACTACAAGCTCACATGAATCCCTAAAAAAAAGTTAATGTTCCCAATGCCATAACCTATCTTTGCTTGGCATAGATTGTCTTTGGTCCTAAGATTACATTAAATTATACTACTCCTAATGATCTTAGCACAACCTATCTTCACGTAGCATAGTTTATCTCAAAGGCAAACCAATAACTTCATAAAAACCATCTCACAATTTCTAAAATCAATCACAGAAATCATATTAACAATAAAACCATATTTATGAGATCATGCATCGAGAAGTTCATAAGAATCAAACTAAAGAAAGACCAAAACTACATTAGGGTTTCATGAGATTTCTAAATACAAGAAGTTAGCCACTCATCTTATGGATGAAAGCCATCGGGTCGGGATAGGAAGCTGTCACCATCCGCATTCTCACCGTCTTCTCCTTCCTTCTCCAAAGATTGTCAAAAAGATGATTACTTTTGGCTGAAATAACCCCTTTATATAATAGAAACCCTTAATCCCAGAATTAGGAGTCATAACTGAGGTTAAATTCTAATTTCCCTAAATTCCGTATTGATGATTTCATCCGAACGATCCATCGGACTCAAAACCGATCCATCACTCAAGTCGGTTTGACTGGATCTCCACTACTACGTCATTAATTTCAACCTTTCTTTCCAACTTCCATATATTCGACTTTGATTAAAAACTTGTGCCAATGTATACGAAATCTCACAAAGTCTTTAACATGAAACTTGTACCTCTTGCGATCTTCTTTCATCTCCAAAAAGTTTAGAATATTTAGATTTTGGTACAATGTCTGGTGATTTAATTCCAAACAGTCGACGAAACAGTTTTTTTGCAGAATTTAGTCATTTTTGGCCGAATTTCTTGTATTTCGTCTCAAATCCTACTTAAACCTGAAATCAAACAATAAGATATCAAATATACCTACTCTTAGGCTAAAAAAGGTAATTTAAGGTGTTTTATTATACATAATTCATGTCTCATCAGCTACAATTATATTGTTATTGAGGTTCAAAGGTCGTGTTGATTATCCAAGGCCAAGTGCTAAGGATGGTTGTCGATGCATTCTCGACGTGGTCCCCATGCATAGGAATCTTGCCTGGGTAAGGGTGATCCTGCATATTACTGTTTCGTTGCCTCTTTGTAACATGTTCAAGAGAGAGGCTGCATGACAGGAGCCCTTCGAACATCGATGGGGTTATCGGACCCTTGGCATACCTTAAAATTAGGCGGAGAAGCGACATTGTTATTGTTTTCTCCTTTTAGTGTGACGTAGAGTAGAACTCTACTAAGCTTATCGCTCACTCCTATCTGGGTTGCGTGTTGTAGGTGCAAGCGCCAGCTTTTCTTCTATATCACTAGTTGGACAGCGTTTTGGCGGCGCGTCGACCTTTGGAGGTGTCTGAGGAGTTGGGGTTTAGTTTACTTTTAATAGTTTGGAAAAATGTATAATTTCCCTCTTTGTGGAGTTGATATCTATGTATACATGTTTAATTGAGGATGAATTTGTATCAGTAAACTTTGTATTATATCCATATGTATAAATTGAGTTTCTGATCATCAGTAAATTGTTAGAATTACAGTTGACCCCAGAACAAATTGTTTAGATTAGCCATGTCTATTTGTTATATAAATGTGCCTGAAATGAATTCAACATGAATAGATCGGCTCACGTCCTGATCCGGATGGGTTTTCTAGGTCGGGATGTGACACAATCCCTTTGGTAATTTATACCCGGATGCAATTTGGGCTAAATCTTTGGCCTTCTCATTCTGCAATTGAAGGATATATTTTATTTCCATCTCTTTGAAATATTATAATTTTTCCAAGGCTATTTTTTGCAACAAAAGAAGTGCGTCAATTGTGAATTGATATTCACCCATTAACTGATTGATGATGAGATGTGAATCTCCTTTTATCACTAAGCTTTGAATATTCATTTCACCCAACATCTCCAAGCCAATTATAAGTGCTTCATATTCTGCTTGGTTATTAGTGCACCAATGGGTAAGCGAAAATGAGTACGAAAAAGTTGGGCCAATGGGGACCATAATAAAAATTCCATGTCCTGCTCCTGTTGATGTTTTTGATCCATCAAAATAAAGCATCCACAGAGCTATGGATGTGAGGACCCATACCTCCAACCCGGTCCGACCGCGTCGTTCGAGGCTCTGGTTCGGTTGGTTTGCCTCGATTGGCCTTGCTTTGCGATATCCTTTGATCGTTGTGACTCCAAGAGTAATTTGGTAAATTACCCATGGCGGAGTCGGTTTCACACACGCGTTGCGCACACACAGCCTTGTGATGATGTATGTGCTTGATTAGACCATTAGAAGTACTCTAGATCGGAGGATATGAGTTTGATCATGAGGATCGAGACTTGAGCAGCTTGGATCAAATCTGGCCGATTGGACGGCCAAGATCTAATATTAAGTCATTAACATTAATATATATATATATATAAACCCCTTTTCTCCCGTTAGGTTACTGTTGTAAGAGAGATCGGGAGGGAGAAG
Source organism: Narthecium ossifragum (assembly GCA_963920575.1). NCBI lineage: Eukaryota > Viridiplantae > Streptophyta > Magnoliopsida > Dioscoreales > Nartheciaceae > Narthecium > Narthecium ossifragum. Next base: position 21,251,471 of record OY986964.1, on the reverse strand, counting down.
AAAGAGGCGGCGATCCATGACCAGAGAGAGGGAGAGGTCAGCGATCATGATCGGAGGGGACCATGATTTGTGACGGCGACTACAGCCGGAGGAGGATCTTGACTAGCGAGGCGGTGGAGCTCGTGACCAGAAGAAAGGGAGGATGACTGTGACCTGCGGAACCGACGACAACAACATCGACGACTGGAGGAGGAGCTCTCGCACAATCCAGAAGGTAGGGGATCTACCCTAAGCTCATCTTAGGCTCTTAGGATGGGTTTTGATTGCATGCTAGCGTAGGATTGTGATGCTCTGTTCTTGGTTTTTTGATTCACTGCCCTTGTCTTCCCCTTCATTGCATGCCTTTGCTTAGATCTGAGTAAATGGTGATTTTTTTATTGAGATCTGCTTCCCCTTTTGCTGGTTTGATGGATTTCGAAGAGATCTTCACCTCTATGCTTCTTCTCTTCTCCATGTTCATGATCTGTCGGACGTTTGAGATCCTCTTCCAACCCCTCTCCTGATTTCCATGGAGTTTTATTGGGTTGGTTCAGATTTGTTGGACATAGTTGGAATTCAATGCTATGTGATAGATTCCGATGCTAGGCGGTAATCTGGTTCCTCCCCTGTTCTTCTTCTTCTCTTTGCTGCCATTTCACGTATCCATGGATTAGTGGTGGTTGGTGATGATGTTGTTTTCCCTGTTTTGGGTTTGATGGATCTCAATACTAGGCTTGTGGTTTGTCGGATTTCTCTTAGGGTTTTCAAGGTTTTCCTCCCCCTGTTCTTGGGTTGCCGGATGCTTGAGGAAATGCTTCAAAGATTTTCTTGTTTTCCCTTTTTAATCTCCTTGATGCATTCTCTTGGTTGTTTCTCTTGAAGCCGTGGCTTGTGATGAGTCTTCCTTCTCTTTGGACCTCTGCCCCCCCGAGTTCCGGCATGTTTGTGGGTTGCGTTCCCTTGTCTTTCCCTGCTCTGGTTCGGGGACAACTGGGATTTCCCTATAGCTCTTCCCTGAGCTCCGGTAGAGGTTATGGGGATGGGCTTGGTCCCACTGGCGATAGTTGGTTTTTGATGCTCAATGGATTACTGCGATTATTTGAATGCCTATGTTTTCCTTTGCCCTTGGATTTGAAGCTATATTTTCCTTTTTTGATGTGGTCGTAGCTGTGCTGGTAGTCTGGCTTAGGTGTAATCCATTGACTTAGCTTTATGCCAACTTTCTGTATTGTCCATGTACTCACTGCTAATTTATACTCATTAGTGCCATCTGTTCTTCCTCCATTTCATTCATATAATTTCATGGTACTGGCGTAATTATGTACTAGGATATCATGTTCAAGCCTTGGGCCGAAGATGTGCCCCGTATGTGTTGAATGATATTATGCATGGTTTGGATGTGTGAATGAAGTTGCATATGGCTGAATAATTATTGTCTTTTGACGAGTGTTGGTAGTTGGTGTTTGGTTAATTACTCTTGTAGCTCGTTATCATGTTGTCTCAGCATGTTGGACTATTGTTTGATGATTTAGCATGTAGAGACACCTAGGCCTAGTTGTTTGAATAGGCTCATGCATGATGCTTGCATTAGAGGCATTCAGGTTAGGTGGTAGGTGATAGATTCGATCGCCGATCCGGGGTTCTCGGGTAGCCCTAATCTAGCCCTAGGACTGGGGTTTGGGTAGTTGAGGATTAGGATGTGATTGTCATCGAGTGATCATGTTTGCTAACATTTGAGGTTATCGCCATAGTTGACTAGTTATTATATTCTTGTACTTGAGGTGTAGAGGTCGTGTCGGATCTCCGAGGCCAAGCGCTAAGGATGGTTGTCGATGTCCCTGACATGTGTCCCCGCGAGAGATGAGATGGTATGACTGGACAGGGTGGTACCTGGACAGGAGCCCGCAGTCTTTGTGTGAGGACCCGTCCCTATACTCCTGTGGCTCGTCGTGGACCGCAAGGGAAATTTGGTAAATTGTGCCTTGTCGGCTTGTTTCACACTCGCGTGTGCATACACTGACCATGCTTGTGGTATTGTTTGGCAAGAATGGTTAGTGAGACCCGGGATCGAAAGATCCGGGCTTGGGCTTAAGTTTTAACCCAAGTCCAGCTTCCTACGAAAGAGGGATCGATCCTTCCTTGCTAGAAGGATCGATCACTCAATGACAGGAATATGGATCGTTGCAAAGGATTGATCGGTCTCTTGGGACGGATCGATCGGACTCGGAGAAGGATCGATCGGTCTCTTGGGCTGGATCGATCGTTCTCTTGGCTGGATCGATCGTTCTCTTGGCTGGATCGATCGGTCTCCTTGGACGGATCGATCCTGTTTAGTCGGTTCGTTTGCCTATAAAACAAATGCAACCTTCTTCCTTGAATCTCTTTGGAAATCCGAGTTCTTGGGCTGAGAATTTCTGGATTTCGAAGAGGTTGTGGACGATCCAAGGCCTAGCAGCTGGGATTGAAGCTGTTATTGCTTAGGTAGGGATCCTACCTACATTTATTCCGAGTTTTTGGAGGTTTTATGGTAGTCTATGTTTCCATTGATTAGATCTTGTTGTATACATGTTAGATTCTAGTTTTTCCACCGGTTTTGGATTCGTGATCCTTCGTACTATTAGATCCCAGGTTTTGGTGGGATTTGGTGGAGTTTTCCGACGGTATTTCTCGCCGGAGGGATGCCAGAGAACCCAACGCGATCGATCCGTCTGTGAGATGGATCGATCCCTCTTTGTTGGTCATACCGACCCGAGCAGGATCGATCGGTCTCAAGTGAGGACGATCGATCCCGGTGCCTTGGGTAGCATGGGATCCCTCTCGTCACGAGTAGGATCGATCGTCCCTTGGGGGGAGGGATCGATCCTCCTCGGCACGACAGTGAAGATGTTCACTATCGCGAGTAGGATCGATCGTACCTTGAGGGGACGGATCGATCTTACTCGGCACGATAGGAAAAGTTTCCTCTCTGCCTTTAGTAGGATCGATCGGCCTCTTGGGGGAGGGATCGATCCGACTATGGCAGAGAGAGGAATTTATCTTGTTTTGCTCGCGGGGCTTTGCATGTATCGTTTTCCTTACTGTCTTATATATTGTACATATACTTAAGCATGTTAGTCCCATATTAGGGGCAGTGGCGAACCGGGGGAGTGATGACTCCCGAAATGTTTAGAATAAACAGGCGAGTAGGCCTACAGCTTTCCTTAGCCTCGCATGCCGGCGTGCGCCGAGGGCTTTATCTGTGATATATGTGAGCTGTCGTTTGCGGGGTTGCTTCCCGGTGCAGGTGTTGTGGTGGACTGCTGGCAGTTGGTGGTGGTACCACTGCAGCAGTCCCTAGACCTTATTTATCTATTCACCACCCCGGGCCGGCAGGGTGTCGTTCCTAGACCTTGTTATTTATAACATCACATACTGTTGCATGCTTATCTGTATTACCCAGCGTGTGCTCATATCATGCATTGCTTGTGCATTAGTTGCATCTGTGTAGGGTGTTGCCGATCCGGGGCTTTTGGATAGTCCGGATCTACCTCTAGGACCGTTGCAGGTAGCTTGGTCCAGGTTTCGATTTGTAATATTCGGTCGATTTTCGATGATAGGGTTAGATGACCTGAATACATGTTGCTTGATGATTATAAAGGTCGTGTCGGTCTCGAGCCGAGTGTGGAGGTGTAGCCGGTGTCCGGTTCATTGTCTCATGGGTAGAGGTAGTGCCTACTCAGCGGTGTTGGTTGCCAGCCTTGCAGTGTTGGTTTCCTGCTAGTGAGATGGCAGTGTTGGTCTGCCTCGCTGAGGGCGGCCCAGTATGTGACCAGTCCAACTGGAGAACATGACTGGAGTCTCCTTTCAGGGACACGCGGTGGGGTTATGTGACCCCTGTGTACACCCAACCTCTACTTGAGGGCGACACTGTTGTGCTCCCTCCCTTGTGAGTGTCGTAGTGTTAGTGTCCCTGTGGAGCTTAGTGCTCACTCTTATCCGGGCTGCGTTTTTTAGGTGCTGACGCTAGCTCTTCTTCGGTCGCCCCTACCGGACCAGTGTTTGGTGACGTGGCGGCGTCTGCCGGTACTTGAGGAGTGGCGAACTATGTTTTTACCCTTTTGTTATAGATAATCTCCTACGGGACTGATAAATGTATAATTTCCCTGTTTTGAGGACATGTATCTATTTCAGTTCAGTCTTTGGGCTTGTAATATTTGTTTAATACAGGATGATTATGATTTGCTAGGGTAACCACTACGATTAGAGGGAAACCTCGCCAAAATTTTCCGCAGTAGGTTAGGTTCCACTTCGCGTCGTCCGGCCCGGTTGGGCCTACGCGAGTCGGGGCGTGACACTTTGTTTCCTCTCGTCTGTTCTTGGGTGAGGGTGGGACCTGGACATGAGCCCTCGAGAATCGACGGGGTTATAGGGCCCCTTGGCATACCTTAGGCTTAAATGGAGAACGACACAGTTGCAGTTTCCCTTCCTTTCTGTGCGACGTAGAGTAGAACCCTATTGGGCATTGATGCTCACCCTACCTGGGCAGCATCGGCGATGTAGGTCGATGCAGTCCTTTCTTTCAGGTATTTTTCTAGAAAATGGCGCGATATTTGGAGGTGATCGAGGACTTGAAGCTTCGAGGAGTTATTCTACAGTTAATTTACAGTTTTAATCAATGATATACAAATTGATGTATAATATCATGTATCCAAGAACATAATTGTATGATTATTAATTCAGTTCTATTTGAGAAATGTTGTAATATTCTTTAATATAGATGTTGAGAAATGTAATAATTAGCTATCTACAGTTGTGTCATTGTTCAAGTTGAAATTGTAAAATCAGCAAGGTTCTTGTGTTGTAATTATAAAGGAGACTTTACCGATTTTGAGGATCAGATTGTTCAAATTAGATATGAAAATCATTATATAAATGCGCCAGAATTGATTGAACAGGTTTAGGTGGCTCACACCCCGATCTGGATGGGTTTTCTGGGTTGGAGTGTGACAATGGACATACATCCTATATCTACCATCAATTCTTTCGTGATCTCTTGGCAAATATGGTCTGCTAAGAAATCAGCCAACACTTGGCTTTTAATAGACTTTAGTGCTATGAATTGTATGTCAAATTGAGACAAAGCTACGAATCAACCAATTCGTTGGTGCGATATTGGACAGGAAAACATGTATTTCAGTATATCGAACTTAGAAGCTAAGTACACTGTTACATCCCTTAGATAGGCTCTCAATTTCGTGCACATGAAATACAAAGCCAAACATGATTTCTCTATTACAAAATAATGGGTCCCATACTCATGCAGTTGCCTGCTAAGATGGTAGATGACCCTCTCGTTCCCATCTTTTTCTTCTTGGACCAAGACTCCACGGATTGATGTCTCTTTGGCGACAATGTACATCTTCAAGGGTTCACCATTTCGTGTCGACGCCAGTACTAGCGGTTTCGTCAGGTATTCTCTGATCTCCTCAAAAGCTTCTTGATGCTTCTTCTCCCAGACGAAATCGTCCAAGTTCTTGAGCCTTAGTAGAGATGAAAATACCTTCATTTTTCCTGCACATTTGAGATAAATTGTCTTAAAAATTTTACTTTCCCTAAAAACTGTTGGAGTTCTTTCTTATTTGTAGCCGGTTTAGCAACTAATATGGACTTAGCCTTATTTGCGTCCAATTCAATTCCCCTTGGATGGACAATAAATCATAAAAATTCACTAGACGCTACTCCAAAAGTGCACTTTAAAGCATTCAATTTTAAGCTATACTTTCGCATTCGTTCAAGTGATTGCGACAAATGATTAAACTGATGCGTCCATTTATTAGTCTTAACCACTATATCATCCACATACACTTCGACGAAATCGCCGTTCATATCATGGAATATTAAATTCATGGCTCTAGCCCTAGCATTGTTTTAAGCCAAAATGCATAACTACCCATTCGTAGCTGCCTAAAGCCCCTGGACAGCAAAATGTTGCCTTAGCTACATCTTGCTCAGTTATATATAGCTGGTTGTAACTGTTAGTCCTAATAGTGTTTTGATGATATTTTGATGATGCAAATATGTTCCTAAATGATAAAATATATATGGGATAGAATATATGTTCGAAGCAAGCTTTAACTTTCATATTTGAGCTATTATCAAGCTGACGGTCGATGGATGGATTGACCGCGGGATAAGAAAAGAAGAGGTCAATCGTGAAGTCTGGCAGACGATGGACGGATCAACCGCAGAGGATAAACGTCACGACGGTTAATGTAACGGTCGATGGGACGGTCGACCGCGGGACATGTGACTTGATAAGGAGAAGCGACGGTCGAACGAGACATCGACCCTGGGAAGTGTTTTTCCTCACAGAGCCTCACAGACGATGTGACGGTCAATGCAACGGTCGATCGTGAAGCTTGAAGGTCGATAGGTGGATCGACCGTGGCTCAAGAAGAACGCGACGGACGATGTGGTGGACGATGCGATCGTCGACCGCCAGTCAGAAAACTAGTCGTTAAAGAGTCGTTGCAGAAACGGAAAGTGGCCGTTGGGGGCTGCTTTTTGAGGTCTTAAAGCTCAAGTATATATGGGGAGATGCAGGAAACTTGGTGTAACACTAAGGGAAATATTAGGTTACATTGTAACAAGTTTTAGTCTTCTTTTGAGAGCTTAAATCTTTGTAAACCTACTTCAAGTTGTGAAGTAGACTTTTTGAGAGATCTCCAAGAGTTACTTGGAGCGATTTGTAAGGTTCTCAAGCATCCGAAAGCTTGAGGGGAAGCTCCAGCTGTTGTTGGAGGAGTTGTAAGGTTGCCAAGCACCCGGAAACTTGGTGGGGAAACTTGTAAGAAATGATTACAAGTAGTGGAACCCCAAGGAGGACCTTGAGAGAATTGGACGTAGGCAAGGTTGGCCGAACCACTATAAAATCTGGTGCAAGTCTCCTAACTCTTTCTTCATTACTTTCTTTATTTATTTCTTTCATATCTAAACAAGCATACTAGTCTTCTAGCATTCTATCTTGGTTTTCATCTATTGCATTTCCGCCAAAGGTTCCAATTCAACCCCCCCCCCCCCGGCCTTGGACCTTCAGTAACCATAATAGCCATCCATGAAAGAGTATATCTCATGCCCTGCAGTTGAATTTATAAGAGAATCAATCGTAAGCATTGGATATTCATCCTTGGGAGTAGCTAAATTAAGGTTCCTTCTAAGTTTGCCATTTTTCTTCATAACTGACACGATATTAGAAAGCATTCTATATATCTGGCAGTTCTAATGAATTTAGCATGCAAAAGATGCTCTACTTCTTTTGAATTTCGAGGACAATATTCTGGGCAAATCGTCTAGGTGCTTGTTTACGAGGCTTAAACCCTGCTTTTATAGGCAACTTGTGCTCTACTAGGCCTCTATCCAGACGAGGCATTTCATAGTATTCCCATGCAAAGCAATCCTTAAATGATCTTAGCAGCAAAACTAACTCATACTTGGTCTCAACATTTAAAAGCTTGCTAATAAAAGCGGGGTGATTTTCTCCATCTTCGCCCAAATTGATTTCTTCGAGGGGATCCTATACCTGGATATACCCCAGTTTTGCCTTCTAGCCGGCTCAGATATTCAGCTACTTTTGCATTCTCTACCTCATAGAGACAGTCAACTCCGTTAGCTTCACTATAGGTTGCCCCTTCTTGGGCAAATAAATCCCAACGATAGGCCAAGATGGCCTTTAGGGCCGTCAATGTGGCCTCTTCTTTTTTTGGCTCAATCATGACGCCTATTTGCCGGTTTCCGACTGACAATTGGGCTCTTGAAGACCATCGCATTTAGTCTAAATTGATTAAAGAGCTGAGCAATATCTTGGTGAAGGCTTGGTTCTTCATTTTCGGATATGGTAAGCAACTCTTGGTTCATCTCCTCGAACTTGATGAGGCCAAAATTCCCATCGTATAAAGAAGCTTCCACATTATTTGAAGCCATCATGAAGGGATGATGATCAGCTTCAATAACTTCCACCTTATCATCATCATTCCAGAAGATAAGGGCCTGGTGGAGGGACGAGGGAATGCATCTTGTGACATGGATCCAATCGCGTCCAAGAATGACATTATAATTAGTTGGTCCATCAATGACGAAAAAGGCCACTATTTTTGTCACACCTAATGAGTCACTAAATATTCATAATTAAACCCCTTAAATTACCTTTGTTAGGCCTAGAGTAGTTGTATTTAATAGTTTGTTAGTTGATTTCAGGTTTAATCATGATTTGAGAAGAAATATAAGAAATTCGACTAAAAATGTGATAAAGTTTGCTTCGTCGTCTATCAGGCGAATAATAGCCAGATATTCTGTATAAGTCCAAATATTCTGAACATTTACAATGTGATAGAAGACTTCAAGATCTATAAATTTCATGTTCGACACTCTGTGAGATTCCTGATAGATTGATTCCAGTGTTGAAGAAGATCAAGATACACAGCTGCTAGAAAACGGCTCCATTAAAGCTGAGAAGAATATTCTCCACATATTCTATATTAATTAGAATATTATAGAATAAGTCGTATATGACAGAAGACTTGAAGATCTAGAACTTTCCTGTTTAAGACTTTCTCAGATTCCAAGCCAATTAGTGCCAAAATTGAGTTAAAGTCAGAATCCTGAATAGGAGTTGAAATACGAAAAGAGGAAAGTCAAAGTTTAAGTCTAGATATGACTCTTAAGTCCAAGTTTAGGGTTTTCCTATTTAAAGGCCTTTTCCAGCCGAATTTTGGATATTTTTGACAATCTTTGGAGGAGGAAGAAGAAGACGGAGAGGATGTTGATGGTGACAGCTTCCTATTCCAACACGGTGGCTTTCATCCAAAAGATGAGTTGCTAATTCTTGTATTTAGGAATATCATGAAACCCTAGTGTAGTTTTGGTTTTTCTTTAGTTTGATTCTTGTGAACTTCTCGATGCCTGATCTCATGAATATGGTTTTATTGTTAATAGAGTTGAAGGAACAAAGTTCCCTTGACGTACTTTCAGTCCTACATTATTTCTGTGATTGATTGTAGAGATTTATGAGATGCTTTTCATGAAGTTATTCGTTTGCCTTTGAGATAAACTATGCTACGCGAAGATAGGTTGTGCCAAGCAAAGATAGGTTATGCCGTTGGGACCATTAACTTTATTTTAGGGATTCATGTGAGCTTGTAGCCAAATGATCCATAATGTTGAGAAAAGGGAACAAGATGATACCTAGAGAAGACTAATAATGAAACTAGGGCGGATTGAGTAATTCCTAAGTAACTACTCCATTGATACGAATTGATCAACCTTTTATTTCTTTTCTTTATTAGTTTAGATAACTCTATTCTATCTTTGATTCTTTACCTTAGTTTTAGGGTTTTGAGAATTGATTTCAATTTCCAACATTTTCTCTGTAGATCGACTCCCGACTTCATTACTAGTCTACGTAGTAGTCTTAGTGACTGAATAAGGAGATAAATTTAATATTTAATTGAGGATAGCAACGTTTTAACGACGACGTTTGCGAGCGATCAATTTTTGGCGCCATTGTCGGGAATTACTTTTGATAGATTGATTGATTTTCTCTTTGCTCTATTTCTTGGCTTAGTTAGGGTTTTTATCTTTCTTATTTATACATTTCTTGATTTTTCATTTTTTTGGAAAATTTTTGACAATTTTTCTGATTTTTAAAGCTACTAAATTTGATTTTCTCGGACTTGGACCAGCAGCCCATCGCCAAAAGCGACCGGTCGGACACGGGAGCGACCGATCGGGACTGTGTAGTCATGTAAGTTTGTTCTAAACTCCGAGCTATTTTATCTAGCTGTTTGAGACGCTTCTGCAAGTCGCACAAAAGCACGTATCAATAACAGTCATCTCTTGGACCAGCCCACTGTTTGTATTTCTTATCTTTGGTGTGCTCCTTATTTATGTGATCTTGCAAGCATGGCTAAATTTTATATGCCACCGGGTGCCATGTCCAATGATGATTTGCCTTTTGGTTATGGACCTGCGTACAATAATGACACATGGTTTCTCAAATCCGACATATAATTCACATTCATATCCTTATAATCCGAATTTTAGAGATCATACATACTCTAGTTGGCAATTTCAAGGTTACCAGCCTCCTAACATTCAACCATGGAACATAGAACCACCGGCCCAAGATTTTGCCCCTAATTTTGCACCGCCATATCCTTTTCAAGCACAACCACCGCAACAATACTGGTATGAGCCACCTGTCCACCCTGCATCACAAGCACAACAAGAGCCAACTTTGGATGATATTCTTAAGGCAATGGAAGGAATTAATAATTCCTTAGTAGAATTTAATAAATCCTTAGTAGATTTTAATAAATCCTTGGCTGAGGATAGAATTTCTAGGGAACGTGACAAAATTGAGAACCCCTTCACTGATCAGTGACAAGTACAACAAGAGCTATTTATAATTGATCAAGTTAAAAACTCACAATTGATAGACAAGCTAGAAGTCCCGGTCAGACAACAAGCTAACGTAAGTCACCCTTTTGATGATAAAGTGGATGGATATGATAGGCCTCCTCTTGTCTGGCGAAAGACGTAAAATTACGCTCTTGATGGGAGGAAACCCAGTTTTTAGGAGTTTCTATTAATTTCTACGAATATTCCTGATTTTTACAAACTTTCCACAATTTTTCCGTTTTTCTTTCATTTTTTCCGCCAATTTTCTTTTGATTTTTTCTCCCCCTTCCTGATCAGCTCACCATCAAGGCGGGACATCATCGTCCCGGCTCCGCCTGGCTTCAAGTGCCACATCCCAAGCCGTCCACCGTCGCCACCCCTTCGGCCATCCCCAACCCTCCAAACCTTCACCAAAACCTCCACCATCCTCTTACCTCTTCATCCACAGTCTCTTCTTTCCTCGGAACCCTCTCCTCCGACGCTGGTGAGCCCCTCCGCTTCTGTTTGCCGTCTCCGATCTCCTCATCCCATGACTCCCATCACCCATGAATACCTCCAGAACCTTCCTCCGGTCACCACGAAGCTTCCGACACCATAAAATTCATTCCTTGCCGCCGGGATCATCGACTTCAAGCTCCGACGAAACAACCTATCCGACCACCTTCAATCCACCGACTGGAAGCTCAATTCGTCCATCCGCCACCATTAGATAGTTCCCCACACATACATGAACCTTCCTCCACCATTACTTACCTCTGTTGATGTCTGGATCGTCGGAATCAATCTCCGACCATCATCCTTAACCGCACCGGCTGATGTATAAATTTTATATCTCGCAAGTATACGAATCGGTGAAATCAGTATAGTAGCAAGACGAGTATCGTACCCACAGAGATTTATAGAGATTATTAGAGTAAAACGCTAAAGAACAGAAAAGAAAGAAAATAAGGAAGGGAAAATAAGAGATATGAAGTATTGAGAATAGAAGATCTAATAACGAAATAAGAAAACGATGGAAAAATGATGGATGAATACTAAGGTTCCGATTTCACCATAACATCCTCATTCTATGCATTGAATCAATTAAGATCTCAGTTTAATTCCAAGGGCTCGCTCTTCCGGTATGATGATCCGTTCGATCGCGGTCTTCACAAAGTACCCTCAATTAACCCTAGTTAATGAACCCATAGCTAAGGGTCAATCAAGAATCCATTAAGCTCTGAAGAACAATGATGAACCAAGAAGTGTCTTAGCTTGAACCCGGCTTCGACTAAATCTCATTCATTCATAGATCCTGCAAGATTAGGGAATGAACCCTCGCCCAATCTCACATAAAACAATCTATAATACTTCTATTGGCCAGATAAAGGTATTTAAGATCTCAGTTATAATAATGAATGAAACAAGGAAAATAAACTGATTAAATAAATATGATACAATAACATTGAATGATTCAGTTTGGGCTACATCGGGACCTTACAGAAGAAACTAGCCACTCATGTTCATCATGAAGACGACAAAAGTGTTCAAAGAAAAATAATGAAAGAAAGACGAACAAAACAGTCAACCGTGAGGTATTTATAGGCCTAAACTCGGGTTACATCCGGGTCCATTATACGCTCTCTGCTGATCTGGCAGTCGACCGTGAGGTCTCACAGTCGACCGTCAACTATACATAATAATTCGGAAGAGAGACGGTCGATCTTCGCATCGACCATGAGAAGTGCTTTGCTTGACAGAGGCTGACGGTCGATGCCACGGATGATGCGACGGTCGACCGTGAGAATTTTGAGCGTGACGTTCGATGCCACGGATGATGCGACGGTCGTTCGGGGGAATTTCTGAGCGCGACGGTCGACCGTGAGATCTGACGGTCGACCGTCACTATTCATTCAGCCTGCGCACTGTTACAAAAAATGTTGTAACTTTCCTTGGAAAACTCGTAATCACGAACCGTAAATTTCTTCAGAATCTAGACTTCAAGAGCTTTCCAACCATATATGACACATTACCTGGTTCTTCATGAGCAGGTACAGTTTAATCTTTCAATTTGATCCATGTAATCTTTTCAGCTTCTTTGCTCATTTTTCCTGCATTTTTCAAACAACAATGTGAAGCAACATATAGATATAAAAATAGTAATAAAGATGTTGATTAAGGATAATAATCTAGCAATTGAGATGGTTATAAGACTGTTCAGAGTGCACTTTCATGCACTCATCACACCCCCCAACCAGCTTATTGCTAGTCTCTAGCAATTCAAAGCGCATAAAATATATTAAGCACACCAACGGTCTAAGGTTGTAGACATGCATAATAAGAGTTCTACCTTGTCAAGTCAATAGTGTTGTACACCGTACAGAGCATGAAAACTTCTTATACTCATACACATACTACCAACATATGAAATCAACTTCTACACATTAAACATGCTAATCACCATCCAGAAGAACACATGTGACGTGATTAATAAATGTTGCATACTGAAACAACTTCTACCCACCATTAGTCCAAATACACTACTATCTTCATAACCAATCATCCAACCCACGCACTATAAGTACAACATGCTCTTTTTCTTTTTTTTTCTTTTTTTCCTTCAACTATCAGACATTTTGCCTTTTTACACGAGCACTCTCCGCTTCATGAGGCGCAAAGACCCGGTTACTTAACAAAACACTGAGTAGTTTTTTAGCTATTAGTGATTCTACCTTTTTACGCGAGCTCCCCGCTTCCTGAGGCAAGAACACCCGATTACTCAGTAGATCACCTAATAGGTGTTTAAGCACAGCTTAATCAAGCTCCAGAACTTTTTCTCTTTTTTTTTCCTCTGCATGCAATACTCAACACTAGCAAATGCTGAAATCATGGTCTAGATTGACAATAGTATGCTCATTCCTTTGGTGGGTATAATTATCACTGCACAGAACGTGTTCGTGTGTGACTCACATAATGTTCTACCTTCAGGTTATCACGCATGCAATCAATGTATAGGCCAATCCATATGAAAAACAACGTGTATAATAAGTATAAAAATTTCAGCTCATGTACAATTTAACACTATTATGCCCACAAGGTAGCATAAATATGGTCATGAATGTCTACACCCCCCAACCTGAAATTAACATTGTCCTCAATGTGTGCATCGTAAACAATAACATACGTAGGAGGTGGCTATCCAAATTTCCCTAGAAAGAGGAGACAAGATAATGTAAATAAAAAAGAGGCCACCTGATAGAGTAGCGAACATCTCCTCAAGGATCCTCGGGGTGGCTGAAATCCTAAAAGAAAACAAAAGAGAAAACATAAAACTAAAAACTGAAACTTAAAACCGGTTACCTTGGTGGGTTGCCACCCACCCAGCGCTTTATTTAACGTCTAGGCAAGACATACTGCAAAGCCTTAAGGCTCAGCCAGGTTCGTATTGCTGTAATGCTTCAAGCGGTGCGACGACCTCCTTTGCTGTCTTATAACTGTTCAAGTCATCCTGCACCATCTTCAAATCCGTTTTCAACGTAGTCTTCACTTGCTCCTGCTTGAAATTAGAGAACACCAATGAATCTGCAACATCTATTGAGAAGCAATCAAAAGTGTTTGAAGGATAGGACATAGACTCAAACACTTTAAATTCAACAGTTTCACCTAAAACTGTCTCATGCTAAGCTTACCATCATTCACATTAATTATAGTTTCAGCTGTAGCCATGAATGGACGTCCCAGTAAAATAGGCAACTTTCTATCATTCAATGGTGCCTCATCCATATACAATATCACAAAATCAGCAGGAATAATTAACTTATCAACTTGTACTATGATGTCTTCTACAATGCCTAATGGATATTTAATTGAACGATCTGCAAGTTGTAGAGACATAGTAGTAGGTTTTAATTTACCAACACCTAGCTGAAGGAAAACAGAGTAAGGCATCAAATTAACACTAGGTCCTAAGTCAAGCATTGCCTCCCCTATTTTTGTATCACCAACAGTAATATTAATATTAAAACTCCCTGGATCCTTAAGCTTTGGTGGAAGCTTCCTTTGTAGAACCGCGCTTGCCGTCTCTTTAACCATCACCTTTTCATGAGGTTCATATTTACGTTTAGAAGTACGTAGTTCCTTGAAGAACTTTGGAAAGGCTGGCATTTTCCTAATCACATGAAGCAATGGTAAGTTCACATTAACCTTATATAAAATATCATAAATTTCAGAATAAGACTTATCCATTTGGGCTTTCTTCAGGCGGCCTGGAAAAGGAATTGGCGGCACATATGGTGGAGGATTGTTGTGACTAACCTCCGGATCTGAAATTGCTCTCTTTCCATCCTCAGAAGAAGATGAGGCCGGCGGTGGCCTCTTCGAGCATTCTTCCCTCTCGACTTCCTCAATTTTACCATTACTACACATATTAGTAACTTCAACATTCATATTATTATCAATTATTTTATCTGAACGAAGAACAGTAACTGCGTTGGCTTGCTCAGGTTGGCTTGGAAATCTGCCTGGAACATGGGCTCGTACAGCATCTGCAAGCTGTCCCACTTGAACTTTCAACTTTCCAATGGAGGTTGCAACATTCTTCAATTCTACATCATGTCGAGCAATGGCCGAATCTTGTTCTTCCATTCTTGAGTCTATTTTCTGCATAAAAGCTAACATGGTCGCTTCCAAAGACGACTTAACAGATAGGTTAGACTGATTCGTCGCAGGCATACTAGCATTAGCAGTATTTTTCCATGAAAAATTCGGATGCTCCCTCCAACCAGGATTGTAAGTATTTGCAAAAGGATCAAATCTAGGTCTCGGGTTATAAGCATTCATCAAATTAGCTTGTTCTTGAACATATTCGGGAAATTCATTACCAGAAGGACATGAATCAAACCTATGACCAACAATATTACAAATTGAACAAACCTCAACCGGTTTTGCTTGTGTGGACATCATCGTGTCCATCTTCTTGTTGAGGGCTGCGATTTGCCTAGCCAAATCGTCATTCTGGTTCAGCTCATAGATGCCTCTCGCCTTATTCCTCGTGTCTCTCTGCTGCGAGTTTCATCCTATCATCTCATAAATTTCGTACGCCTCTGGTGGTGTCCTTTTGAACATCGCTCCACCTGCAGCATTATCTGCCATAGTCTGACAAGAAAAATTTAGTCCATCATAAAAATATTGCATCTGATTTTCTAAAGAATAATTATGATGTGGACATTGCATCAAAAGCATGTTAAATCTATCCCATGCTTCATGGAATGGTTCTCCATCAGATTGCTGAAAATTTGGAATTTGCCTTCTAAAGTTAGTAGTCATAGCATGAGAATAAAATTTGCTAACAAAATTGTTATAAATTGCATCCCAAGTAGTTAGTGATCCAGGAGGCAACGACATCAACCATCTCTTAGCTTTATCTTTCAGAGTATAAGGAAAACATCGCATCCTCAGTTGATATTCAATAACGGCACCTAGAGGAAAAGTCTGAATAGTAGCATAATAATCTTTCACAAGCGTTAGTGCATCTTCAAAAGGTAAACCATGAAATTCAGGAAGCATAGAAAAATGTAGATTTTTAAGTTCATAATTCCTAGCCTCTGCTGGTAATGCGATGCACAAAGGTGAGGTAGAAATAGTAGGCCTCACGTACTCCTCCAAAGGACGAACATTGTTATTAAGCTCCATCTCCTCTTGTTCCTCCTCTTGAGCTACTAGATCTGATGTGAACAGGCTGTCTTTGTTAGATCTCTTCTTCCAACCAATTTGATCTACTTTATCATTCAAGGACAACAACTTTTCTTTCTGTGATCGGCGACCTTGCATTCACTACTAATAAGCTCTAATCAAATCCCCGGCAACGGCGCCAAAAACTTGATGTATAAATTTTATATCTCGCAAGTATACGAATCGGTGCAATCAGTATAGTAGCAAGACGAGTATCGTACCCACAGAGATTTCTAGAGATTATTAGAGTAAAACGCTAAAGAACAGAAAAGAAAGAAAATAAGGAAGGGAAAATAAGAGATATGAAGTATTGAGAATAGAAGATCTAATAACGAAATAAGAAAACGATGGAAATATGATGGATGAATACTAAGGTTCCGATTTCACCATAACATCCTAATTCTATGCATTGAATCAATCAAGATCTCAGTTTAATTCCAAGGGCTCGCTCTTCCGGTATGATGATCCGTTCGATCGCGGTCTTCACCAAGTACCCTCAATTAACCCTAGTTAATGAACCCATAGCTAAGGGTCAATCAAGAATCTATTAAGCTCTGAAGAACAATGATGAACCAAGAAGTGTCTTAGCTTGAACCCGGCTTCGACTAAATCTCATTCATTCATAGATCCAGCAAGATTAGGGAATGAACCCTCGCCCAATCTCACATAAAACAATCTATAATACTTCTATTGGCCAGATAAAGGTATTTAAGATCTCAGTTATAATAATGAATGAAACAAGGAAAATAAACTGATTAAATAAATATGATCCAATAACATAGAATGATTCCGTTAGGGCTACATCGGTACCTTAGAAAAGAAACTAGCCACTCATGTTCATCATGAAGACAACAAAATTGTTGAAAGAAAAATAAAGAAAGAAAGACCAAGAAAACAAAACCCTAACGCGGCTTCCTCTCCTCCAGATGCTCCAGAAAAGTCCTCCCCAAAAGATCCCCTTTGATAACCCTAAGTATTGTATTTATAGGCCTAAACTCGGGTTAGATCCGGGTCCATTATACGCTCTCTGCTGATCTGGCGGTCTACCGTGAGGTGATGTCGCTCAAATGTGTCACGCACAGCGGTCGCGGTGCAGTATAGCATAAGAGAGGTCGAACCCACAGAGAGACAAGCATGAAAGATCCAGAAACACAGATAACGATGTATTGAAAACAAACAAGAACGTTAAAGTTAAGAAAGTAGATCGTAGATGTAATGATGAGATAAAGTTAATGAAAGAAATCAGGATTTGAATGAGGCTAGGCTTCAGGAATCACTTCACTCGGATTTAGGTTCTTCTCTTCTCAATGGTTCATATAATACTCAGTTAAGGAATTCACATCCCAATCAACTTAACCGGAAGATATAGAATTATGAATCTGATAAAATATAAATGTCTCTTTCTATGGTTGGTTCTTCTCGTTGTAACCCTAACTCCGTCCTACCAGATCCTAAGAATACACGATACCGGCTGTCACTACAGGCAACGCGTAGCAAAAGTTCATCGGGACAAAGCCCTAACTCTATCTAACCAGATCTCTAAGAATACACAATACCAACTCTCACAATCGGCAATGCATAGCAAAGATTCCTCGGGATAGAGCCCCAACCTTGTCTTACAAGATCCCTAAGAATACACAATACCAGCTGTCACTACGGGCAATGCATAGTAAAGGTCTCGCGAGACTCGGTAGGAGAATCAAAGGAGATAACTATGGGATTATAAGATCATAAAAGGAGCATGACTGGATTCATAATATTAATCATCCACATAGAAATCTATAATCTGAAAATAGTGTTTGAAGATCCAATACATAGAAAAGAGTTTAACAATAAAGATTAAAACTATGAACCATTGTTGGAGAAGAAGCCCTAGTCCTCGCTAGATCATCCGTCCGTCATGCCCGCGGATTAGTCGACCATCGATGGAGATGTCTTCATCTGCTTCCCTTAGAAAACGTCCAGAAAAAGCCTCCAAAAACGTCCAAGAACCTCCCTCTTGACTTACCCTAACTTTCCTATTTATAGGGTCCAATAATTAGCAAACTCGGGTTAAATTTAAACCCATTATACGCCCCTGACTGATCTGGCGGTCGACTGTGAGACCCTGATGGTCGACCGTGAGGTGCACAATTTATTTTGACAAGCTGCGGTCGATCTTCGCATCGACCCTGCGAAGTATTTTCCTTGAAAGAGGCTGACGGTCGATACCACGGTCGATGCGACGGTCAACCGTGAGCATCTTACGGTCGACCGTAATGATTTTCGGGCTCCACAGTCGACCGTGAGGATTTGACAGTCTACCGTGAGGATTTGACAGTCGACCATGAGGAATTTTGAGCGCGACGGTCGACCGTGAGATCTGACGGTCGACCGTCACTATTCATTCAACACTGCGTACTGGTACGAAAAATATTATAACTTCCTCTATGTAACTCGGAATCATGAACTGTAAAATTCTCCAGAAAGTAGACTTCAAGAGCTTTCCAATGGTATATGGCACATCATCTGGTTCTTCTTGGAAAGATACAGTTTAATCTTTGAAGTTGACTCATGTAATCTTTTCAACTTTTTTTAGCTCCAATTTCCTGCATTTTCCAAACAACTATGTGAAGCACATAAAAGTATAAAAGTAGTGCTAAAGAAGTTGATTAAGGGTGAAGATATAGCAATTGAAACGGTTTTAAGGTTTTTCAGAGTGCACTTTCATGCACTCATCATGAGGTCTCACGATCGACCGTCAACTGTGTTGATCCTAACCTTGTTTTGATGATGCCAATATACATCAAATGATAAAATATATGTTTAATATTTATTACCCCTTTAATTGGAAATCTAAAATTCATGTTTAAGTCATTTTCGTACTGACGGTTGATGCAAGAATCGACCGTGGGAATGTGGTTGTCGATCCATAGATCGACCATAGTGAATGGTTCATACTTGGCTATATGCGTATTGACGCGACGGTCGATCGGTGCATCGACCGTCGGAAGCGTTTTTCTTGACAGAGGCTTACGGACGATGCGACGGTCGATGTGGCGGTTGACCGTGACGCATCAATGAAGAAAGTAAAGACACGACGGTCGATCGGTGCATCAACCGTGGGAAGCGTTTTTCTTGACAGAGGCTTACGGACGATGTGACGGTCGATGCGGCGGTCGACCGTGGCGCATATTTGAAGAAAGTCAAGGAGCGACGGTCGATCCGAGCATCGACCCTGGGAAGCGACCTTCTCAACAGAGGCTCACGGACGATGTGAAGGTCGATGTCACGGTCGACCGTGAGAGCGACGGACGATGCGTGGATCGACCGTCGACCAAAGAGGCTGAGTTTTTTTATACGTGACGGACGATGGACGGATCGACCGCCAGGAGTGCGCAGAGTAAAAAACTAGCCGTTGGAGAGCTGGAAAGACCCGTTGGGGCTCCTTGTTGAGCTGGTTAAAGCCCATGTATAAGTAGTTCCTTCATGTATACTTGCTACAACTTTTATCATTATTATTGAGATCATTTGAGCAAGTTGTAGGAAAGATTTCTACTTATTCTCCTTGAGCTAAAACCTTTGTAAATCTTCTTCAAGTGTGAAGAAGTATTTTGAAAGTTGTTCAAACAGCAAGTGGCTGTGATTGTAAGGTCACCAAGCACCAGGAAGCTTGGAGGAAAAGCTTGTAAGGGATTTGCAAGTAGTGGAACCTCAAGGAGAGCCTTGAGAGAAGTGGACGTAGACCAAGAGTTGGGTCGAACCACTATAAATCGGTGTCATCTCTCTAACCCTTCCTTCAGTTAATGCTTGCATGCTATTGTAGTTAAGTTTCTTTTCGTTTCCAAGCATTCAAGCTGTTAGATCTTTTTCTATCTGAATTTTCCATTAATTTAGTTTTTCAAAAAGAGTCCAATTCACCCCCCTCTTGGACCTTCAATTGGTATCAGAGCTAGGTCTCTAATTTAGTGGTGTAACAACCCTTAGAGGATCCTATCTAGAGATGGAAAACATAGAGGGACAAGCTACCAATAGGCCACCCTACTTCAATGGCTCAAACTACAATTACTGGAAAACAAAGATGGAAATCTTTGTTCAATCAATGGATTATGAGGCATGGTTAGTAATAGAGGATGGACCTTATGTCCCTACCAAAATTGTTGATGGGAAAGATGTCCCAAAGACAAAGAGTGACTACACCCCAATTGACCTCAAAAACCTTCAAACTAATGCCAAGGCCAAAAGCTTTCTATTTTGTGCCCTTAGTCCTAGTGAATTCAATAGGGTCTCTACATGCAAATCAGCAAAAGAGATATGGGACAAACTAGAGGTTACTTACGAGAGAACAAGTCGTGTTAAAGAGTCAAAAATTAGTATGCTTGTACATGACTATGAACTCTTTTGCATGAAGAATGATGAGACTATTAGTGAGATGTTTACACGATTTACTAATATATTAAATATGCTTGAATCTCTTAGAAGAACTTATGCTAACGATGAGGTTGTGAGGAAGATTCTTAGGTGTCTACCTAAGTCTTGGGATGCTCAAGTAACAGCGATCGAAGAAGCCAAGGATCTATCCAAACTGCCACTAGATGAGCTCATGGGTTCCCTCATGACCTATGAGATGAACTTGAAGAGGAGCAACGAAGAGGGAGACAAAAAGAAGAAGACGGTTGCCTTCAAGTCATCTAGCAAAGACTCATCCGATTCAAGTGATGGAGATGACGATGAGGAGTTGGCGATGATATCAAGAAGAATACAAAAGATCTTCAAACGCCAAGTAGGAAAGAAATTCTTCAAGAAGAAATTCTCCAAAGGTGAAAAATACAATTCTACTTCTTCTAACTCAAATGATATAATATGTTATGAGTGTAGAAAACCCGGACACTACAAGTCCGATTGCCCTCAACTCAAGAAGCCTTCAAGGAAGGAGTTCAATAGTAGGAAGGCAATGGTGGCTACTTGGGGAGAATGCGATGTGGAGACTTCATCCGATGAAGAAGAACAAGAGGTAGCCAACATATGCTTAATGGCACATGGAGATGAGGAAGAAAAAGAAAATGAGGTAGAGGATGAGCTTGCATTTGAAGAACTTTTTTATGCTTATCATGCTTTAGCTAATGATTTCAAAGTCCTTAAAAAGAAATACTATGCTACTTGTAAGGACTTGAAGAAAGTAGAAGAAGAAAAAGTAGATGCCATGCATAGGATTGGGACTTTAGAAAAAGAAAACAAATGCATGCTAGAGAACAAGTCTTCTGACACAAATGACACACTTAAGGATGAACTCAAGGACACTCAATATGAGCTCACCATATTGAAGAATACAAATTATGATATGCAAAGAGAACTTATCTTCTTGAGAAAATCCAATAGAGATCTCACTCTAGAGGTTAATGACCTAAAAATCACAATAGCTAAATTTGTGAAGAGTAGAGATAAGCTAGATGAGATCCTTGATAGCCAAAGGAACTCCTTAAACGAGGAAGGAATTGGCTACAACCTTAGGAAGGTGAACAACCAAAAGAAGACTAACTTTGTTAAAGCTTCTTCTCATCCTCCTAAGGTAACACAAGCACCTACATGTCATTATTGTTGCAAAGTAGGTCACATTGCACCTAGTTGCTATCTCATGAAGAATGTTAATGCTAAGAAAATCTGGTCACCTAGAGATTCATCTTCTTCTCTTACACATAGTACTAATGCAAATGGACCCAAAAAGATTTGGGTACCAAAAATCAAGGTTTGATCTCCTATTTGTAGGATTGCATGAGATCCAAGATCAAGACCAACTCAAAGGCTAAAAGATAGTACCTTGATAGTGGATGCTCAAGACATATGACGGGTGAAAGGAGCATGTTCTCAACCCTTCAATCTAAAGATGGAGGAATGGTGACTTTTGGAGATAATGGAAAAGGAAAAATTATTGGCATTGACAATATTGGTAAAACCTCTTCCATTACTATTGAAAATGTTCTCTTAGTTGAAGGTTTGAAACATAACTTACTTAGCATTAGTCAACTATGTGATAGAGGTAACAAAGTTATTTTTGAAGATTCAAAATGTTATGTTAAGAATGCTCTTAGTGATAAAATCTGGCTAGTAGGACATCGTGATGGTAATGTATACACATTTTATCTTAATGATCTTGTTTGCCATGATGATCTATGTCTTAGTGCTTTAAATGAAAATTCTTGGTTATGGCATAGAAGGCTTGGACATGCTCACATGGATTTAATATCCAAACTTTCTCGAAAAGACCTTGTTCTTGGACTTCCCAAGATCAAATTTGAGAAAGACAAGATTTGTGATGCATGTCAAAGAGGAAAACAAGTAAAATCCTCTTTCAAGTCTAAAGATGTAGTTTCTACCACAAGAGCACTAGAACTCATTCATATGGACCTTTTTGGCCCTACTAAACCAACTAGCTTAGGTGGTAGCTCATATGAATTTGTTTTAGTAGATGCCTACACTAGATTCACATGGGTGATTTTCCTTACACACAAAGATGAAGTCTTTGAGGAATTCACCAACTTTTGTAGAATAGTCCAAAATGAGAACGGTATTCTCATTACATGCATTAGAAGTGATAAATGGAGGAGAATTCAAGAACTCCCATCTAGAAAAGTTTTCTAATGACAATGGGATTTCTCATAACTTCTCTTCACCTAGAACCCCTCAACAAAATGGTGTTGTTGAAAGGAAAATTAGAACCCTACAAGACATGGCTAGAACTTTATTATGTGAAAATAATCTTCCTAAGTATTTTTTGGCCGAAGCAATCAATACTTCTTGCCATGTGATAAATAGAGTAACCTTGAGACCCATTTTGAAGAAAACCCCTTATGAGCTTTGGAAAGGAAGAATTCCAAATATTGAGTACTTTAGAGCTTTTGGTTGCAAATGTTTTATCTTGAACAATGGCAAGGATAATCTTGGAAAATTTGATGCTAGATCCGATGAAGGAGTCTTTCCTGGATATTCGGGACGAAGTAAAAGTTATAGAATCTTCAATAAAAGGACTTTGGTGGTTGAAGAATCAATGCATGTGACATTTGATGAAATGATTTTAATTCCTAGTAGAATTGATAATGGTAAAGATGAGGAAAACCCAAATGACAAATCAAAAGACTTATTGGATGAAACCCAAAATGATGTTGAAGAATTGAATGTTAGATTTGAGGAATCCCTTGAGATTATACCTAGTGATCAACATCATGAGTTGCCAAAGGATTGGAAGTATGCATCTTCGCACCCAAAGGAATTAATAATTGGTGAACCATCAAGAGGAATCCAAACTAGATCTTCATTAAATACTTGTGCAAATCTAGCCTTCCTATCTCAAATTGAGCCTAAAACGATAGAGGAAGCACTAGAGTATGATCATTGGATCCTAGCAATGCAAGAAGAGTTGAATCAATTTGAAAGAAATGAAGTTTGGAATTTGGTACCTAGACCTCATGATCATCCCATTATAGGTACTAAATGGGTGTTTAGAAACAAAATGGATGAATCGGGAACAATTACAAGGAATAAAGCTAGACTAGTTGCAAAAGGTTTCAATCAACAAGGAATTGATTTTGATGAGACTTTTGCACCGGTAGCTAGACTTGAGGCAATAAGACTACTTCTAGCTTTTGCATCTTACAAAGATTTCAAATTATATCAAATGGATGTTAAGAGTGCCTTCTTGAATGGTTTACTAAAAGAAGAAGTCTATGTTGAACAACCCCCGGTTTTGAAGACTATAAATTGAGGGATCATGTATTCAAACTCACTAAAGCCTTGTATGGATTAAAACAAGCTCCTAGAGCTTGGTATGAAAGGCTTAGCAAATTCTTGATGGATAATGATTTTTTTAGAGGGAAAATTGATACTACATTGTTTACCAAATCAAAAGCCAAAGATTTGCTCTTGGTTCAAATTTATGTTGATGACATCATTTTTGGTTCTACAAATGATAAACTTTGTGAAGAATTTTCCACATGCATGCAAAGTGAGTTTGAGATGAGTTTAATGGATGAACTCAATTATTTTCTTGGTTTACAAATCATGCAAACTCGAGGAGGGATCTTTATTAATCAAGTTAAATACACTAGAGACCTACTCAAGAAATATGATTTTGTAGAATCCAAAATTTATAAAACCCCCATGTGTACAACACTAAAACTAGACAAGGATGATGATGGGAAACCCGTTGAACAAACACTTTATAGAGGGATGATTGGTTCTTTACTCTATTTGACCGCTAGTAGACCGGACATCATGTTTAGTGTTTGCCTTTGTGCTAGATATCAATCTTGTCCTAAGGAATCACATTTGGTTGCGGTCAAGAGGATTTTAAGATATCTAATAGGAACCCAAAATTATGATTTGTGGTATCCTAGAAGATCATCTTTTGATCTAATTTGCTACTCCGATGCGGATTTTGCCGGATGTAGACTTGATAGAAAAAGCACGAGTGGTACATGTCACTTTCTTGGTCATGCACTTGTTTCTTGATTCTCCAAGAAGCAAAATTCAGTTGCTTTATCCACCGCCGAAGCGGAATACATTGCGGGGGGTAGTTGTTGTGCACAATTACTTTGGATGAAAATGCAATTGGAAGATTACAACATACATGTAGGCAAAATGCCCATTAGATGTGACAACACTAGTGCCATAAACTTATCCAAAAATCCCATCTTGCATTCTAGAACAAAGCACATAGAAATTAAACATCATTTCCTTCGTGATCATGCACAAAAAGGAGATATTGCACTTCAGTTTGTTAGCACCGAACATCAAATTGCAGATATTCTAACCAAACCCTTGAGTGAAGACAGAATTCTCTATCTACTAAGGGAGCTTGGGATGTCCAATGGATGTCCAAAATAAAGGAGCTAAAAGGAAAAGGTATGGTCACCTCTTTAACTGCTTTTCATACCATATTCAACTTGAATGCTAAATTTTGGTAAATTAAGTAAATATCATGATTAATGAGTGATTTTTTTCTCATAATATTTAGTTACACCTGCTTGCAAAGATTTGTGATGTTTTGATTTAAAAATGATTTTAAATTGAATTTCAAAACTCACTTTCTGGAACTGACGGTCAATCCAGCCTTCTTGACGGTCGACCGTGCGTACCTTCGCACTGGACGGTCGACCGCCAACCTCCTCGGATCGACCGTGGAATGTCGTTTTTAAACCCCTTGTGTGCCACGGTCGACCGCCAACTTCGTTGGATCGACCGTACGATGGTTTTTACACAAAATGTGTGCGACGGTCGACCGCAAAGTATTCGGATCGACCGTCGGCTATTCCTTTCTACACAAAACGCTCGCGACGGTCGACCGCCAAGTTCCTACTGTCGACCGCCACGGACCGTTTGACAACTTAAGTAGGGGATTGTTCGTCTTTTCCACTCCAATCTCCCCTTATAACTCCCGATCAAACCCTTCATTCCTCACTGGTTCGACCGTGCCCTAGCTCCTCAAAACGCCCGTAGCCACTACTCCTCCTCCTCTCTCTCTCAAATCGATCTCCTCCTTCCCACTCAAAACCCTAACAAGCTGGTGCACAATGGCTCGCACCAAGACTGCTGGTCCTCCTTCACCTGAGGAACCAAGTGCACCTGGGAAACAGAAAAAGGCAGTCTCAAAGAAGCCATCCGGAGCAAAGAAAGCCAAAGGAGCTCAAGGAGGTTCTTCATCCAATCCTCAACCTACCCCTTTCTACGACGAGTACTTCTTCCTAAATATGGAGAGGTATAAATCCTGGCCTGACTTTAAGGACAAATTTGTAGTCTCTGGTAGAGCTTTACAATTGCCCTTAAACAAAAAACATGTAGTTGAACAATACTTCACTGATATGGGATGGAATAAATTTTTAGAGATGCCTCAATACATCTATCCTGAAATGGTTAGGTATTTTTACTGCAATATGACTGAGGATATAGATGATGAAGGTTATGTAGCTATTACTAGCTATGTCTATGGTAATGAATTCAAAATTACCATAGAATGGTTGAATGAGTTACTAAATGCACCTAATTCAGGAGAGTGCATTTACTTTACTTCTCATGAGGATCTAAATAGAGCTGATAATGATAAACTAGGGAGAAAGGCAATCCTTAAGCCTCTACTAGTTGAGAAAAACCCTATAGATCTAAATAGCCTAAACCAACAATTTAGAGAGCTTGCCCACTTCCTAGGAACAAATCTATTTCCTAAACTTGACCATCATGATAATTTGAAACCTATCCATGCCTATGTTCTTTCTTGCATGGTTAGGAAGAAACCTCTTAACCTAGGTTATCTCATTATCAAGGAGATGCTAAATCTAAATGCTAGGCAATCACTTCCATTTGGGGGGCTTCTAACAAACATTTTCAAAGCCCTCACCCTAAACCTAGCCGATGATGAACGCAAACCCCTTTCTCAACCCTTCAACAAGTCCACCTACAAGAGGATGAAGGCTGCCAAACGAGCTTTAGGCCTCAGTTGGCCTCATCTCAGTGCCGATGAAGATGATGAGCCCCAAGAAGAGCATGAAGCAGAAAACTTAGGGGGAGGGCCTTTACCTGAAGGGCATCAAGGAGAATCATCTCGTAGCTGAGTTCATCGCACCACGGCACAAAGGCTTGATGATCTCGAAGATAGAATGGGGAGAATGGAACTAAGTCTGGGAGACATCAAGACTTCCCAAGCAACGATCACCGGAGATCAAGCCAAGATGTCTCAGCAACTTGACGAGATTTTCACCTACATCAAAAATGAATTTCCACCTGGCACTCCTTCAGCAAGCCTCTAGTGATTGATCCTAATTCCCCATCCTCCGTACCACTTTTTGATAATGACAAAGGGGGAGAAAAGTGTGATGAATGTGAAAGCCCTACATTTCTACATTTCTTACTTTGTATTTTGAAAAACTTTGTTTTGAAATGAAAGTCTTGTAAGTTCAAAGTTTTCCAAATGATTTTGAATGGAAGTATTGTATGGAAATGTTGGAATCTTTTGAATGAAATGCAGATGTGTTTTGGATATTGCTATGATGTATTAATACAATGTTACAATGTTATAATCCAATATGAAATCACTTCATGAAAGTATAAATGTTATTATTGAAAAGAAGTGAACATGCCAAAATCCAAACCATTATGTCAACATATCTTGGATGGAACTTTTAATATCATTTTAAAGATATATGACTTATGTGCATCTTGAAAATTAACTTTAGAACACATTTTTTGGAAGAAAAGGATGCATTGGTTAAGGAGGAGTCAAAATATTTTTTCATCAAATTTAAAAGGATTGTCCTCATCAAAAAGGGGGAGATTGTTGATCCTAACCTTGTTTTGATGATGCCAATATACATTAAATGAGAAAATATATGTTTAATATTTATTACCCCTTTAATTTGAAATCTAAAATTCATGTTTAAGTCATTTTCGTACGGACGGTCGATTCAAGGATCAACCGTGGGAATGTGGCGGTCGATCCATGGATCGACCGTAGTGAATGGTTCATACTTGGCTATATGCGTATTGACGCGACGGTCAATCGGTGCATCGACCGTCGGAAGCGTTTTTCTTGACAGAGGCTTACGGACGATGTGACGGTCGATGTGGCGGTCGACCGTGGTGCATCAATGAAGAAAGTAAAGACGCGACGGTCGATCGGTGCATCTACCGTGGGAAGCGTTTTTCTTGATAGAGGCTTACGGACGATGCGACGGTCGATGCGGCGGTCGACCGTAGCGCATATATGAAGAAAAGTCAAGGAGCGACGGTCGATCCGAGCATCGACCCTGGGAAGCGACCTTCTCAACAGAGGCTCACGGACGATGTGAAGGTCGATGTCACGGTCGACCGTGAGAGCGACGGACGATGCGTGGATCGACCGTCGACCAAAGAGGCTGAGTTTTTTTATACGTGACGGACGATGGACGGATCGACCGCCAGGAGTGCGCAGAGTAAAAAACTAGCCGTTGGAGAGCTAGAAAGAGCCGTTGGGGCTCCTTGTTGAGCTGGTTGAAGCCCATGTATAAGTAGTTCCTTCATGTATACTTGCTACAACTTTTATCATTATTATTGAGATCATTTGAGCAAGTTGTAGGAAAGATTTCTACTTATTCTCCTTGAGCTAAAACCTTTGTAAATCTTCTTCAAGTGTGAAGAAGTATTTTGAGAGTTGTTCAAACAGTAAGTGGCTGTGATTGGAAGGTCACCAAGCACCAGGAAGCTTGGAGGAAAAGCTTGTAAGGGATTTGCAAGTAGTGGAACCTCAAGGAGAGCCTTGAGAGAAGTGGACGTAGACCAAGAGTTGGGTCGAACCACTATAAATCGGTGTCATCTCTCTAACCCTTCCTTCAGTTAATGCTTGCATGCTATTGTAGTTAAGTTTCTTTTTGTTTCCAAGCATTCAAGCTGTTAGATTTTTTTCTATCAGAATTTTCCATTAATCTAGTTTTTCGAAAAGAGTCCAATTCACCCCCCTCTTGGACCTTCAAAAAACAGTGATGCAATCAATTGATCACAAAGCGAGGCCAAACCACAAAACCAGACCCCCGACCTAACGCGATCGGACCAGGTTGGAGGTACGGCTCCTCATAATTTTCTTGCCGCTTCCAACAGTTAATTCAAGAGGCAGGATACCCTTTGATACAGCCTCCCCTCCGATGAAACTTGTGAGAACTACCTCCGTGGGGAGTAAATCTTCATCCTTCTTCATGAGTTTCTTCATCAATCGGTTTGGTATTGTGTTGACAACTGCTCCATTGTCTACGAGTACTTTTGAGACAGGTACTCCATTGAGTTTGGCCTTGACATAAAGAGGCATGAGGTGCTTGGTCATCTTCTCGGGTCGTCTTCGAAAGACGACCCGATCTTTGTCTTCTAGAGAAGTGTGGAAGACAGCATGCACTTCCATCGGTTGCTTCCCTTTTTCCTTTAATTGATTGCTTCCAACAGATGAATCACATGGTTCACTATTCGTTCTTACAATTGGAGTATGGACTTGTTCCGGATTTCCCCACCCAGTAGGGCTAATAACATTCAGAAGCTGGCTGATTACCTCATCTTCGTCCCTCCATCCACTTGGGTGGATAATAAGAGGTCTTGATAGTGGATGTTGGTTCCTTGCTATCGAGGTTGGCACAAATCGTTTGATAAGAGGTTTCGGGTAAGCGACTAAGTAGTCATACTTAATTACCACTGGATTCCTCTAAAGGTCCAACATCCGGATTACCTTCTTCATATAGTTTCCACATGAGGTGCTCTCTAGATATTCCCCTGCGAGCAGCTTCTTCATCAACTTTCACTCTTTCTTCTGTCTCGACTATCTCTAGTCCTTGCACAATATCTTCTTCACTGGCCATGATCATGGCCAGTGCTTCGCTTGTCTCATTCAATGGTGTCAGCTCCGCCAATGCTGACTCAGAGAAGAATGATGAGCCAAGAGTGCTTGACACATTGTCGGAGGATTCTTCTGTCTCCTTCTCTCATGACCATGACTGGTCACCTTCATTCCCATCAG
This sequence comes from Narthecium ossifragum, assembly GCA_963920575.1. Taxonomy (NCBI): domain Eukaryota; kingdom Viridiplantae; phylum Streptophyta; class Magnoliopsida; order Dioscoreales; family Nartheciaceae; genus Narthecium; species Narthecium ossifragum. The sequence goes on along the minus strand of OY986964.1, from coordinate 21,221,851 downwards.
AGTTGCCAAAAAATAAGTGGCAGCACATAGTAAGTTTTGTGCCACTATTAGCGGCATGGAACCAAATTGCAATAGCATTGGCTCATATTTTTCATCGTCATCATTATCCTTGCTTCGATTGAACTTAGACTACAAATCAGTCTTAGAGTCTGAGGTCTCCACCTCATTTGTAGCTTCTTCCTCTTGCACTTCCACTTTGATTTCCTTCTCGGCGAATAATTGTCTTCACCGCATGGCTTATGTTCGACCAGGACCGTCTTCTATACCTATACCATGTGTTTGGCGTAGACGGCTTTGGATTATATGTTCTTGGAGGACAATAGGGCTGATACAGAGCCCTTTGCTCAGGCATATTCAGGACCTCACTACGGAGCCGTGGCCTTGGTGGCTTGCCTAGTTCATTCTTAGACACCTATCTCTGGGCTTTTGGTTCCTCGATCTCCTTCTTGCATATGTGGCACAAGTGTTGGTGCTAATGGCTATGGCTACTTTCGCCTTTGGACTCGATCCTTGAGAAAACACTAGGATGGGTTTTGTCACGACCCGACCCAGAAAACCCATCCGAACCGGGACATGAGCCAACCGAACCCAAACAAAGTCACTTCTGGCGCAAATACAAACACAATTCCCGATTAATTTGAACTGAGGGCAAGATTGTAATCCTAACAATTATTAAATCTCAACATTGTCTCCTTTAAATTGACAACACGTGGAACCTACACAATTTTGATTTAACCAACTATCAAATTTCCATCCTCTATATAAGTTTAAGAAGGAAATAATATACATTTAATGTACACCTCAAAAGGCCTTTGTCTATCAAGCTGTCTGCCAAGTCAGTGTCCTTAGAGTCCTCAAGTGCCTCCCGAAGTAGACGCGCCACCAAAGGTCTGTCCAGCTGGAACTATTGAAGAAGAGCTAGCGCATGCTCCTGCAAACGCAGCCCGGGTAGGAGTGAGCGATAAGTTCAGTAGAGTTCTACTCTACATCACACAGAAGAAGTTGGGAACTGCAACAGTGCCAACCACTGTCCAATGTCTATGGCGTCATGTCCAAGACTACCCTCATGTAGGACAAAGAACAACTGAGACTCAGGGTGGACAAGGGGATCCAGCATATCCCAAGCGCAGTTTACCAAATTACCCATGGGGCAACAAGAGCAACACGATCAACCTGATCGCACTCGACGTGAAACCAACCAACAAGGAACGACCCTCGACCCACGCGGTCGAGCCAGGTTAGAGGAACTGGTCCTCACAATTGTCTTCCTTAGTTTGACACTTTTCGTCCATAGGTGTGTCTTCATCTAGAACTAGCATAAGCTTTAGTAGTTTAAGTTTTGTAACATCCTCTTGCGATGTGTTGACTCCTACTGACGGGAACGGGTTTTTATCCACTCCCATCGTAGGCTTCTTCTTCGGGAAGCCAATCCTTCTACCATCGATGGTGCCCTGCAAAACATTGCGATAAACAAGGCAGGGTTCAATGTTATGGGTTCATGCGTTATGCCATTGCAATATTTTTTTCCTCTAATTTGTTCTTTTGTTGGCAACACATGGTTTCCAACAAACCTTATTTGCTTTTCTTTGTAAAGCCGATCAAATATTTGATCGGCTTTTGTGAAATCAAAAGTGAATTTTCGTGATGGACGTCTCTCGTCCTTCACTTCCCTTTCTTTGATATCTCCTGCCAATTTTACAAGCACTTTACATACTTATGGATAGCCTTTAACTAATTCTGCCAGACAGACGTCCACTTCTTCGTATCTACTTGCAACTGCACTATGAATTTCATAGTTTGGATCACGAAAATAAGTTCCTTTCGAACAACGTTTGGCTCTGGCTTCCTCCTTGAGCAGTTGTTCATACTTGACAGCATTACGAGTTAGTTGGAAGAGATCATTAAACTTTTTATCTTGGAATTTCTTCTTTAACTAAAAGGAAAGCCCTCCTTGTGCAATCTTTACAAATTCGTGCTTGAGCAATGGTATTAAGCATCTCCTTCTAGCCCTCTTAAATCGTCGGAGAAAAGCTTCGATGCATTCTTCTGGAAGTTGTCTCATTTGTGCTAAATCTACCATGGACATGTCTGGTGTTGCCCTATAAAAACTAAGCATGGAATACTTGTTCCATCTATTACAAAGTTTGCACCGAATTAGGAGGAAGGATGATGTACCACGAAAAGGCCATTTCAGATAATAATCCCCTACATCCGCACATAGTAAAGAAAAATGGCCAATATATTCTATGGACGAAATTTCATCGTTTCCATTGAATGTTGGAAAGTCAGGAACTCTATACCCTCTTGGAAATGGGTACAAGTGATCAACCCAATCATGATGTGACTTCCTATAAACTGCAAGATTTCCTTGAACTTGGCCCATTTGCTTCTGCACGATAATAGCAATCTGGTCCCTAATGTCCACTTTAGGTGGTGGCTATGGATGTATTTCGGGTGGTGATTCTCGGTTCATCTCTGGGATTTCGTGATGCATAGAAGGAACACGTAGCTCATCGAAAAGATGGACATTTAAATTATCTCTATGGTCTGGCCTTCATACGTTGGCATGGAAGTGCCTATTTGGAAATATGTTTCTATAGGCCTCTCTGTTCCTGGGGTCTCCAACGTTTACATGTTTAAGAAATTCATCAAAATTAAATGGGCCACCTCGATTAACCCTAGGATTTTCATCCCAATAACCACCTATTTGATTCCTATGACCCGCTCTATGATGCCTCTGATTATATCTTGCTACATTAGCACCATGGTTGTGTTGTGGTCCAGATGCATTCTCTACAAACAGGTTCGCCGAGTACAGGCATTGGGTTTGGCGCTGGTGGAAACTGCTGCACCTCATCACTGGCATCCTTGATGAGGGGATTGTCTCCAATTTGTTCTCCGACCATGTTACCGGATCTCAAGCGCATACGAATCCTTCTCCTTATCACACTGGGTCCTACCGGGCGTGCCAAAAATGCTCACGCGTGAAAATGTGATGGCTTCGACAAATAGAATAAATTGTGATTGATCAGGAACGTGTGTTCTCCAACCCCCACAAAACCGAGTGAGGTTACTAAGGTCACGAAAACAAAAACAACGAAAGCAAATCAATTGCAATAGAACAAAGACAGTGATTTACGGCACCAAAATCATCTCCGTCGAAAAGATAATATATCTTATTAATTGCTAAGATGGCATTGCTGACGGTTCCGACGAAAGACATACTGGCAAACAAGTGCAAGTAAGTGGGCAGGGTGGACTTGCGATATAAGGGTGTAGGGCAGACCTGTGAAAGTCCTAAAACTAAAATAAATTAACAGTGGTTAAGCATACTAACACAAGAGTCTTGCTCTTGTTTCTGGATTTTGCGAGAGCGCCTAATTATTGTATCTCTTGGTCTTTTATACTGTTCCTTTCCCCCAATGGTTGGCAGCGGTTCCACTGGAAATTGTTCCCATTGTATGTCACGCCCCGACCCGTGAAAGCCCAACGGGGCCCGTGACGCGAATCGGAACCTAATTAACTCCGAAAACTTTTGGCAAGGGTTCCCTCTAGTCTACTGGTTTCTCTAAACAATCATTAAACACCCTCAATTAACAATTCTAAAATTAACAGAAACCTCAAACTGAAATATTACAAATCCAGAAGCACAAGTCTACAAAACCTCGAAGAGGGGAAAAATCAGGTACAAACATTTATACATTCCTATAGGAGGCTAACTATACAAGGGTTGTGAAGATAGAAGATCACCACTCCTCAAACTCCGCTAGGTGCCGCCGCACCGCCAACCAACAACCTGGTAAGGGTCACCGAAAAGGAGCTAACGCCTACACCTGTAAAACGCAATCCGGGTAGGAATGAGCAGCTAAGCTCAGTAGCGAAACTACTCTACGACTCATAGAAAGAAAAGAGAAACGCACCAATGTCGCCCTCTAGTAAGGTCTGGATGTGCACAATGGTCCCATAACCCCACCGGTGTCTTTAGGTATCCAACCATGGTCACCCTAACGAACTGGGCCCATCCCGGAAACACCTAATATAGCAGGAAGAAGACACTGCTGGGCAGGAAAAGCCTCTGCCGGGCCTAAGGATGTGACGATGACACCGGCTACACCCGAGAACAAGGCTCCATGCCGACATGACCTCTAAATCATCGATCAATAGGTGTTCAAGTCGTCTAGGCCTATCATTGAAATCGACTGAACACCACCATTCAAACCTGGACAAAGCTACCCAGCCCCGGTTCTAAGGCTAAATCGGAGCTTCCAAGCCTGGTGACGGCTGATAGGACTTGCAAAGTGCACAAAACACCCTTGTAATTTGACTTTGTTGGTCTCCGAGCAATACTTCACTGACTTCTTTTATCCCATTTCAGGTATAACAGACCCTATTATAAGTTAGATCAACTTTGGAGCTAAAAGAAGCATATTCGGGCAATTCTGGTATGAAGGATCGATCTTTCTCTATTGAAGGGATCGATCCTACTCGACCAGCAACGGGACAAAGAACAAACATAAAGGAATCGATCGTCCTTCAAAGGAAGGATCGATCCTCCACGGGACGTAGCAAGACAACAATAGAAATATCGATCCTACTCGCCTAGTAGGATCGATCCTTCACGGGGCGTCACCAGCAATTGAAGATAGTAGGATCGATCCTACTCCTTGGAAGGATCAATCCTTTGCGGCCAGAAAGGAAAATCAACGGCTCAGATCTAATCTGGGGGAGGATGTTTTCCTAGGTTATAAATAATCAGTTTTTAGAGATTTGAGGGGGCTTTTCCTGGACCTTTTTTGGGGGAGAGTTTTCCTGTCATTCTTTGGAACTTTTCTTTGAAGATTCTTTCGAGGAGATCCATGGCGGAAGGAGTTCATTGACTTTCATTTATGGATCGACCCCTAAAGATGAGTAGCTAAAACCCTAGCCATGGGATTCTTATGATGTAACTAGGGTTTCTATTAGGGTTTTCTTAGATGTAGGGTTTTTTACATTATTGATTGGCTTATATGGATTGATTTCTATTTCGTTTATACCTTGGTGTCGATTTCTTGCTGGATGTATGGATTGTTCTCGTTTGCACTTGATTCCAGAGCTTGTGTATACTAGAGTTTGGATTGGATTCATCTAAATAAGAGGACCATGCTAGTGCCATGGTATCTCAGATGAAATCTTCTTCGTGATTAGGGATTGTATAGTGCTAGAACCACTATAGTAGTGCTAGTCCCACTACGTTCTATCTCTAATCCTTCGTACATCCTACCTCTGTAGATTTGGCCATCAAGATGCTAACCCATCTTGATCTTACACCTAAATCCATATCGGTACTATTAAATGCGATGAATTCATTCTGATAAGAGGGTTCATTAGTAGTGAATGTAACTAATCATTCGATCACTGATTTTTTAAGTAATTGTTTTTGCCAACAAGGAATCCTAACCAGAACCTGTTGAGTGGTAAGGAGAACTAGCCATTCACTTATCAACTACTAGGCAAGCCATTCATTGTGCTTGACATGCCCTGATCTTAGGAAGACCTGGTAGAACCTTGGTTATTGATTAAGAATCATGTGGTCTCTTCTCTCGTATTCATAAACCCTTTAGTATAAATTTAGTTTAATATCAAACCATAATCTTTTCCCAACTCATTGGTAGGAGATTTGCTAAGCGTTCAATCTCAATCACCTTAGTCCCTGTGGATTCGACTCGAACTCTCCGCTATCTACTAGTTCCTTAGTAGTTAAAGTAGATCACCGGAAATTATAGTAATTTTGTTTAGACTTGTTAAGCCACGACACTTTCAAGTTCAATCAAAATTTTGGCGACGTTGTCGGGGATTATACGGTGTTTTGAGTTGTTGACTTAGTGTAGTTTCTTCCTTAATTAATTGTTTTCCGTCTTTCATTATATAGAAGATCAAAAATAGTTCCAATACTAATATTTCCATATATTATTGTGATCATTAGGGGAAGAGCGTCAGAGCATCGGAGCGTCCGTCCGAGCGGTGAAGGAGCGATCTCCAATAAACACATCATCGAGAGTGCACTGTTTGTATTTCTAAACCTTGGTTGATCTTTATGATGTGTGGATGAATAAGGACCCAGATCTTTCTCTTACGTTGAAAGAATTTTTTGCTTCTTGTGGTGCATCGCATAAACCTTCAATTTCTTCTCCTACTCATTCAGTCATGGATAACCCTGATGACCATCCTGAACCCAATGTCAATCCGAACCAACCTGAGGATCAAGGTCGTAGGGCCATGAAAGATATTTATGCTCCAACTTCATTCACTTCCAATTCATACATTCAACCTTCGGTGATTGGGGCAGCCCACTATGAAATTAAACCATAATTTTTACAATCTTTACCAACCTTTCACGGACTATCCCATGAAGATCCATACAATCATATCGAGCAGTTCATTTTGATTAGTTCTACAGTGAGAGTCAATAATTTTACCGAAGATGCTTGGCGACTCAAATTATTTCCTTTTACACTTAAAGGTAAAGCAAAACATTGGCTCATTTTTCTAGAACCTCGATCTATCACCACTTGCCCTCAATTACAAGCCCAATTTCTTGAAAAATTCTTTTCGATTACTAAAACTAGTAATCTTCGTCATGAGAAATCTGCATTTAGACAAGCTGATGATGAAGCATTCCATGAGGCTTGGGACCATTATAGAGAGCTCCGTAGGAAATGTCCCCTTCATCAGTTTCCTTAATACGCCATAGTAGAACATTTCTATAAAGGTCTTAAGGAAAAACATCAGTTGACTATAGATGCTGCTTGTGGAGGAGTTTTCATTACCAATTTATGATGATGCATAATGTTATATTTTTATCCCTTAATACTTAGTCTCCTGTGCTTATTTAGTTTCTAAATATACTCATTATTCTTATATTTTGATTTAGAATGTAATTGAAGTCCTTAAGTCGAAAAGAAGCTGAAAAGAGTACATGGATCAAATTTAAAGATTAAACTGTACCTACTGATGAAGAATCAGATAATGTGTCATATATGGCTGGAAACTTCTTGAAGTCTAGTTTCTGGAGAATTTTACGGTTCGTGATTTGGAGCTTCCTAGAGAAAGTTACATTGCTTTTACTACAACAAGCACAGGGCAGAATAGCAGAAGAAACATGCAGAGAAAATGAGATCGATCCGCTTTTCAAAGGGGATCAATCCCTTATGCACCCAGAGATGAAAAAGACCCACGGTCGACCGTCAGATCGACTGCCACATCGACCATCAGCCTCTATCAAAAATATACGCTCTCACGGACGATGCGAGGATCGACCTCGCATGGTCCGTGAGGAGAAAGTTAAAATCCGGAATAAAGAGATCGATCCCCTTTGAAAAGGGATCGATCCGAACCTGGAAGTGCCAGTCATCCGTAGAAAGAAGATCGATCCCTTTTGAAAGGAGATCGATCTTGGTCGGGCAAAATCCAGATCCTGAGTTCACGGAAGAAAGAAGATCAATCTCTTTTGAAGGGGATCGATCCCTTTTGGTTCTGTGGGAAAGATCAAGGGCTGAGATCTAATCCGAGTTAGGGTTTCATAAAAGCCTATAAATAGACTTCTTTGGGAGAATATGGGGGGATTCTTGGACACTTTTGGCTACTCTTTTCTTCTCTTTTATATTTCCTAGGTTTTCTCTTGTTTATTGGAATCTTTGGAGGATTGTTCTCGATGGCTCTGCGTGGCTAAATCTTAATTCTTGGTCGAGGAAACTGAAGTCTCGGAATCAATGAAGCTGTGAGATCTAATTTATTTTTATTATTCAGTTTATACGTGAGTATTGGATGTTCTTCTGTGATTAAATCTTCATCATTGTCTTGCCTAATTGCTAGGAGGCCTACTAGTTTATTATTCATTGCGATCTACTGCTAGGTTGGATATCAAATCCGTAATTGTTTGATCCCTCTGATCTGCGAAGCAACTAGGATCTATTGATTTACTGCGTTTCAGAGATTAATAGATCTTAGGAAGAATATTCAACTAGATTAAATGCAACCGCTTGTGCTTGTGTTGTTTAGCTTCATCGATCTCCCTATTCTTAAGGCTACTACTAAATTAAATCTACAGCGCTTGTCTTAGGTTGTTTTGTAGTTAGGGCTAATTATATCGCTTATTTCTAATTAACTAAGATTGAGGAGAGATTCGAATTGAATTCGGACGATGAATATTCATGGTATGAATTGATTGATACTTGCATCTATGATCAGTTATTGGATTCCGATGGTGGATGTTGACTCAGACCAAGGTTTGTTCTCTTGATTTAATTCAATTCTTCGCTTTAGATTATTTCTTTACTATTTTCCTCACGGTTAAAAACCCCCATCTTTGTTCACTAAGCACAAAACTAGGCTAAACACTCTTCGTGGGATCGACTCGTACTCGCACTACTACATTTATTTTAACGATGAGTTAACCCAATTAGTGCATTCTCATTCTCAAACTCTAGCGAAGATAGAGGCTCAATTGGGTCAGTTGGCTAATGCTTTGTCTAGGAGAGAAGATGGACAACTACCTAGTCAACCCATTCCCAATCCCAAAGGTCAACATCATGTAGACTCATCTCATGAATATGTACAAGTCGTGACAACCCTTCGAAGTGGTAAAACTTTTGTCAATATTGAACAACCGGGAGAACTCACATGTAATCAAAATTTACATACATCACAATCTCATACAGCATTAGACATTGATTTACATACATCAAAAGAACCGAATTCATCATCTGACACTCCACATTCGACTCTTCATGATTCTATTGATAACTTACATGCATCACCGAACATGACATCATCTCATGAGAAAGAACCAAATCCCTCGACTTATGTTCCTAAGGTTCCTTTTCCTGAAGCTTTAGTAGATCCGACTTCCACTCCATACAGGAATTCAAAGTTAGATGAAATGATGGATGTGTTTAAGAAAGTTCACATTAACCTTCCTCTTCTTGATGCTATTAAACAAATTTCATCCTATGCTAAATTCCTCAAGGATCTTTGCACTCATAAAAGACAATCTCGATCTCATGTTTCTAAGAAGATTTTCTTGACTGAGCAAGTTAGCTCAATCCTTCGCTGTGATCTTCCCCCAAAGGTTAAAGATCCTGGAACCCCCACAATCTCATGCATTATAGGGAATCACACAATTGATGGAGCTTTATTACATTTGGATGCAAGTGTTAACCTCATGCCCTATTCCTTATATTCTAAGTTTGGCATAGGAGAACTGAAACCAACAGCTATGACTCTGCAATTAGCCGATCGATCAATTAAGACCCCAAGAGGAATCCTTGAAGATGTTTTGGTTAAAATTGATCAGTGTGTATTCCCGGTTGATTTTGTAGTTCTAGACATGGAACCTGAAGTTCAAGCTAGGAAATCTTTCCCTATACTTCTTGGCCGACCCTTCTTAGCTACGGCCAATGTTTGTATTAATTGTAAAAATGGTTTCATGACAGTCACGTTTGGTAACATGGAATTGTGTTTAAATATATTTCATGCCTCAAAGAATCATGCGTATGATGATGATTGTTTTATAATTAATGCATTAGTCAATGAGGATGAAGTGAATAGTTGTGTTGATGATACAATGCATGCATTATTGTTGAATGTTGATACTCTGTGTGAGAGTTTTGAGAGTAGCGTTGATATGTCTATTGTGATTGAGGATGATGTTTTTGAACAACATTTGTCAGATTTGCATGAAGATTTTCTGAATAAAGATGTAGCTTTTCCGGTTGTGAATGACAAGAATAGTGATTTGAACCAGTTGTCATCGGTTTTTAAGCCTGAACATGAAGTGGTTTTAAAGGATTCTAATGATCTTGATTTGGTTACTAATGTTTGCGGCATTTCATGGAAAGAGCCTCTCATTGAGCCCTTATCTCCTACTTCCTCAATTCCAGCTATACCGTCTTTGGTTGCACCGCCATCTTTGGAGTTAAAAACGTTGCCTTCCAATTTGAAATATGCCTTCCTTGGACCTGAGTGTACTCTTCCAATAATTATCTCTTCTGCATTAACCACTGATCAAGAGTATCAATTACTTGATGTTCTTAAATTGCATAAAAGAGCAATAGGATGGTCCTTTGGTGATCTTAAAGGCATAGATCCCTCGATTTACATGCATCGCATACTCCTAAAGGATGAAACCAAATGTGTAAAGGAGATGCAATGTCACCTCAACCCTCTTATGAAAGATGTTGTAATGAAAGAAGTAATTAAACTCTTAAATGCAGGGATAATATACCCTATTTCAGATTCTAAATGGATTAGCCCAACTCAAGTGCTTCCTAAGAAATCTGGGATAACAGTGGTTAAAAATGATAAAGGGGAGGATATCTCAACTAGACAGACCATAGGGTGGAGAGTTTGCATCGATTATAGGCGTCTTAACGCTTTGACTCGTAAAGATTATTTTCCATTGCCCTTCATTGACCAGATTTTAAAAAGACTAGCGGGCCAATCATATTATTGTTTCCTTGCTGATTATTCTGGGTATAATCAGGTGGCCATAGATCCTAATAATCAGGAGAAGACAAACTTTACATGTCCTTATGGAACGTTTGAATATCGTCGCATGCCTTTTGGCCTTTGCAATGCTCCAGCTACATTTCAACGTTGCATGCTTGCTATCTTTGGGGACATGATTGAACAGTTCTTAGAGATATTTATGGATAAGTTCTCTGTTTTTGGCCAATCCTTTGAATCATGCCTTGAAAACCTATCCAAAGTTCTTGATAGATGCGAGAAAACTAATCTTGTGTTGAGTTGGGAAAAAAGCCATTTTATGGTTACAGAAGGTATCGTTCTTGGCCATGTGATTTCAAGTAGAGGAATTGAGGTCGATAAAGCTAAGTTAGAACTCATTTCTAAACTTCCTACTCCTTCTTCAGTGCGTCAAATTCGGTCATTCTTGGGCCATGTTGGGTTCTACCGGCGATTTATTAAAGATTTTAGTAGGATCTCCCGACCGCTATGTGCTTTACTGGTGAAAGATGTTCCATTTGTGTTTCACAATTCTTGTCTTAACTCTCTTCAGCACCTTTTGTCCATTCTCCGGATTATGACCATCCCTTTGAAATCATGTGTGATGCATCTGATCACGCTGTGGGTGCCGTTTTCGGACAAACTATTGATAAACATCCTCGAGTCATTTACTATACTAGCAAAACATTAAATGAAGCTCAAGTAAACTACACGACTACTGAGAAAGAATTGCTTGCTGTGATCTTTGCCTTAGAAAGGTTTCATTCTTATCTTCTTGAATCGAAAGTCATAATCTTTACTGATCATTCAGCCCTTAGATATCTCGTCACTAAGAAAGAGCTTAAACCTCGATTAATTCGTTGGATTTTGTTACTTCAAGAATTCGATCTGGAGTTACGGGATAAAAATGGAGCCTTAAATGTGGTTGCAGATCACCTTTCTCGACTTCCTTTAGATTTCATCAATGATTCATCCCCGATTGATGATACCTTCCTTGATGAATATCTCTTAGCTGTTAATCAAGCGCCGAGACCGTGGTTTGCACATATCGTAAATTATCTTATTTCCGAATTCACTCCTGTTCACTGGAATAAACACGATCGAGACAAATTCTTTTCGAAAATCAAATCCTATGTTTGGAATGATCCTATCCTTTTTAAGCATTGTCCGGATCAAATTATGAGATGTTGTGTGCCCGAATCTGAAACTATCTCCATTTTGACATCATGTCATTCTCATCCATGTGGGGGACATTTTCCCGGTCGTAGAACCGCATCCAAGATCTTTCAGTCTAGGTTTTATTGGCCCTCAATTTTTCACGATGCTCACAGTTTCTCCAAAGCTTGCATTCGTTGTCAACAGTTTGGTAGTATTTCTCATCGAAATGAAATGTCTCAGAATCCAATTATTGAATGTGAAGTATTTGATGTTTGTGGTATTGATTTCATGGGCCCGTTGCCTCCTTCGAATGGCTACATTTACATCTTATTAGCTGTTGATTATGTTTCGAAATAGATTGAAGCTATAGCGACTAAGACCAATGATCACCGAGTCGTAGTCAAATTCCTTCATGCTAATATTTCTCTCGATTTGGTCATCCTAGAGCTATAATAAGTGATGGTGGATCACATTTCATGAATAGGTATTTCCGTCACACTCTAGATAAATATAACATCTCCCATAAGGTTACCACTCCCTATCATCCTCAAACTAGTGGGCAAGTAGAGGTGTCTAATAGGGAAATCAAATGCATCCTTGAGAAAGTGGTGTGTTCAGATAGAAAAGATTGGTCCATGCGCTTGAATGAGGCTTTAAGGGCATATATAACGGCATTCAAAACACCCATAGGGATTTCGCCGTATCGATTGGTTTATGGTAAGCATTGTCGCTTACCAGTGAATCTCATGGATAAAGTGTGGTTAACTATTAAAGAGGTTAATTGGTTACCTACATGGCGGAGTGCTCGTTTGCTTCAACTCAATGAGTTGGAGGAAATATGTAATGAAGCCTATGATAATGCTCTTATTTATAAGGCTCGAACTAAAGCTTACCATGACAAGTCATTACTCAGAGAACCTTCAATGTGGGTGATAAGGTTTGGTTGTTTAATGGTAGACTTCGGTTCTTCCCATGAAAACTTAAATCTAGATGGACTGGTCCATTCGAAGTTACTCAAGTCTTTCCTCATGGAGAGGTTGAAATCCATCATCCCACCTCTGATTCTACTTTCAAAGTGAATGGCCAAAGGTTGAAACTCTATGTAGAAAATCCTCTAACCTTAGAAGCCACGCAATTGTTGCATGAACCAAATCATGAGTGACTGCAATTTCCTTGGGTCGAGTTAGAGACGTTAAACCAAGCGCTTGATGGGAGGCAACCCATTAGTAATGTGTTTTTATTTAGTCCTTTCGTTGTTTTCTTTGCATGCTTGGATTATTCTTATGTATTTGCATGTTTGATTTTGATTTTCTGATAATGTTGTCATCATTGTTAATTGTTAGCTTGGGGTGTCCATTCTTGAATTCCTATGCCCTGGAGAGGTCCATATTTTTGCAAGGTTATGTGTTGTTTATTTCCCAAGTTTTTAATGCATTTTCCACGCATACTTTCACTGGGCATTAGTCGGATCGATCCCACCTATCCCAAGGATCGATCCGAGGTGGTTATTTAATTGCAACAGAACGTAGTGTTTTCTTCAACCTACCTCCAGATCGATCGTTCTATCCCTCCGTCTAAACTTTACAACCTAAGAGAGTTGGATCGATCGGTTCACAGGAGTATGATCGATCCTACTTGGTTATTTAATTTTTACAGAACGTAGTGTATTTTGCACTACACCTCAGGATCGATCCTTCTATCCCTCATTCAATAGTAGACCATCTAGGATAGTAGGATCGATCCCTTCATTTGCGTAGGATCGATCCTAGGTGGTTATTTAATGGTGACAGAACATGGTGTTTTGGACGAGTACCCTCCGGATCGATCCTTCTATCCATCCTTCCCATTGAGACTAGTTGAGTAGATAGGATCGATCCTTTCAAACGAGTTAGATCGATCTTGCCTATTTATTCACTGAATCATCCGATTGCACTCGATGCGGCCACGTGGCGAGGGATCGATCCAGTCGGTCTAGGCCGATCGATCCTTCTCGAATCCTTTGGAAACAAATTTGATTAGACCATCGTCGTCGTCGTCGTACCCAAGTCAGACTCCGACTCCAACTTGAGCAAGATCCGTTCGCCGGCCTTTCCATCCTTATCGTCCTGGATTCCTACTCCGACTAGGTCTCCTAAAGATTGGGTTTATATATATTTCTCTTGCTCCGCGGCTTCTGTTCTACACCTATTCTCTTGCTTTCGCCTCTTGCTCTCCGTCGTCATCCCCGATTCCGGCGTGCTCCTCCAGGCTATACCTTCCCTCTGGTAAGACTTCAACGCGTCTTCTCCTTAGCTACACCGCTTCCGTTCGATCTTTTGTTGTGTGTCTACACGGCGGAACCCATGGTTTTCGCCATGGATTCCGACCAATGACATCGGCACCACGGCCGGTGTCCACCGCATTCCATCCTTTTTTTTCGTTCTCTCCTCCTCCGTGATTGTTTTCTTGTTTTTCTTGTCTTGCTCCTTCTTTCCATCACCGTGGTTTTCTTGGATTTTCTTCCCCATCCTCTGTTTCCGGCCGTTTGAGTTTTTCCTTCACTCCGTACAGGATCGATCTCCCCCTTTTAGACCGATCGATCCTTCCCTATCCAGCCTTTCTTCTTAAGTTTTCTCTTACCAACGATCTAGTCTGTAGGCGTACTCCACGATGTCTACATCCAGCCACGCTTCGTCGACTGCCAGCGGCTGCCCACCTAGTTCGTCGGAGCACGACTTCAAGCCGGGGTCTCCTATTTCTCAAGCCTTGGGATTTTCATCAGACAATGACTTTGCGGACACCGCCGACTCGAATCGACCACTGTCCCCTCTGGTAGTCTTCTATTGCCCTCAAGAATTCCCCGACCCTGTTTACCCTGCCGGCTTTGTTATTGAATATCCTGTCGGTGTTGAATTTCTTGGGCCAATGCCAACTCCTGATGTCTTTGCCCGTCTCGTGTATGCCATTCAGCATGACGCCGACGTCGACGATCCGTGGGCCCCTTTCAGATTGCCAAACGGGCATTCGATTGTTGTGCCACCACGGTCCCTGATCGACCCTGAGCTTTTGTCGCCATCGGCCTCACCGCCAGGGTCCCCATACGCATCCGACGACCCTGATCGTCCATTGTCCCTGAGGTCGAGCGAGATTGATTCTGATGACGAGGAGATTGACGCCGATGACCTCATGGACCTTTTGCAGGACGATGATGAAGACGACGATGAGGACGGCGATGATTAGGCGCAGTCTTGTTTTGCTTTTAGGATTTATGCTTTGTGTCAATTTTTGTTTGTGTTCGTAACTTGCTAGTTTTTCCTTCTTTGCATTTCAAATTTTTGCTTTGTAGTATTGCTCTTTTTCATGTAGTTCGTTAATAAAATTGAGTTTAGGAATGATTAGGTGTATGGTTTTGATCTCTGTGGTGCACCTTGCATGCCTTGGACGCTCAGCATACATGCCCTCAACATCAGGTTCAAAGCCCACGTTTTTCGCTTGATAATGCATTTTTGGCAAGAGAAGGATCGATCCTTCCTATCATGCCCGATCGATCCTACTCCTTCTTATCACACTTTAAGTTGTTGCGTTGAGATGTTACCATGTGGACTACGATCGATCCATCCCCAACGGACGGATCGATCCTAGTCGCGTTAATTTGGGAGTTAAAGCCAGGTGTAGGATCGATCCTAGGGCATTCTTACCCTACGATCGATCCTTCTCTCCTCCCTTCTCGTTTTGCTCAGATGCCGCCGCTCATCATTCCCACCGCCGACCAGTGCTCGGCCTCGTCTCCGGCAAGACCTCCTCACCGTCGTCCTCCACCTCACTACATTACTTTCCTGCACCCCTTTTCTTCCCACTCGACCTCGTCATTTCCGCATCAACCAGCCCAGCCTTCCGCCAGCGGGTTTGTCTTCTCCGACGAGTGTCGTCGGCCCCGATTGTCGTCTCCATCACTACAATGGTGCGAGCGAAGAACGTCATCCATAAGGGCCTCATCGGCAAAGGGAAAGCCGTCGCCGCTTCTTCTTCCACCCCTTCCTCCAGACGTCCACCATTGCCCACGTCCTCAACGAGTGCATCTCCGATAGTCTCAACATCTTCTCCTGGATCCACTCCTTCTCCACCTCCGTCGCGGCCCGTCCGTGCCTCGAGAGCTCCTCCTTCTTCTTCGACGGCTGCTACTCCCCCTTCCGGCAAGCGGAAGGCATCCGCTGTTGCATCTTCCTCCAAACCTCCCCAGCGGAAGAAGTCGCGCAAGAAGGCCCAGCCATCGACTGCTCCGACCATCGTCCGTGGCCTCCTACCGCGCTGGCAGCGAGAGCTCAATCTCGAGTACACCTTCGACGTCGACTTCTTCCGGACAATCGAGTATGCCCAGGACTCCATCGCAACTCTCAAACACCGTGTTCTGCTCGCGTTGTGCACTCCTTGCCCCACGGTGTACCCCCAGCTGGTTTGCATGTTCTACCAGAACATGAAGCCTATTCCTTTCGGGGACAAACTCGATAAAGACCCATCCCGGTGGTATGCGTCCCAAGGTTTCACCTCCATGATCGATGACGTCGAGGTGGCCCTGACGTTCCGGGCCGTCTGTGAGATACTGGAGATCCCTAAACGCTGCCCTGGCCTTCACAAAACCAAACCCGAGGAGATGTACGTGCATGACTCGGTTCCCCATCTCTTTCTTCACCCGGATCGCCAGGACGCATGTATTTTTACTCGCGCTGAGCTGCCGGCGCACATGTGGTTGATAGACGATGTCCTGAGCCGGAACGTCTTCCAGGGCGTTCATGATCAGTATCGGGTCGGCGATTGGCTCAACACGTTGTGGTTGCTAGCCAAGGATTGGGTAATCAGTGTACCACAACAGATCTTGGAGGATATGGCTCACTTCTATCGGCGGGCGGTGCTGGATAGGCGACCGAGCTACGACGATGCAACCCTTCCACACCCTAGACTTATCTCCGCCTTTCTCCAGAGTCAGGATAGGGTTCCCGAGGGGGAGCCGGTCGTGTCACCTGAAGCACTGATGACGGTACGGTTCGGGTCCGCCACTTGGGGCAAGGTTCTTGGTCACATGAGGAGAGCCGGCATTTTTATCCGCCAGCCGCGCCCCGTCAATGACAGCACGCGCCGGAGTATGGACCGGTCAAGCATCCTATACCTGGTGAGATGTACCGTGAGTTCCGAGCTGAGCTGGCATGGTTACATCAGCGCTTGGGCGCGGTCGACGCATGAGATGCTGCCTTCCGTGAGGACCTCTCCTACATTTGTGCGCGTCTTGACGACCTCCATCCACCTCCGCCAGTGACTTCCATTCTCCCTTACCGACCTTTGTCCTTTCCGGCGCCGCGTCCCCTGCCTTGAGTCTCGTACCTTAGTTGCTTGCTTTGATTACATGTTTACCTTTTAGGTTTCTTGGATCTAAGGCCGTGTGATGGCATGTTTTGATGCGATGTGGGTTGGTTGACTCACTTTTGTTTATGCTTGACTCTTATTATATTAACATGATTTTGGATATGGGGGTGTACCCCGGAAGTGTGGGAAGGGGGGGGGGGGGGGGGGGTGGCGGCTGAATATGCCGATCTGTACTTGTGCGGGTGGATGCAGGTGTTTCTTTATTGTGTGTTGCAAGTGGAAGCTTAGGATAGTTTACTTTTTATGTCCTTGTGTGATGAATGGTTGTACAGCCCTTGTGCTTCTTGAATAAATAGAGGAAATGCTGTCCAATTTTTCTCCATTGTTATGCTTATTCGTTACTTTCCATAAATGCAATCATGGGGGTATTCCTTCTTTGATTCTATAGGGCATATATGCTATCACATGCACAGCAGAGTGACATCATGACATAACTTGGTTTTCACATCTAACCTTGATCCGCATGTCTGTTTTTATTTTTCTCCCCAAGGTTACTTTTTAGTACGAAGACTATACAGGTTATCTCTACCCTATATTTGTTGATTTATTTTTATGATTTAGTGTAATTAGGGACAAATCCATTTGAGTTGGGGGGTCGAATTCTAGGAATTCATGGTGATTTATTTATTTTATGATAACCAAAGTTTATACATCCCTTATAACGTGTCAGACGAATGAAGTTATGATGATTATTGATAACCATGCATAACTTAGAACATTATTCGATGATTCATTCAGAAGTTCATGTCTTGTAAAATTTGGTAAATTTAGCTATGCATGGCTTGAGTTCTGTACTTTAACACTTTTATCATGGTTTAGGGATAACTTGACAAATCCTATTGCACTTGAGCACTTCCACATGTGGATGGGTTCAAGTTAGATTCTGAGCCTGAGACTAGAATAGATTTACAAGTCTGGGACATGTCACGGAAGATACATGAACACGTACAATTTTCTGTATGCAAAAAGTATCTGTGTATGAAAAGTGTAGGGGTTTAACTTAGTAACTGGGCAATGTGCCTAACCAGCGTGTTTTTCGCATAAAATTGTTGAATTGCCTAATAATGAGAAAAAGAACTTCATACTTAGTAACCGGGCAATGTGCCTAATGATATCGCTCAAATGTGTCACTCACAGCGGTCGCGGTGCAGTACAGCATAAAAGAGGCCGAACCCACAGAGAGACAAGCAGGAAAGATCCAGAAACACAAATAACAATATATCAAAAACAATCAAGAGCGATAAAAGTTAAGAAAATAGATCGAAGATGTAATGATAAGATAAAGTTAACGAAAGAAATCAAGATTTGAATGCGGCTAGGCTTCAGGAATCACTTCACTCGGATTTAGGTTCTTCTCTTCTCAATGGTTCATATAATACTCAGTTAAGGGATTCACATCCCAATCAGCTTAACCGGAAGATATGGAACTATAAACCTAACAAAATATATAAATGTCTCTTCCTACGATTGATTCTTCCTTATTATAGTTCTAACTTCATCCAACCCAAACCTAAGAATACACGATACCGGCTATCACTACAGGCAACGCGCTGCAAAAGTTCATCGGGACAAAGCCCTAACTCTATCTAACCAGACCTCTAAGAATACACAATACCAACTCTCACAATCGGGAATGCATAGCAAAGATTTCACGAGATAAAGTAGGTAAACAATAGATAAAACTATGGGATTATATGATCATGAAAGAAGCATGACTGGATTCATAATATTAATCATCCACATAGAAATTTATAATCTGAAAATAATCTTTGAAGATCCAATACATAGAAAAGAGTTTAACAATAAAGATTAAAACTATGAACCATTGTTGGAGAAGAAGCCCTAGTCCTCGCTAGATCATCCATCTGCCATGCCCGCGGATTACTCGGCCATGGATGGAGATTCCTTCATCTTCTTTCTTTGGAAAACGTCCAGAAAAGAGCCTCCAAAAACGTCCAAGAACTCCCCTTTGATTAACCCTAAGTTTCCTATTTATAGCCCCAAAATCTCTCCATCCTCGGATTAGATCTAAACCATTGATTTTCTTCACTGGGAAAGTAGGATCGATCCATCTATAGGTGTCGGATCGATCCCTTGCATCAAAATCTTCAATTTCTGGCTACGCCCGAGTCGGATCGATCGGACTATGGGTGTCGGATCGATCGGACTCAGTAGGATGGATGGAGGGATCGATCTGACCGTGTACAGCTGAAAAGTATGCGTTCTGTCAGGTTTCTGCATTGTCGGATCGATCAGACTATGGGTGTCGGATCGATCGGACTCAACAGGATGGATGGAGGGATCGATCTGACTGTGTACAGCTGAAAAGTATGTGTTCTGTCAGGTTTCTGCATAGTCGGATCGATCCTACTCTAGGTGTCGGATCGACAGGACTTTCCAGCGTATTTACTGTTTTGCCATCCAGACTGCGCCATTGGTACTAAAAGTGCCGTAACTTTCTCTAGGAAACTCGGAATCATGAACCGTAAAATTCTCCAGAAACTAGACTTCAAGAGCTTTCCAACCATATATGGCACATCATTAGGTTCTTCATGAGCATGTACAGTGTAATTTTTGAAGTTGATCCATATACTCTTTTCAGCTTCTTTTAGCTCCAATTTCCTGCATTTTCCAAACAACTATGTGAAGCAACATATAGATAAAAAAATAGTAGTAAAGATGTTAATTAAGGATAATAATCTAGCAATTAAAGTGGTTATAAGGTTGTTCAGAGTGCACTTTCATGCACTCATCACCTAACCAACGTGTTGTTCGCGTAAAACGGTTGAAGAGCCTGAAAAAAAAGGCAAAAAAAAACAAAAGAAAAGAAAGAAGAATAGAGATTGTATGTGGTAAGTGGTAAAGATGTGCTTGACTAGCGGAATGCTTAGATATAATGAATATTCTGCTATGACATGTTCTTATTTACTTTACTTTTATAGACTCATAGATATTATTTCTACTTAGTGCATTTGAATCAATGAATATGATAATTGATTTTGGATGATACGTAAAAGGGGATGTATAGATGTTTGTGGGTATCATCACTGGAAACCGTCAGGAGACTATAACTCCTCCACTAGGGCCACCAAGGGGTTTAAAGGCTTGTTGCACATGCTAAGTGCAATCGTGAGACCTACGAAAGTGGCTAGTCAGATTTACTGCTTTAATTTTAATTTTCAATTGCTTTGCTCGAGGACTAGCAAAGATCAAGTTGGGGGGTGTGATAAGACTTGAAAACTGCACAAAACACCCTTGTAATTTGGCTTTATTGGTCTCCGAGCAATGCTTCACTGACTACTTTTATCCCATTTCAGGTATAACATACCCTATTATGAGTTATATCAACTTGTGAGCTAAAAGAAGCATATTCGGGCAATTCTGACATGAAGGATCGATCTTCCTCTATTGAAGGGATCGATCTTACTCGACCAGTAACGGGACAAAGAACAAGCATAAAGGGATCGATCGTGCTTCAAAGGAAGGATCGATCCTCTACGGGACATAGCAAGACAACAATAGAAAGATCGATCCTACTCGACTAGTAGGATCGATCCTACTCCTTGGAAGGATCGATCCTTTGCGGCTAGAAAGGAAAATCAACGGCTCAGATCAAATCCGTGGGAGGATGTTTTCCTAAATTATAAATAGTCGGTTTTTAGGGATTTGAGGGGGCTTTTCCTGGACCTTTATGGGGGAGAGTTTTCATGTCCTTCTTTGAAACTTTTCTTTGAAGATTCTTCGGAGGAGATACATGACGGAAGGAGTTCATCGACTTTCATTTATAGATCGACCCCTAAAGATGAGTAGCTAAAACCCTAGCCATGGGATTCTTATGATGTAACTAGGGTTTCTATTAAGGATTTCTTAGATCTAGGGCTTGTTTACATTATTGATTGGCTTATATGGATTGATTTCTATTTCTTTTATACCTTGGTGTCGATTTCTTCCTGGATGTATGGATTGTTCTCGTTTGCACTTGATTCCGGAGCTTGCGTATACTAGAGCTTCGATTGGATTCATCTAAATAAGAAGACCACTATAGTAGTGTTAGTCCCACTACGTTCTATCTCTAGTCCTTCGTACGTCCTACCTCTGTAGATTTGGCCATCAAGATGCTAACCCATCTTGATCTTACACTTAAAACCATATCCATACTATTACTTGCGATGAATTCATCCTGATAAGAGGGTTCATTAGCAGTGAACGTAACTAATCATTCAGTCACTGATTCTTTAAGTAATTGTTCTTGCCAACAAGGAATCCTAACCAGAACATGTTGCGTGGTAAGGAGAACTAGCCAGTCACTTATCAACTACTAGGCAAGCCATTCATTGTGCTTGACGTGCCCTATCTTAGGAAGACCTGGTACAACCTTGGTTATTGATTAAGAATCATGTAGTCTCTTCTCTCGTATTCATAAACCCTTTAGTATAAATTTAGTTTAATATCAAACCATAATCTTTTCCCAACTCATTGGTAGGAGATTTGGTAATCGTTCAATCTCAATCACCTTAGTTTTTGTGGATTCGATCGGACTCTCCGCTATCTACTAGTTCCTTAGTAGTTAAAGTAGAGCACAGGAAATTATAGTAATTTTGGTTAGACTTGTTAAGCCACGACACTTTTCAAGTTCTATCAACGGCGATACCACTATCACCCACGCCCTAACCTTATGTAGCTAATGCACAACCAGACGCATGCTATGAACACACGCAGGGAAACAGATAAGCATGCAACACATGTGACGATAAGTAAACACGGTCTGAGCTCGGCACCCTACCGGCCCAGGGTAGGGAATAGATAAAACAGGGCAAGGGACTGTTGCAGCCTGCAGTGGTAACCCCACCAACTACAGCAAATCCATAAAAAGACAGCATGTTACGGGAAGCAACCCCGGCAAACAAGACTAACAGTACAACATGCTATCTACACATCCCAGGAGTCGTCACTCTCCCGGTTCACCACTACCCCTCATTATGGGGCTAACATGCTCAAGAATATGTACAATTTATAAAGCGATAAAGAAAACCACACATATAAAGCCCCACCGAGAAAATCCGATGAAAACACCTCCCTGTGACCAAAAGGATCGATCTTCTTCGCAAACAGGGAGTTCCAACCCTATCAAGCCAAAAAAGATCGATCCTCCCTCTAGAAAGATCGATCTTCCCTCCAGAAAGATCGATCATGCACGGGCCAGGCATGACGCCCCAAGAATGATCGATCCGTCATAAAAAAGAATCGATCACGTTGGGTTCTTCGGTGACCGGCCGGCGAGAAATACCATTGGAAAACTCTACCAAACCCCACAAAACCTTGGGATCTGGTAGTACGAAGGACCACGAATCCAAAACAGGTACTTATACTAAAAAACCAACGAGCATATAAAGAGATATACTCAAATCAAATACAGTCATGCTCAAACCTCACAAAACCGGAAAAGCAAGTAGGTACTTCTGATACCAACCTGTCACGCCCAGACCCGCGACAACCCAACCGGGCCCGGGATGTGAACCGGAACAATACTACCTACAGAAAATTTTGGCGAGGGTTTCCTCTAGTCTATTGGTTTCCCTAAACAATACTTACACACCCTCAATTAATAATTCTAAAATTAACAAAAACCTCAAACTGAAAGATTACAAATCCAGAAGCACAAGTCTGCAAAACCTCAATTAGAGGATAAATCAGGTACAAACTTTTAGACACTCCTCAAACTCCGCCAGGCGCCGCCACACCGCCAACCAACTGTCCGGTAGGGACCACCGAAAAGGAGCTAACGCCTGCACCTGCAAAACACAGCCCGGCTAGGAATGAGCAACTATAGTCACCAGAGAAACTACACTATGACTCACAAAATGAAGAGGAAAACGCAATAGTGTCGTCCTCTAGTAAGCTCTGGGTGTACACAGGGGGTCTCATAACCCCACAGGTGTCTCTAGATATCCAACCATGGTCAGCCTAACGAACTGGCCCCATCCTGGAAACACCTATTACATCAGGAAGAAGACACTACTGGGTAGGAAAAGCCTCTATCGAACAGGCACATCCTCGGCCCAATGATGAGACGACGACACTGGCTACATAAAAATCGACAATCAAAATGCTTGAGGCCGACACGACCTCTAAATCATCAATCAATAGGTGTTCAAGTCGTTTAGGCCTATCATCGAAATCGATTGAACACTACCATTCAAACCTGGACCAAGCTACCCAGCCCCAGTTCTAAGGCTAAATCCGAGCTTCCAAGCCTCGTGACGGCGATACCACAGATCACCCACGCCCTGACCTTATGCAGCTAATGCACAACTAGATGCATGCTATGAACACACATAGGGAAATAGTTAAGCATGCAACACATATGACGATAAGTAAACACAGTCTTGGCTCAGCACGTTGCCGAGCCGGGGTGGTGAACAGATAAAACAGGCCAAGAGACTGCTGCAGTGGTAACCCCACCCACCGACTACAACCAGTCCACAAAAAGACAGCATGTTACGGGAAGCAACCCCGGCAAACAAGACAAACAGTACACACATGCTATCTACACATCCCGGGAGTCATCACTCTCCTGGTTCACCACTACCCCTCATTATGGGGCTAACATGTTTAAGGATATGTACAAGTTATAAAACGGTAATGAAAACCGCACATACAAAGCCCTACGGGCAAAATCCGACGAAAACACCTCCATGCGACCAAAAGGATCGATCCTTTCTTCTTCGTAAACAGGGAGTGCCATCCCTGTCAAGCTAAAAAGGATCGATCTTCCCTCAAGGAAGACCGATCACTTTCATGACTAGGGACCCCGTCCATGCCGCCAAGCAAAAGATCGATCTTCCCTGAAGGAAGATCGATCATGCACGAACCTGGCATGACGCCCCAAGAATGATTGATCATTCCTAAAAAAGGATCGATCTCGTTGGGTTCTCTAGCGACCAGTCAGAGAGAAATACCGTCAGAAAACTCTACCAAACCCCACAAAACCTTGGACTACGAGTTCAAAACTGGTACTTATACTAAAAACCAACGAACATATAAAGAGATCTACTCAAACCAAACACAGTCAAGCTCAAACCTCACAAAACCATAAAAGCAAGTAGGTAGGATCCCTACCTAGACAAAAGCAGCTTCAATCCCAGCTGCCAAGCCCAAGATCGCCCTCAACCTCTTCCAAATCCAGCCAGATCTGAGCTCAGGAACGGCGGATTTCAAAAGAGATTAAAGAAGAGGGTGGCGTCCGTTTTATAGATGGACGAACCAACTTATGAATGATCGATCCTTCATGACGATCCACCTTGACTTTCTGCAGTAAAGGATCGATCTTCTTAGCAAGAAAAGATCGATCTTTTTGGTGCAGAAAACTAGACTTGGGCTAGAACACAAGCCCAAGCCCAAGCCCGTATCTTTCGATCCCAGGTTCACCTAACCATTCTAAACAACCATTATCACAAAGACAGTTAGTGTGTGCACACGCGGGTGTGAAACAAACCGACAAGGTGCAATTTACCAAATTGCCTTTGTAGTCCAAGAAACAATGCGATCCATCGGATCACGCGCTCGATGTGAAACAAGAAAATAAATCACGGGCCTAACCCAGATGGTCGACCCAGGACTAGAGGGACATGTCCTCACATCGTGCATGACGGTTGAACTGCTAATCAGTTACATTAACTTACTCTTTTCGTTTGTAACCTTTGACTTTCCCTGTGAGGACCCATTCCTCTAACCTGGCTCGACTGCGTGGGTCGAGGGCCGTGTCTTGTTGGTTTGGTTCCGCATCGGGTGCGATCGTGGTGATCGTGTCATCGTGTTGGACCCCAGGGGCAATTTGGTAAAATTGCACCCCCAGTGGTCGGTCTCACACCCACGTTACACACACGGCCTTGGAATGATGTCATTGTTTAATTAGAACCCATAGGTGAAACTAGGATCGAAACATCTGGGTTTGGGCATAAGTGTTTTCCCGTTTGCTACTTTTCAATATAAGAAGATCGATCTTTTAGGTATAGAAGATCGATCTCATTGTGCCTGGAAAGTCTTCGCCTAGTCACGGGAAAGATCGATCTTCATGGGTATGAAGATTGATCTCTCTTGTTGTTACTGGTTCTATAAATAGGATCTGTCTCTTTCCTTTGGATTTTTTTTTTTGGAAATCTTGGAATTAGATCAAATCCGCCGACTTGGGAGGATCGTTTGGAAGATCCAAAGCTTGTTGGGCTGGATTTGGAGGCGCTCACCTGTTCTAGGTAGGGATATCTACCCCAAATCTCTTGATTTGGACGTTTAGGTTTGTTTCTTATCTTCTTTTGCTTAGATCTGCTTCTGTAGTTGTTGGTTTTCCTATTCCTGGTTGTTTTTGGACTCCCCTAGTTCTACCAGATCCCTAAGTTTTATGAAGTTGTTTTTTGTGTGCTTTCTGGTGTTTTCTTCGGTGCGTTTCCGGCGGTGCTCAGGAAGGATCAATCTTCTTGTGAGGAAGATCGGTCTCTCTTGTCACCTCACGCCTAGCCCGTGAAGGATCGATCTTCATGGGTATGAACGATCCCTTGCTTGGTTGACATGGTACTACTCTGTGGCTTAGGGAAGATCGATCCTTATGGGACATGAAGATCAATCTCTTCCTTGGCCAGTGAGCTAGTTTTGTTTTCCGATTTTCCCGACTACCTGTGTGAAGAAAATCGATCTTCATGGGAGGTGAAGATCGATCTCCTTTCTCTAGTGAGCTAGTTTTGTTTTCCGATTTTCCCGACTTTGATTTCTTTTCAACCCGGTCTTCTCGTTTGCTTTTCCTATCGATAGCATGATGTTTTAATCGTGGTTCTGACGGTTTTCCTTCGAGTTTTTACGAGGATTTGTATTTCGGATCGCTTTACCGACCTTTACAGACTTCCATCGGTTTCCCGATAAGCATGCGATAGTTATAGTTTATGATTGCTTTAACAGCCTTCCTAGATAGTGTTTACTGCTTTGTGGTTGAACCAAGGGAGTCATGCCCCTTGGGTTGTGTAGATAGTATAACTGTTACATGTTATTGTGGCATATAGTGGCACTTATGTTAGATGCATGAATAGGTGCATGCATTTGATTGTATCAGATGCATTCTAGGTTAGGCGTTGGCGATGGATTGATCGTCGATTCGAGGGCTCAGGCAGCTCGGATCTAGCTCTAGGACCGTGGCTGGGTAGCAAGGTCTAGGGTGAGATTGTGTTGTAACCTTTGTGGTATTCGAAGTTTAGAGGTCGTGTTGTTTCTCATGCCAAGGTCTAAGTGTGGTTTTTACCTTCTTTTCTGTTGTCGACTTGGGGGTGCACTGGTGGTGCATTGAGACCCCTGTTGTTCTACCATGGTCACACTTTGAAGAGCGCTTGGAGTCAGCGTGATCCTTATCGTGATAGCACGCTTGTAGAATAGTTATGTCTTAGGCTTGGCAGGGAGACGACGCAGTTGTAGTTACCCTTTCCTTGAGTGTGACTGCCACACCCTGACTCAGAAAACTCATCCAGTCCAGCGCGTGATGGCTCCTAATCTATTCAATCTATGTGTGCGCCAATTACATAACAATTTTCACGAATAATAGACACTTGATATGGGACTAAAACTGTAATATCCAATATTAAACAAAAAGGTACTGATACAATATCATAAAAACTCCTCGAAGAGGGAAATTATACATTTAACATAATCCTCAAATGATATCTATATACAAAAACTACCAACAATACAGTAGCGTATCCAGAAACCTCAAACGCCTCTAGAAGTTGACACGCCACCAAAAGTTGATCCACTAGGAGGTACGGAAGCACTAGTGGCTGCACCTGCAAACGTAGCCCGGGTAGAAGTGAGCAACAAAGTTCAGCATGATTATATTCTATGTCACACTGAAAGGAAGGGAACAGTAAAGTCCATGGTTCCATCTCCTCTCTAGGAGAAAACATATGTTACGTCCACTGCCACGCACCATGATGACATCCACAGTTAACATGCGTTTGATGAGTCACTAAATATTCATAGTTAAACCCCTTAAATTACGTTTTTAAAGCTTAGAGTAGTTGAATTTAATAGTTTGTTAGTTGATTTCAGGTTTAATCATGATTTGAGAAGGAATACAAGATTTTTGGCTAAAAATATGATTTTTTGTAAAAAAAACAAGACTGCTTCTTTCAGGAGAATATTCGTCGGAAATTTTGTATAAGTAAAAATGTTCTCAAAATTAAGCAAGTAATAGAGACCTTCAAGATCTACAATGTTTATGTTGGACAGTTTGCGAGATTCCTGATGGATTGATACCATATTTGAAGAATATAAAGATATACAGGTGTTGAAAAACTGTTCCATCGACGTTCAGGAGAATATTCTTAAAATATTCTTGATAACTCCAAATATTATGTAATCTTCTGCATATGACAAAGGACTTCCTAATCTACATCTTTCGTGTTGGACAAGTTTTCATATTCTTGACTGATTGGATCCAATTGTGATTGGAATAGGGCTGCCATAATTAATTAAGGAAATTCGAGTTGCAATAGAAGTCCAACTTAGCCAAATCTCTAATTTCGGGAGTTCTCCTATAAATATAGCTATTCCATCCGAATTTATCATCTTTTTGACTATCTTTGAAGAAGGAAAAAGGAGATGGCGAGGGTGAGGACAGCAACGGCTTACTTCCCCGATCCGATAGCCTCCATCCACAAGATTTTTTTTTATTTTTTAAATTAAGCCTTTTACCCTGGCTTAGGGGAGCAAATGCTCTACATTTCCAATAAATTTGGGGGCTTGGGGATTTGACCTCAAGACCAACCCATTACACACCCATGGGGTACTACCACTTGAGATACTCAAGGGCTGTCCTCCATCCACAAGATGAGTGGCTAACTTCTTGTATTTAGGAATCTCATGAAACTCTAGTGTAGTTTTTTGTCTTTCTTTAGTTTGATTCTTGTGAACTTCTCAAGACATGATCTTATGGATTTGATTTTATCGATAATATAGTTGAAGGAACAGAGTTCATTTGACGTACTTTTAGGCTTACTTGATTTCTGTGATTGATGGAAGAGATCTATAAAATAATTTTCATGTGGTTTGTGAATACCCGATGAGATACTTTATACTTAGTGATGATAGATTGTGCTAAGGTTAAGCCGAAGATAAGCTATGCTAATCAAAGATAAAGCATGTATTTGGAAAACACTTACCTTATTTTAGGGATGCATGTAAGCTTAAGAAGCTATGAATCCATAATGTTTAGAGAAGATAACAAGATGGTAACTAAAGAAAACTAATAACGAAACTAGGACATATTGAGTAATTCCTAAGTAACTACATCATTGATTCAAATAGATCAACCTTTTATTTCTTTTCTTTATTAGTTTAGATAACTCTATTCTATTTTTGTTTATTTTGCTTAGATTTAGGGTTTTGAGAATTGATTTCAATCTTTCCTGGTAAATTCTATGTGGATCGACTCCGGACTTCACCGTTATTATACCTAGTAGTGTAGTGATTGAATAAGGATTATGAATTTAATATTTGATTGAGTTTGCAACGTTTTAATGACACGTTCGTAAGCGATCAGCGTCACTCACAAACAAAGCGCTCCAACGCTGAAACAACTGGGGTAGGACCCAGGGTGGTATGTAACTTCCCCCATCACTGTACTAAGAACGAGACTGAGACGGAACTCAGGATGACCTCTATACCTCAATCAGAATAATTACAGCCTGCTAAACAATAACCTCGATAGCAAAAGAATATTATTACAACAATTCGCCCTAAACCTTGCTACCCTGCCTCAGCCTCGGTCCTAAGGCTACATCCGAGCTGCCCGAGCCCTCAGATCGGCGATCGACCCATCACTCACGCCCTAGCCTAATGCTTCTAATGCAATCAAATGCATGCAATGTTCAGGCACAAATATAAAAGCATGAGCATGCAACAGAATGTCAAATAATATACAAGTCTGGGTATAGCCTACAGCTCGCCAAAAGGGTATTGATAGCAATGGCCTTAGGCAAGCGAAATATTTATTCTACACATCTCAAGGGGTGGGACCCCCTTGGTTCAACCACAAACCACACACAGGGCTTACGCAGTATAATAACATATAATAATGAAAAAGTCAATTTATCGAATTAAAGCAAATGAACTACTAATTTTGGAAAATCATAACTTTCGATCTAACCATCCGATTAATGTGAACGTTTATATGCCTACTCAATGACATACCCCGAATCACATATCCAAAGATCAGATCAATCGGATTACCAAAAACCACTTAATGTTACTAATTAAACTGACTGCTCTGTTTTGCACAGCCTGGCCATTTAATTCCCAATAAATTGTACGTGAATCCGAAAAATGTGAAACCAATTGGAATCGAAAGCTCACGCAGAGATCTACAACTTGTATGTTGAAAATCAACTTAGATAATGCACATAAAAGCCAGAAAACAAGCTACCACATAGTTGTTTCTGCTAGAATAGACATGTGAGAATAAATCAAGGAAAAACTCACTTAAATCCGGTTTAAATCCAACCAAAATCCAATCAAGCTTCAACCAGATATTAAGCAAGTCTAGGAGCATCATCTATCATATATTTATCAACTAATTAAGCATTCAATTAGCTAAGAACACATAAACAAGTCCTAAGTGTAGAACCCTACCTAACTACGCAATTCTACGATTAATCCTCAATTAATCCGTGTAGGGAAGGTCTAGAGCTGCTCGCCTACTTACTCATGAAGCCTCCAAACCTTTGCAACAAGCCCTCATTGCGGATCAAAGGAACGAAGAAGGGAGAAGAAGAAAAAAGAGAAAACAGAGCCAGTTCGCGGGCTCTTATAGGCTCTGAACCGATCGATCGTCCCACGTCGGTTCAGTGTCCTTATCCGAACACGTCAACAGTGGTGCCGACATAGAATCCTGTAGATCATCCCACAAACCGATCGATCGTTCAGGGCTTACAGCTGTCTTAAAGACAAGCTGTCACGCCCGAGATAGGATCCTTCGATCCCAAGCTAGCCTAAGGTTCTAACAAACACATGTATCAATCATAGAGCTGTGTATGCACTATGCAGGTGTGAAACCAACCGCCAAGGTGTAATTTATCAAATTACCATTGGGGCCCAAAAGTAAAAATGCAATGAAACTGATCCCTCTCGACGCGGAAACAGGGCACGGACCCGACCTACACGGTCGAGCCAGGTTAGAGGAACGGACCGTCACAGTGACGTAGAGTAGAACCCTACTGAGCTCTGTTGCTGACTCTTATTCGGGCTGGATTTGTGTAGGTGCAGACATCAGTGTTTCCGTATCTCCCATCGGATCAGCTTTTGGTGGCGCGTCGACTTCTGTAGGTGTTTGATGACCCTGAGGGCTTAGTAGTATTTTACAAATTTTGTTGTACAGTCTTGTTTCGAGGTTTATATTAAATATATAATTTCCTTTTTGAGTGTTCCCGGTGTATCTGTACAACTGTTTCATTGAGGAGTCCTTGTACTTTGAATCTTGCTCTCAATTAATTAGCTTGTTCTTCTTATCTGTAATTATTTTATCGTGCTGCGCTAGTTTGGATGTGAACAGATAGGTCCCTCCCTCACGTCCGGTGGCCGAGGTTGGCGAATCTCGGGGCAGGACGTGACATTCCCTTTGTGGTTTCATTCTCACCGATCCTACAATTTCGTGTGCTGAAGCCATTGCAAACGATATCCCTCTACCTTCATCCACGATTTTGGCCTCTCATTTATGTTTGGCTGACTTGTGGACATGTTTTGATCAAATACACTAAATATATGCACCAGATAGCTGCTTGACAGAGTAATAAAAGAAGAAAAAGAAGTGCGAAAGATTTTCATCGCTTGCGCAAATAAGAATTACTAGCATACATACTTAAAAATCTGTGGCATTACAAAGTTTACAGAGAAACCCAAACTCCTCTGGAAACTCAGCTCTTGATCGACTGCACGCCTTTAATTGTCTTCTTCGACTTTTTCTTGCCTGCATGAATCTTGAGGTACAACTTCTTCGTTCGGAATGCCAGCAGCACGTCCAATCCGAACCCAATGATGCACGCAAAGGCCATGATTATGAACACAAGCCGGTAACAGTGAGCCCCGACACATGTGTTGCCTCCGGTGGGTGTCATGGTGGCCTCCGCGTCATAGAGGAGGCCAGCCAGGAGGCCGGAGAAGAGGAAGGAGCCGAGGGGGAGGTTGAGGATGAGAATGTTATAGATGAGACCATAGTACTTGAGGCCAAAAAGCTCGGACGCTGTGGGGACGGTGACGGCGAGGCGGACACCATAGCAGACTCCGACCACGACGGAGCCCACATAGAGCGAGCCAGGGAGCGCCATCGCCATGACAGCATAGCCAACTGCCATCAAGATCTGTGACGCCGCATTCCACAGAGGTCTTGGCGTTGCACTCTTCCTGCAGAAGACGCACGCAGCTTGATTCATTCATCTATGCTAATAAAATAGCCTCTACGAGCTACTAAAGGCGAGATGCTGATGAAAGGCACCGCGTAGCTTCTTGCCCCTAGTATGGGTTACACAAAAGCAAAGCAAGGTTTCCTGTTATAAAAGACGGGATGTGAACGCTTCCATAAGCTCGCAATAAAGGTATTGCTTCAAAGCGACGTGAACAAATGCTCTGAGTTTTGCAGGCCGAAAGGGAACCATCAGCCACTTTTTAAGATCGAAGATATTTCACAACCAATGGGCTCAGATGGCCCACATGGAATAACTCTATTCTGGCATGACTCCTTAGATCAGGGTGAAAAAAACAGAGATCTATCTAAGATTCTATTTCCCTCCTATGGGTGGAAATCATGGACATTAACAATGCGTACAGAGGAGCAAAACGTAGAGCAAGACGACCATATCCTGGCAATGGGTTAGGTTGCATTTGGAAGATTGGTAAAGTGATTTAAATCCGCAGTCACCAAACTTGACTCCTTTAAACCATTTAATAATCAAAGCTTGTTCGGTTGGATCTATCTATTGTGACCGATACCTGAATCTCTCCAACACACCCACGGAAAGAGTCGATTTGGGTTAATAAATTACTACCTTTCGAAGTATGTTATTGTCAAAAGATCAGGAATCTCACCTCAGAACACAAAATATCACACCAAGCATATTCGAGGATATGCTAGATATACGTACCACGATCATTGAGTGGTCCAAATCAATGCAGAAAACAGATAAAAGGGACGAAATTACACAATAAAGCAACATAACAGTTTATTAACTGAAAGGAAAAAGGACGAAGAAAGCCCCGTCTGGGATGGTGTTTTTTTTTGTTCATAATTCCTCCCAAAATTGACCAATTGTGTTAGTGTTACCCTTCCAGCAGTTGTCAATATCAAACTTTCTGTAAACCAATAGTCAAGACGGAATACTGGCTCAGCCGTATCTTTCTGACCTGATTATGTCAATTCGAAATCGACTTTTTTTCAAATTCCTTACGGTGAATACCGGCTCAGCCATCTCTTTCTTAACTGGTTATGTCAATTTGAAATCGACTTTTTTTAAAATTCCTTATAGTCCGTTTGGTATCAGGTTTAGAAAAAACAGAGCTAAAGAGGTGTAGGATTAGAAAAAATAAAATTAAAAAATGAAAATAAAAAAAAGTGAAATAATGATGATAAATGAAACGTGAATAAAATAATAATGATGATATTTAACGTTTAAGAATAGAAATAGAATTAACCCCACTAACCCCGCTGACCCCAGTACAAACGGGGCTTTAAAAAAAAATCTACGAAAACTAATAATATTCTGCAGCTAATTAACTATTTCGGTTAAAGAAATAAAGATAGATTAGTGTGTGAGAGAGAGAGAGTGACGTACTTGAGGAAGTACTCGGAGATGAAGCCGGATCCGATACGGCCGAAGAAGCCCCAAATGGAGGTGAGCGAGACGAAGATGGAGACGTCGGTGTATCCCATGGCGAGCCCCATTTGCCCCATGTTGTTCATCACCGCCAGCCCCGTTCCCACGCCGCACAAGAACGACACGAACAGTATCCAGAACTCCACCGTCCTCACCGCCTCCACTATCGTGTGGTCCTCTCCTATCGCCGGCCTTCTCTTCTCCTCCACCACCGCCGCTCTCTCCCCCTCCTCCTGATCATCCTGCTGGATTAGCAGCGGCTCCTCCGTGTCTCGCTTTGAAGTCCTCGAGGAGAACTTCAAGTAGATGGGGATTCCGACGGGAAGGGCGAGGAGGACGAGGAGGACCACGGCGAAAGCGCGAGAGACTCGAGGGTCGCGGATGCCGGAGAAGTCGTACACGAGGAGGTAGACGGCGATCGCCACTGCCACGGCGTTGATGACGCCGAAGTAGCGTGCCTCAGTCGCGTCGTCCTCGTCCTCGACATCAGACGGCACCTCCCGGAGGAAGAGCATGGCGGCGGAGCAGACGGCGAAGGGGACCACGGCGAGCATGAGGAGGAACTTGGCGGGGTCGTCGTTGAAGAGCGCTGAACAGAGGTCGGTGAATATGGCCGTGCTCAGGCCAACGAACCCCTTCAGCAGACCCGACACCGGGCCTCGGTTCCGCCGGAAGTTGCGCATGCACGTCACCAGCACCGCCGTGTTCATCCACGTCGTGCTGTTGCCGCCCATGCACAAGAACACGCACATCTAAGAGCCCATCAATCAAACAAAACCACCCGTACTTAATTCGACGGAATGTGTGAAAGAGACAGAGGATTCATCTTATGTCAACAATAACAAATGCGTACCTGCCAGTAAGGCAAAGGAGAGATGGTCTGGCGCACGACGAGCCACTGGACGCCGTAGCCGACGAGGCCCTCGAGGGAGCCGATGAGGAGGATGAGAGGAGTTGGGAGGCGGTCGGAGGCCAGGCCGGCGAGGATGCCGAAGGCCTTCCCGACGTCCTTCGCGACGGAGAGGTTGTTGAGCTGCAGCTGGGTCAGCCCCATCAGGGACTTGAGCTCGTCCGAGTAGTTCGAGAAGGTGTAGTTGTTCCCGGATATGGCCTGCACCCACACCGCCGTCACAAGCCCCATCCACCGCCGCACCGCCGCCGACGATGACGTGGACCCCATCATCTCCCAAATCCCCATCTCTTTCTATATGAGAGAGAATTGGGGTTTGGGTTTTCTAAGGTATATTTATAGAGGAGTGGATCTAAAAACGTGAAGAAATCCCCAACCGGAGTAGGAGTAGGCGAGTAGCAATGGAGGCATACTGGGATTTTAATACTTCAAGCATGAAGCATGAGAGATACTCATATACCTATACCTATACCTATCCCCAAACCAGATTGGGTTACGAAACGGAGTTACCCTTATATTCAAACCCAACGTTTTTAGATGGATCAAACACCACCAGCATGTTAATTACTAGAGTATCATTACACCATCTTTCTCGATAATCAAGGATATTTAACTTGATCGCATCCAGTGTACTGATGGTGGGTTCGCGTGAAGATTATTTGTAGAGAATCATCAACATGCAATTTGGGTTGATTGGTATATGATTTTGACACATCATATTTGTGATATATTATATGCGTTATTTTAAACTGAATTGGCGTCATTTTAAACCTCTCCCATGATAATATAATGTTAATTTATTAATCACTTATATGTAGTAATATAATCAACTTTATAAGGAGCAATAACGGTTACAACCGTTTCCCTTCTATTAGTTTGTTTATATATATATTTTTCTAAGTTAACTTTGTATATTTTTATCATATTCCCTATGTTAGTTTTAAATATACATCCTTATAATCCAGGAGCTTAGTTTTAAATATCTATCTATCTATCAACCTTATAAGAAGCAAAAACGATTACAACCGTTTACCTCCTATTAGTTTATTTACATGTATATTTTCTTAAGTTAAGTTTGTATATTTTTATCATCTTCCATAGGTTAGTTTTAAATATACATCCTTATAATCATAAGCCAGGAGATTAGTTTTAAATATACATACTTATCTATCTTATAAAATCCAAAGTAGTTACTTTTATGACTCATCATCTGAGTCATAAACTTATACACACATGACATATATGTGGTATAAAATTATAATTAAATAAATAAAAAAAAGGATAGTGACTGATGTAGCGTAAGTTATAATAGAGATAGTGGGGGCGGGCAGTTAGTCGTGCCAGGTGGCACGGGCCCACCACCTAGTTTACCTTATAAGATAGAATGACAGTTATTTTTATGACTCATCATCTGATTCATAACATTATACACACGTGGCATAAGTTACTATAGAGATAGTGGGTTGATGTGGCGTAAGTTATTATAGAGATAGTGTGGCACGGGCCCACCACCTAGTTTCTCTACAATTAACAAACGGATGATGCATGTCAACATTCTCATAATTAAATTAATTTAATTCTGAATACATTATGTATAATAGCGTTTTTGGTATGAGGTACAAATCCTATCCTTGTCCCACATACTACCCCAAACACTATTTCTTTATTTTAAATAATCATTATTATTTTATCACCAAACATCAAAGTGGGAATAAATTTATCCTCACTCTTTAACCTTATTTTTTAAGCCAAAATCTATTTAACCCCTTAACCCATAATAAACTATCCCGCACCGAACCGTGACACGAAAGAAAGGAGTGAGGTCTGGTGGGGATGTTATAACGGAGGCGCCGAGGGAATCGCGGGTTCCACGTGGGTGGTTTCTAGTTGATCTCATCCGTTGGATTCTAGTGCTCCCCTAGGAATGTGGCAACTCACTCTTGGCTCTAGTGGGAGGATAAGGGCGTTAGTGGAGCTCCGAGATCTGATTTTACTGAACCCGAATCCAACTAGAAAGGAGAGTGACTCCTGCTTTTCGTTACCGTTTACCACTCCATGCTGATTAGAATTTTCCTTTTTCCTTTTTTTCTCCTATCGTCTAAAAAAATTAATATATGGTAGCAGACATATAGTTTTCTATAGACAATTGTGTTCATTTTATGAAGTGTGAACTTATAAGTGAATGAATCCTCGCATCATGTATGTGTATTGAATGAAATGAGTAGACTGACGATCGAATAAATTAATTGATCTTACCATTGCTATGAGCTTTTTGGGTTTGTTTATAAAATTAACAGAGCCATGCTTAAAAATATCTATCAACGCATATTAAGATAAGAAGCTTATTAGTTATTCGAAGGAAAGAAATTATTGTGCTTTTTTAAACATGTAATTTATGTTTGTACTAGCATTTATGTCCTCCTGCATTCTTTAATGCCATATGAATAGAAGTATAGAACAGTCCAATTGGTAAACTATTGGGATGCTAGGAACCATACATGTAGCTATCATGAAAAGCTCCAAATTGGAGATAGAAAGAGCTACTCATATTTAATAGGGTAAATTGCATATCTCCTCCTCAAATCCATCGGTATTACATATTAACCCCTGAAAGCTCAAGGACATATATACATTCTCATACTTTTTTTTTTAATCAGTACAGCTTGAAGCCATCTGAATGACAAAATCGAAGACTAGAAAACTCTAGAAAAGAAATTGTAAGAAGAGCAACTGGAGTATGGGGATTACAAAAAACGACCACGAAGCAAGAAAACGATTTCCAGATTTTTCCTACAGCTTTTATTCGAGTATTAGCATTATACCCTACAAAAATACACCCCTTTATGCAATGATTGTATTGCAACGGTTGAGAAAGCGCCGCTATAAAATTAGATATGGCAGCGGTTTAGATGTAACCGTTGCTAAAATGAAGTTTTATAGCAGTGGTTTTGGTTAATATTGCCAAAAATATATACAACTTGCAGTGGTTTACATAACTGTCGCTAATAGTTCTATTTTTTTGCAGCGGTTTATTAACAACGCTATGTTAACTGTCACTTTTAGTTCTACTTATAGCAACAGTTTACGTGCAGGAGTTTTCTAACGACTGCAAGAATTGCAGCGGTTTATATAACTGTCGCTAATAGTTATATTTTTGATTGCGGTTCATTAGCAACAGTATGTAAACCGCTGCTAGATGTTCTATAGTTGCGGTTCATCAGCAACAGCGAGTGCTGGTGGAGATAAAAATAAAATAAAATATAAAAAAACGCGTGGCAATCCCAAAACCACGCGCGCGTTCACCTTTGCAAAACCCATCCCCTGAAATATTATTTCCACCGATCCCAAAACCCACATCGCAGCTCTTCCCTTACCCGGAAACCATCTCGGCGACTCTTCCCTTACCCGGAAACCCATCTCGGCGACGCTTCCCTTACCCGGAAACCCATCTCTCCACTCAAGCTCCACCGTCTCCGTGCACCTGCTCCATCACCATCTCCGGCCCCTCCCCTCACTTGCTTCTCACTTGCTTTCCCGCCATTTACTATCGTCCCCCTAGCCCACAGATCGACCGCGCGCACCAAACCCATCCCTCGCCTCCCGGAAACCCATCTCTGCTCTGCTCCACAATCTCTGACCCCTCCCCTCACTCGCTTCTCCGCCATTTACTTCCGTCCTTCTCTCTACCTTCCTCCCCGACCCTGCCCTTGCCCGCCGATCGACCATGCCAAACCCATCCCTCGCCTCCCGGAAACCCATCTCTGCTCTAGCTCCACCATCTCCGGCCCCTCTTGTGGCGCCCCGACCCGCGAAAGCCCAACCGGGCCAGGTGACGTGAACCGGAACCTAACGAAACGCGAAAAATTTTGGTGAGGATTCCCTCTAACTTATTGGTCTCCCTAACAAATCATCACAAACACCCTCAATTTAAAAGACATAATTGAACAAACATCGAACCCAAGATTACGAAACCCAAGTGAATTTAATATACATATCCTTGGAGAGAGGAAGATTCAAATACAACATTTAAACACTCCCGTAGGAGACTAACTAACATAGGTTTAAAGCTGTAAAAGATCGTCACCTCTCAAACTCCGCCTGGCGCCGCCGCACTGCCGACCAACTTCCCGGTAGGGGTCACCGAAGAGGATCTAACGCCTGCACTTGCAAAACGCAACCAGGGTAGGAGTGAGCATAAAGCTCAGTATGGTTCTATACTATGACACACAGAAGGAAGAGGAAAACGCAACAGTGTCGCCCTCAAGTAAAACATGGGTGTATACAGAGGCCCCATAACCCCACCGTGTGTCCCTGAGGCCCACGATCATGGTCTTCCAGCCGAACTGGTCACATATCAGGTCACACTCAGTAAGCAGGACTAACACTGCTGGCCCACAAGTAGAGAACGACACTGCAGACGAGAAATGACACAGCTAAGTAGTCAACCTCTCTACTCAAGAGTCAACACTGTGGGACACCGACTACACCTCAACATCCGACTCGAGGCCGACACGACCTCTACAATCATCAAGCAACAGGTGTACCAGTCATCTAGGCCTATCATCGAAGTTTGACTGGACACCACAATTCGAACCGGGTCCAAACTACCCAACCCTGGTCCTAGGGCTAAATCCGAGCTTCCAGCCTCGGGACGGCGACCCGCAGTCCATAACCATGCAACTAATGCACAACAGAGATGCATGCTATGATGATACACAAGTAAGAGGTAAGCATGCAACAGTATGATAAAAGATAGCATACAAGTCTAACTAGATCGCTGCAGCGGTACCACCAATCGCTGTCAGCCAATCCGAAGCGGGTTCCGGCAATACGACGGTACCACTACCGTCAACCACGGACTCCTACAAAGGGAATCAACCCCGAAAACTTGATGAACAGTAAAAATATAATATTATTGAAAACACCAAAATCCTCTTCTTAGAAGCTAATTGACCCGTCGATCCGACTTCTAAACGTCGTCGGATTCGAGATCCAACTTAGAAATCAGTAGATAAACATGTTGGGATCAACATATCCAAAATCGGGAAACATCCAACGGAGCGATTACCGGGAAAACACTAATCAAAACCGCTAATCTCACTAATTTACCTTTACTTGCTACAACGCAGCCCACCCGTAAGAATTTCATAACAAATCAAAGGAAAATCAGAAAAATTATTAAATCAGTTGGGTCTGAGAGTAGATTCAAAAATCTACAACTCTTATGTTCATCATAACCCAAGAACATGCACGTACCGATCGAAAAACACGCCGTAAACCGGCTGTTCTTCAAGAACAGAGAAACCGGAAAATCCGAGTTTAATCATGCTTAAATCCTACTAAAATCTCAACCAAAGCTTATGAAACTTACAACAGAAATTACACTAAAAGCAAGAAGCATCCAAGGATACCAAGAACAACAAGATCTAACAGCTAGATAAAGAGAAAACCCCTAAACCAACTCAAGTAGGTAGAAACCTACCGGAAACACTAATCCTCGGTTGATTCCCCGCTAACCAGCCACCAACCCAGCTTCAAACCACACCAGGGATGTTCCTCACGCCGCCACGGATCCAATGAGCCTTTAAGCACCCAAAATGGTGGCCGGAGGAGGGAGAACGGAGGGGAAGAAGTGGCTGCCGGAAACAGGGGATACAGAGCCGCGGGAAGAAGAAAGAAGAAGGAGAAGGAAGAAGGAGGGGAAGAAGGGGAAGAAGAAAAGCCAGGAATGGGGGAGAGGATAAGGATGAGGGAGAGGAGAGGAGAGAAAGTCCTATCTCCCTTTGACAGTGGAGAGCAATGGCCAACGGCGACCGTTCTTTCAAAATTCACCGCCAAGACTTTCTGGCACAGGAAGATGATCGCTTACAAACGTCGTCGTTAAAACAGATGTAAAACGCAATTTAGAAATTTATAAACCTTTCTTTCAGCACTAAATTAATAAGATAGAATAATGGTGAAATACGGGGTCGGTCCTCAGGGAAAACTTGTTTAACAAACGAAGAAATCAAAATTAACTCTCAACACTCTAATCCTAAAGCGAAGAAGGATTGATTTAGGGTTTTTAGAAATTGATTAATTAAAACTAATTAAGAACGCAATTAACG
The DNA here is from genome assembly GCA_963920575.1 of Narthecium ossifragum. Lineage (NCBI taxonomy): Eukaryota > Viridiplantae > Streptophyta > Magnoliopsida > Dioscoreales > Nartheciaceae > Narthecium > Narthecium ossifragum. The sequence goes on along the minus strand of OY986964.1, from coordinate 21,181,880 downwards.
AAATTAAATTAGATCAATGAGAGAAAACCTAGGGATTACTCAATCCACTTTAGTTTCACTTCCTGTATTCTCTAATTATCCTCTTGTTTCTTATCTCGACATTATGGATTCATAGCTTCTTAAGCTTACATGAATCCCTAAAATAATGCTATTGCTTCCCTAAGGCATAACCTATCCAAACTTAGCATAGATTGTCTTCGAACTTAATCTGAGTACAACCTATCTTCATCTAGCATAGAGTATCTCAAAGGCATACACAAAAGCAACATGAAAACCATCCTACGAATCTCTACCATCAAGCACAGCAATCAAGTAGGTCTGAATATACGTCGAGGAACTCTGTTCACTCAACTCTTTATAAAATAAAACCATATTCATAGGATCATGTCTTTGAAAAGATACAAGAATCAAACTAGAAAATACAAGGAAGCTACACTAAAGCTTCATGAGATCCCTAAGTAAGAGTTTAGCCACTCATCTTTTGGATGAGATCCATGTTTTCGATGAAGAAGGCTAGGGATCCACACCGCATCTCCGTCTTCTTCTCCAATCTCAATTCCTCTGTTTCTCTCTATGGGGGCCTCTTGTTTTTCTGCCACCAAACCCTTTTTATATCTTCATTCCCGGATTAGGGTTTTATGGTTAAGTTAGACCTCAAGTACAACTCGGAATTCCTGGTTCAACCCTGACAGCTTCTTTCCAATCGCGACTGGGCTCAACCGGTTTGGAATTTGAGAATGAGTCCAACACAAAAGATGTAGGTTTGGAATTCTGTCCTCTCCCGAAGAGTTTGCAATATTTGGACTTATCTAGAATATTTGACGAATATTCTCCCGGGTGTCGACGGACCAGTCTTCCAGGAGCTAAATATCTTCATCTTTTCCCAAACTGCTATCAATCCATCTGGAATCTCCGAAAGTGTCCAACATGAAAGTTGTACGTCTTGATGTCTACTTGCTGTCATTCAAATTTCAGAATATTTGGAGATAAGTATAATTTCTGGTGAATATTGTGCTAACAGTCGACAGAGCAGTGTATTTCAGCATATTAACCAAATTTCTTGCATTTCTCCTCAAAGCATGATCAAACCTGAAATCAACTAACAAGCTATCAAATACAAACACTCTAGGCCTAACAAAGCTAAGTTAAGGGGTTTAATCAAGAACATTTAGTGACTCATCACACCCCCCAACTTACACTTTGCTAGTCCTCGAGCAAAGAAAATATAAAACGAAAGCAATAAATCTAACTAGCCACTTTCGTAGGTCTCACGATTGCACTTAGCATGTGCAACAAGCTTTAAACCCCTGGGTTACCCCAGTGGAGGAGTTATAGTCTCCTGAGGGTTTTTAGGGATGACACCCACAAACATCTATACATCCCTTTGAATATACCATTAGAAATCAATCACAATATTCATCAACTCTAATGCATGAAATAGAAATAATATCCATAAATATACCCTTCAACTCATAGTCGCATAAAAACATAGTAAATCAAAACATGTCATAACATATTTACAACACTTCAACATATTTAATCATGATTAAAAACAACTTTAACACTCCTGTGTGTGATTGGGATTCCACATGCTTCAGAGCGTCCATTATATCTAAACACTTCAACTATTCAAGATCACAATCCTATCCAAGCACATATTTTCCACTTATCACATAGCAATATCTGTTTTTTTTTTCATCATTTTTTTCTCAACTATCAGACACTTTGCCTTTTTACGCGAGCACTCTCCGCTTCTTGAGGCGCAGAGACCCGGTTACTTAGCAAAACACTTAATAGTTTTGTTTAGGCACAGCTTTATCAAGCTCCAGAACTTTTTCTTAGGAAATTCAACCGTTTTACGCGAACACCACGCTGGCTAGGCACATTGCCCGGTTACTAAGTTGAAGATCCTTTTTTTTTCGCATACTTTGCATACTCAGATACTTGCATGTGTTCATGTATTTTCTGTGTCATGACATAAAATTGTAAATTTATCCTAATATCATGCTTAGAATCTAATATCAACCCCTTAATATGTGGAAGTGAACATGTGCATTAGGATATGTCAAGCTATCCTTAAATCATGGTAAAAGTGTTAAAGTATAGAAATAGTGTCATGCATAGTAAAAATTTACTATTTCTTATATGGCATATAAGTCTCAAAATAATTCATAAGATAAATTTCTAAAACATGCATCTTTGTCAAATCATATCATAATTTCATCCTTTTGACATATTTCAAGGGATGTATAAAAATTAAATTCCTAGAATCTACCCCCCAACTTGAATGTAATTGTCCGCAATTACACTAAGTCATAAAAATAAACCAAGAAAAAAGGGTAGAGATTACCGTAAATATCACGTTATAAGTAGTTGGCTTGTATAAAAGATGATCACCACACCGCCCATAAGAGGAATACGTCGCTCTTAAATGAATTCATGTCTTTAGAAGAAATTAAAGGAATAAAATCATAGAAAACACCATAAACATTAGGGACATATATAACAACGGAAGAATAACACCCTGATGGATCATATAGGATTTGTAACATTCGCCCCTTAATAAGTTCCAAAGGAAAGCCTGCCATAAAAATATACCTTTCTAAAAGATCAAAGAAAATTGAATGATAAATATAGCCCAAAGGAAAGCGGAAAGGTATAAAGGGAACAATTGGCAAAAGATCCTAAAACTTTATTAAGCATAAAAATTGATGTTCCAACATCGACATGAATCCAAAATAACATTGAAAAGATAATCCAAGATAAAAGCTCACTGCCCAAGCATCTCTATAGCAAACCATCTCACCACGATAAAAGGAAACTAGAAAAACAACCACCCACGAAGAGAATCCTTAAGAAACTAAAGTAATAAAACGCCTCAGTCGTCATCCGTCTCATCCTCGCTAGCTTCATCGTCAGAATCATAATCAGTAGACATCGGCGTTGGTGGACGATCAGGATCATCCGATGCATACGGTGAATCAGGAGGCGTGAGAAGAGCGGGATCAATGAGGGAACGTGGTGGCACGACGAGTTTTGAACCGCCAGGACTCTCAAAGGAGACCCAGGGATTGTCCAGGTTTGGAGCATGCTGAATATCATAAACAATGCGGGCAAACAACTCTGCTGGAGGTAACGGTCCATAGAACTCAAAACCATTAGGATAGACGTCAGAGGAATCACCAGGTGCATCATCTTCAGAACGAACTCGAGGCGGAAAGCATAAGACTGTGGGTGGTGATGGTGGTGGTGAAGAATCGGCAGTGCTCATCGAGTCCTCATCGGAGGAGAACCACGACGCTTGCGACATAGGAGATCCAGGTGCGAAGTCAGACATCGGAGAGTGGGGCGGACTATCCTCAGAATAATATGAAGATTGGCTCGATCGAGACATCTCGGAAGGCAGTGCTCTGGCTGTGTGGTCGAAGACAAGAGAAGCGATGATCGACGATGGCACAAAGGCAGAACAGGGGAAGAACAGAGCAGGGACGTGACGATGGAAGGAGGTTGATGATCAAAGAAGAAAAGATGCCCTAGGAATTCAGGAACGGACGGATTTAAATAGAGGAGAAACTCCAATTTGAGTTAGAGTACGAGATCGAGTAGGAGTAGGATTGAAATCCGAGTAAAATTCCGCTCGCGCAGAAAAACAAGGTTGGCGGTCGATCCCACGGTCGACCGTGAGAGGGTAACGTAAGCCGACGGTCAATCGACCGTGAGATGCCAACATACTCCGACGGTCGATCCGTGCATCGACCCTAAGAGGGTGTTTTCGTGACAGAGACGGACGGTCGATGCACCGGTCGATGCGGCGGTCGACCGTGACTGAAAGGATAGGTATGGATGCGCCGACGGTCGATCGATGCAGCGACCGTGAGAGACTGTTTTTGGGACAGAGACGGACGGTCGATGTGGCGGTCGACCGTGATCTAGGAATTCGATTTTCTAAATAAAATCACAGAAAATCATAGAAAAATCGGAAAAATCATGGAAAAATCCTAAAAATCAAAGAAAATTTTTCAAAGCTAAGGAAGAATCATAGAACTGGGTTGCCTCCCAGGAAGCACGTAATTTTACGTCTTTCGCTCGACGTCCATAAAAGGATCACTTAAAGCATGGATCCGTCAGCTCGACGAACTCAATAACCTCACCATGAACGATGTCCTCCACATAATGTTTTAATCTGTGCCCATTAACAGTGAAAATCTCATTCGTGTGTGGATTGCGGATTTCTACTGCACCACGCGTGAATACGTTATTTATGATAAAAGGCCCGGACCATCTAGAACATAATTTACCAGGGAAAAGACGCAATTTAGCATTAAAAAGCCACACTTTCTGTCCAACAACAAAAGTCCTTCTCAAAATGTGTTTATCATGAAAAGCTTTTGTTTTGTCTTTATAGATCTTGGAATTCAAATATGCCTCATTGCGAATTTCCTCAAGTTCACATAAACTAAGCTTCCTATGTGTTGTAGCGGCATTGATATCCGTATTAAGCTTTTTAATGGCCCACATAGCCCGATGCTCTAATTCAACAGGTAAATGGCAAGGCTTAACAAAAACTAATCGATATGGGGACATACCAATAGGCGTTTTATAAGCAGTCCTGTACGCCCACAGTGCATCGTCTAGCTTTATGGCCCAATCTGTGCGGTCAATGCGAACGGTTTTCTCTAAAATGCGCTTTATTTCCCTATTAGAAAGTTCTACCTGACCACTGGTATGAGGATGATAAGGGGTGGCTACCTTATGAGTAATAGAGTACTTTCTAAGAAGGGAAGCAAAATGTTGATTATTGAAATGAGAACCACCATCACTAATAATCGCACGAGGGCACCCAAATCGAGAAAAGATATTACTTTGCATAAATTTAACCACAACTTTATGATCATTCGACTTGGTTGCTATAGCTTCTACTCATTTAGACATGTAGTCAACAGCTACAAGAATATACTGAAAACCAAAGGAAGGTGGGAAGGGGCCCATGAAATCAATGCCCCATATGTCAAAAATATCGGCCACTAAGATCGAAGTTTGAGGCATCTCATTCCTGCGAGAGATATTTCCAGTCTTTTGACATCTAATACAGGATTGACAAAAAATTTGAGCATCCTTAAAAATCGTAGGCCAATAAAATCCACTTTGTAAAACTTTTGCAGCAGTATTCTTTCCTGAGAAATGACCACCACATGCATGAGTATGACAGAAAGTGAGAATATCATGAACTTCAGACTCGGGCACACACCTACGGATAACTTGATCAGAGCAGTGCTTAAATAACTCAGGGTCTTCCCATATATAATATTTGATCTGGGAAAAGAATATGTCTTTGGCATTTTTAGACCAAGAATCAGGAAGCTTGTCGGAAACAAGAAAATTAACTATATAGGCATACCACGGCTGTGAAAAATGAGTCACCTGAAAGAGATGCTCGTCTGGAAAAGAGATATTAACAGGAGTGTTATCAAGAATGTGTTCCAAAGGAATGCGGGACAAGTGATCAGCAACTACATTTTCTGACCCCTTCTTATCCCTAATTTCTAGATCAAATTCTTGCAAAAGCAAGATCCAACGAATCAGTCTAGGTTTGGCATCCTTTTTGGCTAAAAGATATCGCAGAGCGGCATGATCAGTATAGATAATGATTTTGGAGCCTAGGAGATAGGAACGGAACTTTTCCAATGCAAAAATTAGTGCTAACAATTCCTTCTCAGTAGTCGTATAATTTAATTGAGATTCAGAGAGGGTCTTGCTAGCATAATAGATCACATGCGACATTTTATTTACTCGCTGTCCTAACACAGCTCCTATAGCTGAATCAGAGGCATCACACATTAGCTCAAAAGATAGGGAATAATCAGGTGAATAAACGATAGGTGCGGTAGACAGTAAAGTACGAATGGTCTTGAAAGCAGTCAAACATGCATCATTGAAGACAAAGGGGACATCCTTGACTAGTAATTCACATAAGGGTCGTGAAAGTTTAGAAAAATATTTGATGAAACGGCGGTAAAATCCAGCATGACCCAGAAAAGAGCGAATTTGACGCACAGAAGTTGGTGGAGGTAATTTAGAAATTAACTCAATTTTAGCCCTATCGACCTCTATACCACGTTTTGAAACAATGTGCCCTAACACGATTCCTTCTTAAACCATGAAGTGACTCTTTTCCCAACTAAGAACTAGATTGGTTTCAATACATCGATCAAGAACTTTAGAGAGATTGTCTAAACAAGATTCAAAAGAATTTCCGAACACCGAAAAATCATCCATAAAGACTTCAAGAAATTTATCAATCATGTCAGAGAAGATGGCCATCATACACCTTTGAAATGTCGCAGGTGCATTACAAAGACCAAAAGGCATCCTACGATAAGCAAAAGTACCGAAAGGGCAAGTAAAAGTAGTCTTCTCTTGATCCTGAGGATCAACTGCCACTTGGTTATACCCTGAATACCCATCTAGAAAACAATAATAGCTCTGGCCGGAAAGTTTTTCTAAGATTTGATCAATAAAAGGAAGAGGAAAGTGATCTTTTCTAGTCAAAGCATTAAGTTTTCTATAATCAATACAAACACGCCATCCCGTGGTCTGGCGCATCGGAATCTGCTCTCCTTTATCATTTTCTACTACAATTAGACCAGATTTCTTAGGTACTACCTGCGTAGGGCTGACCCATTGGCTATCAGAAATTGGATAAATAATACCGGCATCTAAAAGTTTCACCACTTCTTTCTTCACTACCTCTTTCATATTCGGATTCAAACGGCGTTGCATGTCCCTAACAGTTTTAGACTCGTCCTCTAAGTGAATTTTATGCATACAAATCGAGGGATCAATACCTTTCAAATCAGCGACGGTCCAACCTATTGCTTTCCTATGATCGTTAAGAACATTAATAAGTTGACTCTCCTGATCAGAAGATAAAGATGACGAAATGATAATGGGAAGAGTAGAGTTTAATCCAAGGAAAACATATTTTAGAGTTTTAGGTAGTGGTTTAAGTTCAAGTTCAGGTGGTGACTCCAGTGAGGTAGGAGCAGGAGTTGATGAGAGTGATGGAAGGGGTTCAACAACCCAGGCGATGGTCTCTTGGCCATTTCCAGAATCATGACCGACCGGTCGCTCAGGTGTGCGATCGGTCGGATCTGAAACGACCGATCGCCCAAGAGGTCGATCGGTCGGTCCAGAATCTATATGTGTTCCACTATCATCTTTCGATTTTGTAATTTCTAAATTAACATCATCATCACTGTCAGAGTCATAATCATGCAAACCACCAGATAATTTATCAAAAATCATGGCATGCAATCTCTCATCAATACATTCAGTCAAAATGTCAACATTAAAGCATTCATCATCTTCAGGCTCAGGCAAGCATGCAGTTTTAAAAATATTCAATTTAACATGCATGTGACCAAAAAGAAACATCCATCACCTCAGTTCTACAATTTATGTACGCATTAGCTGTGGCCAAAAAGGGACGTCCTAGGATAATAGGTACAGTCTTTTTGCAGTGGATAGCAGGTTCCATGTCTAAGACAACAAAGTCCACAGGAAAGAAGAAATTATCCACCTTGACTAAAACATCTTCTAGGATACCTCTAGGTGTCTTAATTGACCTATCAGCTAATTGCAAAATCACAGGCGTATGTTTAAGTTCTCCCATCCCAAACTCTTTATAAAGGTAATAGGGAATAAGGTTCACACTGGCACCTAAATCAAGAAGGGCACCATCAATATGGTAGTCTCCTATATAACAAGGTATTGTAGGAGTACCAGGATCTTTTAGTTTGGGAGGTGTATCATGTTTTAAGATTGAACTAACCTGTTCAGTGAGAAAGATCTTTTTAGACACTTTGGATTTAGCCTGGCATTTATGGGTACACAGATCCTTAAGAAATTTGGCATAGGAAGGAATCTGTCTAATGGCATCAAGCAGCGGAATGTTGATGTTGACTTGCTTAAAAGTTTCAAGGATTTCTTCGGCAGTTTTTCATGCTTTTATGGTTGAAGAAGGGTCCTTAAGAGCTGCTGGAAAAGGAACTTTAGGAATTTATTTATCTGGGTCAGGCTCTCTAGAATCAGATTTGCCAGTATTAGGTGAAAAGCAAGAATCATCTTGGGCTGGATGATTGATCATCGGATTGGTTGTTGAATCATCCAGCTGGACAGGTTTACCTATTTGGTTGTCTACTGTCTTGCCACTTCTAAGGGTCACAACGGCTTTGGCACTTTCAAAGGTTTGGCTTTCTACATAGTGCTGGCCTCTTGGGTTGGTGACAGATTGACTTGGCAAATGACCTTCCTCTCTTTTAGCCATGTTATTAGATAGCTGCCCAACTTGTTTTTCTAAATTTGAAACGGATTGAATCGTTGAAGATAAGTTGTTTTTCAATACGGAGACATCACCTTTGACAGTTGACATTTCGACCTTCATGGATGACATGTCCCTATTGAAATCACCTCTCATCTCTAAAAGTATACTCATGATAGAATTTAAAGCGGGCTCAATTGATGATTCAGGAGGAGGAGGTTGAGAGGTATTCTGTGGATACTGTGAAGAGTACCCAGGGTTTGGATTTGCAGAAGGTTTAGGTGGGACTTGAGAGTAGGATTATTAGCTGGATTGTTTTGCCCTTGAGAGTTACTTGATTGCTGTGGCTTCCAGCTAAAATTAGGGTGATTTCTCCAACCTGGATTATAGGTATTAGAATAACGATTGTTCTGGGGCTTGGAGAACCCATAAGTTGCATTAACTTGTTCCTGAACAAAGTCAGGGAAATTGGGGGCCAGATGACAATCGGTAATATGATGATCAGAATTAAGGCAAAGGGCACAGATTTCACGAGAAGTATTAGGCAATTGTTGAGCAAGAGATTGGCCTGTTTTCAACTGGTTTAAGTCCTTAGTTAGGAGGGCTACTTGTGCGGAGACACTTTGGACTTCAAAAATTTCATGAATTCCCCGAGAATTACGAACAGTGGTAGACCGACTCCTAGAGACTGAGGCATTGTGTTGTGAATTTTCAGCAAGATTATCACACATTTTCCAAAGGGCGGTCCATGGCTTACTAAGAACAACACCCCCGCAGCAAGCTTCGACCATTGTCCTATAACGATCATTAAGACCATTATAAAATGAATGGGCTAACTGCCACTCAGCTACCTCATGATGCGGACACTCTCTAAGAAGATCCTTAAATCTTTCCCAAGCTTCATGAAACATCTCGTCTTCATTTTGCTTGAAAGAGAAAATCATGGTTCGATAATTTTTAGTTTTGATGATCGGGAAATATTTCTTAAGGAAGGCATCCTGAAGTTGGTCCCATGTTAAAATCGAATTTGGCGCTAGAGTTTGGAGCCAATGTTTAGCCTTGTCTTTCAAAGAAAAAGGGAAAAGTTTGAGTCTAAAGGCATCATCATTAAAATGCTGAAGTTTGAACATGGACAGGATTTCAAGAAAGCTAGCAATGTGTCCATAGGGATCCTCATTCTCACGCCCATAGAAAGAAGGTAAGGCTGTAATCCAGTTAGGCTTAATCTCATAGTGGGTAGCATGGATGGTAGGTGGGTTGATACAAGAAGCATAGATATAAGGTCCAGGTAGGAAGTGATTCCTAATTGGGACTTCTCTATTATTGTGATCATTTCCACTCCTACTCATATTATCATTAGGGTCAATGACATGTTCCTCGTGTTCAGCCATTAAGGATTGCAAATTGCTTATGGCTTCCTGGTAGTTACTTAGAGACTTTTGTGCTAAGGTTCTAGCTGCTCGAAGTGTGGTCTCTATTTCTAGATCCAAAGGTTCCAACGGATTATGTAGGGATCTTCTACCTTGCATGCAAGATCACAGCAAAAAGAGAAAAAGAAAACAGAATGCTCGGAGGAGAGGAGAGAATCCGAAAAAACAAAGATTGAAAGAAAAGAAATTTAAAACAATAAAACTAACCTGATTGCGCTCACGGTCGATCTCGCGGTCGACCGTGGATGGCTCGCGGTCGACCGTGGCTTGCTCGCGGTCGACCGTGGAATTATGCAACTTTACTTGAAGACACGGCGGTCGATCCTCGTGTCGACCGTGGGAGGCTGTTTTTGTGACAGAGAACCACGGTCGATGTCGCGGTCGATGTCGCGGTCGACCGTGGCTATCGTAGAGGGCGACGGTCGATGTCGCGGTCGACCGTCAATCGTCTTCAACGTAGAATCGTTCCAGCGCTGCAAAAATTCCAAACAATTGTCAGAAAAATCCTAAAAAATGTAAAATAACGTAAATGAAAATCTAACTATGCTCATAAAAAGAGTTAAGAGAAGATTAAATCGATACTTCGTTGTAAATCAAAAGATTATCCCCGGCAACGGCGCCAAAAATTGATTGCTTACAAACGTCGTCGTTAAAATGGATGTAAAACGCAATTTAGAAATTTATAAACCTTTCTTTCATCACTAAATTAATAAGATAGAATAATGGTGAAATACGGGGTCGGTCCTCAGGGAAAACTTGTTTAACAAACGAAGAAATCAAAATTAACTCTCAACACTCTAATCCTAAAGCGAAGAAGGATTGATTTAGGGTTTTTAGAAATTGATTAATTAAAACTAATTAAGAACGCAATTAACGAAATTAAATTAGATCAATGAGAGAAAACCTAGGGATTACTCAATCCACTTTAGTTTCACTTCCTGTATTCTCTAATTATCCTCTTGTTTCTTATCTCGACATTATGGATTCATAGCTTCTTAAGCTTACATGAATCCCTAAAATAATGCTATTGCTTCCCTAAGGCATAACCTATCCAAACTTAGCATAGATTGTCTTCGAACTTAATCTGAGTACAACCTATCTTCATCTAGCATAGAGTATCTCAAAGGCATACACAAAAGCAACATGAAAACCATCCTACGAATCTCTACCATCAAGCACAGCAATCAAGTAGGTCTGAATATACGTCGAGGAACTCTGTTCACTCAACTCTTTATAAAATAAAACCATATTCATAGGATCATGTATTTGAAAAGATACAAGAATCAAACTAGAAAATACAAGGAAGCTACACTAAAGCTTCATGAGATCCCTAAGTAAGAGTTTAGCCACTCATCTTTTGGATGAGATCCATGTTTTCGATGAAGAAGGCTAGGGATCCACACCGCATCTCCGTCTTCTTCTCCAATCTCAATTCCTCTGTTTCTCTCTATGGGGGCCTCCTGTTTTCCTGCCACCAAACCCTTTTTATATCTTCATTCCCGGATTAGGGTTTTATGGTTAAGTTAGACCTCAAGTATAACTCGGAATTCCTGGTTCAACCCTGACAGCTTCTTTCCAATCGCGACTGGGCTCAACCGGTTTGGAATTTGAGAATGAGTCCAACACAAAAGATGAAGGTTTGGAAGTCTGTCCTCTCCCGAAGAGTTTATAATATTTGGACTTATCTAGAATATTTGACGAATATTTTCCCGGGCGTCGACGGACCAGTCTTCCAGGAGCTAAATATCTTCATCTTTTCCCAAACTGCTATCAATCCATCTGGAATCTCGAAAAGTGTCCAACATGAAAGTTGTATGTCTTGATGTCTACTAGCTGTCATTCAAATTTCAGAAAATTTGTAGATAAGCATAATTTCTGGTGAATATTGTGCTAACAGTCGACAGAGCAGTGTATTTCAGCATATTAACCGAATTTCTTGCATTTCTCCTCAAAGCATGATCAAACCTGAAATCAACTAATAAGCTATCAAATAGAAAAACTCTAGGCCTAACAAAGCTAAGTTAAGGGGTTTAATCAAGAACATTTAGTGACTCATCAGAAGATCGATCTCCTTAGCAAGGAAGATCAATCTCCTCTACCCAGAAACTCAAACTTGGGCTAAAACACAAGCCCAAACTCGGATCTTCCGATCCCGGATCCACCTAACCATTCTAATCAAACACTAACACAAAACACGGTCAGTGTGTGCACACGCGGGTGTGGAACAAACCGACAAGGAGAAATTTATCAAATTACCCTTGTGGTCTACAACGAGCCACGGGCCCGACCCAGGCGTTCAATCCAGGAGTAGAGGGACGGGTCCACACACCTCCCGTCACTCGCTTCTCCGCTCAAGCTCCACCGTCTCCGTGTGCCTGCTCCATCACCATCTCCGGCCCCTCCCCTCACTTGCTTCTCACTTGCTTCCCTGCCAAACCCATCCCTCGCCTCCCGGAAACCCATCTCTGCTATAGCTCCACCATCAGCGCCAGCTCCTATCCTCCCCCATTGGTGCCGGTTGTCTTGCTCCCTCACCAACCATCTCTTCTTTCCTACCTGCTACCCTCCCACACGACGTGCTACCTGCGGCTGCTGCCTTCCCATTCTGCTGCAATCAAGATCTTTTTCAGTGGACTCGAAGACTCTCAACATCAGGTGCATGAATACTCTCAACATCAGTGAGTGCTGTTGGTTTCATAAGATTAAATCAATCTTCTTTGCTGCTATTGATTTTTTCTGATACTTAGTCCATGCTTTCTTGAAGACTTTTTGCATGTGAATGAACAGTGCATGAATGGATCGTTTTTCATACGTAGTCGATGAATGTAGGACTATGTCATTTGTTTTTAATTTTTAGTCTCAATAAGAGAGGTTTTTGAGATGTTGGAAGTTCCAATGTTTGGTCAAATTAAGTGTTTGTGGGGCAAAAGCAATTGAGTTGTGATTTCCTATATTAAATCAACATTTTTGTCTTGAAATTTAATCTATGAACATTCTTAATCTAATGTTACAGTACCATCCCTTTTCCTCAATAAGGTCAAATGCATGTTAAGCTTGGCATGAGATAGTTTGTATACATAAACTATATGGTAGAGAAACATTATTAGAGAGTTGTTACCTTGTATGGTATGATGTTTTAACTAATACTGTCCTAAACACATTCTTATGTTGTATGTCATCTTGATTTATTTTTTCAGAATTTTTTTTTGGGGTAATCCAATAATGGATAAAACTTGGATATTTCATGAAGAAAGGGCTAGTAGCACTTATATGAATGGAGTATTGGGGTTCATCGAATTTGCATTTACTAATGGAGCTGAAAGAGGAAAAATCCTATGTCCATGTAGCAATTGTCATAATTGTTTGTGGCAAAATAAGGATGATGTGCTCGGCCATTTGCTTTTCAAAGGTTTCGACCAGTCATATACCAATTGGATATTTGATGGTGAAGGCTCTGCATCTTCTAGTGATGCACACTCTAATTTGAATGAACAACATTCGTCAATTAATGCCCATGATGATATTGAATGGTTATTGCATGATGCATTTCCCTTTATGTCAGAGCTTAATGTAGATGATGAAATGCCTGGTAATGAAGATTGTAGAGAGAGACTTAATGTAGATGCATAAAAGTTCTATTCTTTGATACAAGATGGTCAGAAGAAACTATTCCCAGGTTCGAAGTTTAGCAAGCTATCATTTATTATACGCCTGTTTCTTATAAAGTGCCTTAATGGATGGAGTAATGTATCATTTACTGCATTACTAGAGCTGTTGAAGAAGGCATTTCCAGAGGGTGAAACATTGCCAAAAAATTTCAGCGAGTTTTGATCTATTATACGGTATTTGGGGCTTGATTATAAAAAAAATTGATGCATGTAGAAATGATTGTATGTTATATTGGAAAGAAAATGCAGATGCAAAATCCTGTCATACTTGTGGCGCTTCACGGTGGGTCTGCGAAAATGATGACGAAAATGATCAAATAAATAGAAAAAGTGCTGAACAACTAGAAGCTATGTCGTTAGCTAAGAGGAAAAGAGTTTCTAAAAAAGTTTTGCGTCATTTTCCTTTAAAGCCAAGACTGCAACGGTTGTTCATGTGCTCAAAAACTACTAGCTTCATGAGATGGCATGATGAAAATCGAATCAAGGATGATAAGTTAAGGCATCCGGCTGACTCTGAAGCATGGAAGAAATTAGACTCTTTATATCCTGATTTTGCATCAGATTCAAGAAATGTAAGGCTTGGTTTAGCAAGTGATGGTTTTAATCCATTTAGAACAATGAATATTCAGTATAGTATGTGGCCTGTTGTACTTATGCCATACAATTTGCCTCCATGGATGTGTATGAAGCCACCATACTTCATGATGTCACTTCTTATCCCTGGCAAAGAGTCATCTGGGAATAACATTGATGTTTACTTGCAGCCATTGATTGAAGAGTTGAAGGAGTTATAGAATGATGGAGTTTATACATATGCTGCATAAAAAAATGAGACATTTCCAATGCGTGCATCATTATTGTGGACAATTAATTACTTTCCTGCATATGCTATGTTATCTGGTTGGAGTACCAAAGGAAAGTTAGCATGTCCATCATGTAACTATGATACTTGCTCTTTGTACCTGCAAAGCAGTAGAAAATTCTGTTACATGGGCCATCGTAGATTTTTGGATCAACACCATAAGTGGCGGAATGATCAAAGGGCATTTGATGGAAGAAAGGAGTCGGGAGTTGCTCCAATTTTATTATCTGGTTTAGATGTTTTGCGACATTTGAGAGGTGTTGAGAATAGGTTTGGAAAGAATAAGAAGAGGAAAGCAGATGAAGGCAATCATTGGAAGAAAAAAAGTATATTCTTTGAGTTACCATATTGGAAGTATTATTTATTGCGTCACAATCTCGATGTCATGCATATTGAAAAAAAAATATGTGACAATATAATTGGGACCCTTTTAAATATCAAAGGGAGATCAAAGGATCATCTAAAGGCTCGTCTTGATTTACGTGATATGGGTATTAGACATGAGCTCCATCCAAAAGATATTGGGCCAAGTAATGCAAACTTCCTTCCTGCATGCTTCTCAATGGGGCCAAAAGAAAAATATTCCTTTTGTAAAGTTCTAAAGAGGGTAAAAGTACCAGATGGTTATGCATCCAATATTTCTAGATGTGTGCAATTGAAGGGACACAAAATTTTCGGACTAAAGAGTCATGATTGTCATTTCATTATGCACTATCTACTGCAACTTGATGTACGAAAATCATTGCCTGCGAATATTGTTGGCTCCTTAATTAAATTGGGGTCATTCTTCAGATGATCGTGCACTAAAGTTATTCAGTTGGAGGATCTTGATTTTCTACAATATGAAGTTATAAAAAATACTTTGTCAGCTAGAAATGATATTTCCACCAACGTTTTTTGATATTATGGTGCATTTACCAATTCATCTAGCACATGAGGTTAGGCTTGGTGGACCCGTGCAGTTTCGTTGGATGTATCAAATTGAGAGGTACGTAATGGTAAATATTTTGTTTAGTTCATATATACTGAGTACATGTTCTTTGCCTTATACATGGTCTCTGTAGGTATCTGCTCATCTTAAAATCCTATGTTCGAAATAGGAGTCGTCCCGAGGGTTCTATTGCAGAAGGATACATAGCTGAGGAGTGCTTAACCTTATGCTCTAGGTACCTAGACGAAAGTGTGGAGACACGATTCAATAGGCAAAAAAGAAATTTTGATAGTGTAGGTGAATCACAAGGATATACATACCTTACAAAACGAGGTCACCCTTTAGGAAAGGGTGAGGCATTTACACTTGATGGCATTACCTGGGTTCAAGCACATCGATATGTGTTATTTAACTCCGAAGCAACCAGCTCATATCTACAGTAAGATACTAATGTGAATCATTTCAGAATATTTTTTTTTATAAATTGTTAAAACAACATATTTATCATTATAAATTTTTCTCATATAGAGAACATTGTGATTTCATAGAGAGTCAAAGACGACGTGGCAACTCAAGGAAATGGGCTAGAGCGCATTGGCATAGTCAAGAATTTCATGAGTGGTTTGAGAAGAGTGTGAGGAATGAAGAGGTCTCAGAGGAGATCAAATGGCTATCTCGTGGTCCTGAAAATGTGGCAAAGAACTTTAGTGGTTATATTATAAATGGCTTTAGGTTTCGTACCAAAGACCGTGACATTGGAAAGAAAACTCAAAATAGTGGGGTTGCCATGACCGCATCGACTCCGAGTTTCTCAAGTCATAAAGACCAAAATCCTGTTGTTGGCGATGTTATTTACTATGGAGTTGTGAAAGATATAATAGAAGTAAACTACTATGGTTATTTAAAGGTTGTGTTATTCCATTGTGATTGGTTACAAGGAAAGAAAGACGAATTTCAGATTCCAATGGTGAATATGACAAAGACGATATACGAAAATGATCACTTTGTACTAGCATCGCAAGTGCAGCAAGTTTTCTATGTGCAAGACCCAGTTGAATTGGATTGGTATAGTGTTATCAAAGCAATTCCTCGGGATGCATATGACATACAAGACCAATCACATGCAACTAGTGAGATGCATTGGCTAGGAGAGCCAAGTCAAACTCTACTAGATTCCATCACAGTAGCTGGTGAAGAAGACAACTAACTATTGCATATGACTCAAACTTTAGTCATGAGTTGAAGGTATCTCATGTTTTTTTCCTTTCTGTATTTTTCCACTCATGAGCACATTTATGTTTTTTTAGCTGGTGAAGAAGACAACTGATTATTGCATATGACTCAAACTTTAGTCATGAGTTGAAGGTATCTCTCATGTTTTTTTACTTTATGTATTTTTTCACTCATGAGCACATTTTTTACCACAGGATCTTGAAATGGGCATGGAAAAGCTAAAACGATTTGTACCTCAGAGTTTATTAGTCAAGCATTTGAAAAAGAAACAAAAACATCATTCAGTGGTACTTCAAAAATCTAAAGCTAGATCAAATGCAACGAGACATAGATCCGTTGTGATTGAAGAAGCTTCAGATGACGAACACTCCTCGTCTCTAAATAGTGCATCTTTGGATTCTATGGATGATTACGATCATAATTGGGATCCTGATGATGGTGAAGAGAACTCTAGACAACGTTCTTCACAAAATAGGGATGATGAAGAACAAGTACATGAGGGAGAACAGTTGATTGCTCTAAATAATGATGATAGTTAGTGCAAAATCAAAGTATACAAGTTAATGGTGAAGGTAAAGTTAGTACGCCTTATTCAAATTGACTAGCATTAGATAAAAATGTATTTGATATAATGTTTTTTTTTTTCACATTATAGGTCCTAGCAAGAAAAGAGTTCGAGGGGAAACACGGTGCTTGAAGTTATTCGGAATGTTTGGCAATACTCGTCCGACCATTATTTTAAATGATAAGGGTCAACCTATTGGTCCGGATATGACAATTGCTGCTTTAAGTACTTATCTGGGGACATTAGCTCGGAATCCAAAATTGGCTCCTCTCATATACGATGATTGGCGAAAGTTTCCGGAAGCGAATAAGTCAGACATGTGAAAGATGGTTAATGTAATGCGCTTTTAAACCATGTCTTCTATTATAATATTATTTTTTTCTATTAGCTAATGTTATATATATATATATATATATATATATATATATTATATTGTGCTAACATCAAATTTAATGCAGAGTAAATTTGATATTAGCGAACTAGCTTAGAAGTGGGTCTATGCTACCCTTGCGGCATCTTGGAGGGGTTCGAAATGTAGACTGAGGACGAAACATTTTAACCCGCATTCGACGGTTGCTGCTCAAATTGAGAACAAACCTGAAAAAGTGCCGAAGGATCAATGGGAGACTTTGGTAAACAAATGGCACACTGACAAAGCTTAGGTAAATTTATCAATGAGTAATTAATTATGTTGTGCTAAGACTAAGTAGTCCTTATATGCTAATTCAAAATACTTGTAGGCTTCTAGTATCATCAATACTAGGAACCGTGGAAAGAAGAAAAATATGCATCATATGGGATGCAAAAGTTTCGCACGTGTAGAAGAAGTGGAGGTAAAACTATCAATGATTGTTTGATTATATAATTTTTATTAATGGTATGTGTTAAATAGGTTGTTTGGGTGTTATATATAGGCTTTCGTAATGATACATTGTTTATACAAGTCATTAATGTATATATTTCTTGAACAGTGTAAAAAGAGGCCAAATGAGAAGAGGCCATCTATGGGAGAGATGTTTGTAATTACTCGTACAAAAAAGAATGGCCAATTAGCAGTCGATGAAGAAATCAGAGTTAGTTTACATGTTTATATTGAACTATAACTAGTTTCATACTCAACCTTATTGATAGTTGAAGATAATTAATTGATTGTATTGAAGGCGGCACTTGAGCAGTGTTCATCCCAGTATCCGGATGAAAAAGAGCAATCTGCTGCTAGGGACATCATTGCAAAATCTGTTGTCAATGAGCGTCCCGGGCGTGCACCTCTCGTCGGGAAAGGAGTGGCTCCTTCCTACCTTAAGGGACAAGCATCCAACGACACTTTAACTGCCAGAGAGAAGGAGGCTATTGATGCACGTGATGTGGCTCTTGAAGCACATGATAACTATTTAGAGGAATTGGAACAAACGAGGACCATGAGGGCTCAAATGATGAGTGGGTGGAAACTCATGGTATCACAATTCTATCAGGCAGTCCTTGGAGTAGTTTTATCTCCCGAACTGCTTAATGGTCATTTCGGTGCCTTTCCTCTTCCTATTGATGTTGCAAGTGCTCCTATTCAATCAGAGTTTGGTCGAACACATTCACCCGTAGACATACACAACTCCACGAGAGTAAGCTTTTAAAACTTATTTTTTCACAGTTGATTTACAAAATTTGATATTTATAACCAGCAATTTAGACATTTATACCTGAGAGGGACAACTATTCCATTCCCCTTAATTGCTCCAAGAAGATAATCATTTGCCAGCAATTTAGACTCTATGATTTACATCTTTTTTTTTCTTGGATCACATGATTAATTCTACCATTGAGGACCATTAATTAATCTCATGTTTTAGATTCTTAAACTGAGTTATCTTAGAACATGAAATGTACTTATATGTTATTAGATTTGGATTTTGGCATTTTGTTTTGGAGCTTGCATGAGGATTTTGTATCATAAATCTTCTCTACCATGCTATCTTAGACTCTTATGATCATGCTTCCTTTTTATGCATTTTCTTAAGGTATATCTGTGACAATTATGATGGATTGCCTCCTCAGGTGGTTTTATCAAGTCATTGTGACAACAACATGAGAGATTTGTTTATGGGCACTTGTTTGATATTAGTATTTGACACACAACGAATTGGAGGCTTTTGATAATTGACATGTGAAGGTTGAAGTATACCAGGAACAGAGAACTGTTAAAACCCACATGGTCTGGACTTTGTCTTATGAACAGAGAACTGTTTGTATTATATATATATGTTAGCTTATGCTACTGCATATCACCATTGTTTTTGGGAGTTTGGTGTAGAAGATAAGATGTATGATAGCGTTGCCCTGCCCTATGTGGAAAGAATAATGGACAGCATTCAGCCATGAGGCCATAATCTTGCATGTTTGCTAGCTATATATATTAATTTATAAGGATATGGTCACATG
This sequence comes from Narthecium ossifragum, assembly GCA_963920575.1. Lineage (NCBI taxonomy): Eukaryota > Viridiplantae > Streptophyta > Magnoliopsida > Dioscoreales > Nartheciaceae > Narthecium > Narthecium ossifragum. The sequence continues at coordinate 21,162,438 of OY986964.1, read as the reverse complement.
GTCCCATTAGGCATTAATGGTCCCATTGATATCAACTTACAGATGAAACTAGTCTGTGCATTCTGTTAGGAGAAAAAACTTCTTGTAAGCACAGATTTTTCATGGTTTTCATATTCAATGTCTTTCAGTTTGCACATCCTTTTTGACTTCTAAGCAAACATCCATATAATGATTAATTTCAGTATTTTCATTCTTTTCATGATGCTGGCAGTTTTAGAGTTCGAAGATGGACACTGTCATGAGCAAATCCAAGTATGACTTCTAAGCAAACAGCTTATTACCATTCACATATCTAACTATTGGATTGCTTAACCTAATTTTCGTCTATTTGAATTTTTTTTCCATGTTGTGCAGGTTGCTCTTGTTGGACAATGTGAGAGAAAAATGGTGTAACCTGTCTGCTAGTTTTATAAAAATTCTGAATGTTTTGAGAACAGTAGTACTTATATTTTTCATATGGTGTATTTTAGATTTATGATAAATATTTTTTGGGTTATGAATGAGAATCCAGTACGTTCGGATGATTAAAACATGATTAGATAACATGGTGTAAATGTTATATAATAGTATTTGAAAGTTTGGATTGGTTTATGTTAAAAAATGTACAGGGAAAAAATTCGTTCCAAACTGTTGCAAAAGGGGATGACCTTTTGCATCAGTTTCAAACCGTCATAAATGAATTTTGGGCAACAATTACAAACTGCTACCAAATTAACATTTTGCATCAGTTGCAAACCGTTGCGCAAACCGTTGCACAAACCGTTGCAAAAGAAATTTACAACGTTGTAGAATAAACTGTTAATAGCAATTGCTTACCGCTGCCAAATGAACTTAATGCAACATTTCCTGTCACCGCTGCCAAATGAACTTAATGCAACATTTCCTGTCACCGCTGTTAATACACCATTAGCAACACCTATGAAAACATTGTGGCAAGACAATTAGCAACGATATAGATCCGCAGCGAAAATATCACATTAGCAACGGTAAAATGAACGTTGCCAAAAAGAGCTATGGCCACGGAGTCCAACCGTTGCCCCTAACCATTGAACCGCGCCGAGACCCATTTTCGACAACAGTATGTAATTGTCGCCGTCGTAAGCTAGGTGTTGCCAATACGTGTATTCGCAACGGTTTTTTGTTGCTGCTACAACACTTAATGGTAGCAGTTGTGTTCCGCTGCAGAATGTTCTCTTTTCACTGCAGTACACCTTACCCGCAATAATTAACTAAACCGTTGCCTTAAGTCGCTGAACCATTGCCATAGAGCTTTTGGCAGCAGGGGCAACGGCGATGTTTTGTTGAACCGCTACCTTATTACTTTAGCAACGGTTTGGGTACTTATAGCAGCAGTTTTGGCCCGCTGCAAAAATGAATGTATTTTTATAGTGTTAACGCAATCACTCTTTCTTCCATGGAGTTAATCTTGCCAATCAGAACTTTCTCCAATTTTTGGACCTCGTATTTCCTATGGCCGTTAATTAGTGCTAAAGTTTTTACGGATATATTTGAAATTTAGCATTCCTTTTTTTTCTCTGATAAATTGAGTGGCTGTTCAACTAGTACAACTCTTTCTTTTCTTGACCCTGAAAATACTCACGGACCTGGCCGATGTGGTATGTGGATGCACATGGACGGCGGTGGGAGTCGGACTGGGCCGTCATGATGACTGACCGCCATATTCTTCCGACCAACATCCAGCCTTCTTTTCTTATTACTCATCATTTTCTTGCTAATTTCGCCGGCTTATTAATTCGGGCCTTTCTCTCAAAGATAGGTGATTTATAATGATGCTAGCTAATTAGTTTTTGTGATAAGAAATAGAAAAGAAATCGTGTTCAACGGGAAATTATACAAGTCGAGTGACTCTAAAATGATCACTAAGTAATGTCACTTCCTTCTAACTCGAAATACGAATTATTCCATAATTATCAAATTAACTGGATGCATGACAGCAGACATATAATTACTTTCTTATAATTAGCAAGACAATTGTGCACGTATAGGACATAATGCTAGCACGCAAGTCATACTCAAAAATATCTATTGACACATATTAATATTAATTTAGATATAGAGCTTAAGTGTGGGAAAACTAATCAATTACTGAACGTCTACTCTGGCGGCAGTCGGACAACTTGACTAACTAGCACGCATCATATATGCATGCATGCATGGACCAATTAATACAGGCTCATATATACGTGTATCCTACATATGTAACGCATCACTTTACTGCGTTCTTTAAGGCCAATCCAGTTTGAAAGCTATTTGAACACGAGTAGAATTAGTTTTATATGTAGAAATCATGGGAAACCTCCAAATTAGAGATTTGAAAACTACCACCCATGTAGGCTATATAATATCCTAGTATATATCCAAACCTTTTATTTATTCCTCATATTTAATAACACCTCATCTTCCGACTGTATTCTCAAAAAACTCTTTCTAAGAGGAAATATTATCATTTAGAGCCATGGGAACTTTTACACGGAGGCCCCTTTGGCCACGCATAACTAAAAATTGAGGAGTCCCTGAACAAATAAACCCGGCTTGGCAAGGGCATCTGCATCCTTGTTTCAAGACAAATAATAGAATTATGCCCATCCGAAGAGATACTTGGCCAGTGCTCAACTCCGGGTAGTTTTTTATCCCCTTTCTCTATATTTGGATTTAAATGTCCTCTTATTTATGAATCCACCACTCAAAACTTACTAAATTATATATTAGTCCCTCCAGACAAGACAAGATAAAATTACACTCCCACTTCTTTGATAATCTCATAATAGTGCAAAAATGCCCCTCAGTTTACTCTCATCCAATTAATGAACCAAATCATGAAACAAGGCTAATATGGGGATTTTTTGTCACATAGGACATCACATCTTCACTTTTGGCACTTTAAACCCCAGGCCCTAACGTCTTGCATAATATGACCCCGAAAAACCATTATTTCACAACTAGCCCCGCCTATACATGCTGAACATCCCATAGAATGGCCATCTTTTTTATATACTATACCAAAGTCTCCCGTCGGCCATGGCGGGAGTTTCAACTCAAGGGCGCTCGTCCTTCACCGCCATATGCAACCTCAAGCACGTGGCATCAAGCCTACATCCAACGAGGTCTTCTCCGGCGATATCTTCATCTCCAGCACTCGGCGCATCCTCATCGGATCCAACCCAAGCATGGCTGTCCGTCACCGTCCGTCACCGTCCGTGGGCTTAAAGGTCGCCGCAACAACCCCCATATCCGGCGAAACCCTTTCTAGCGACATCCCCATCTCATCTCCGCACGATCAACACCTCCTCTCCAGAGCTTGGTGAATGGCGCTCCCCGACGACCCAACGACGTAGGCAAAACCCCAACTCCAACCTGAGGAAAGCCATCCGTCGTCGCCGATCTCCGAAAAGCTAGGTCCCAGTTCGATCCGACGGTGACTGTCCGCCACCACGAGCTCGTTCGCACCAAACCCACATCTCCAGTACCGGGCTACATTGCCGTCTCCTCCGCGTTGCGCACATCTTCAGCAAGGACCTCCCCCGGCACCGTCTGCCTCCAGCCATAAACGGATCCCCTTGGATGGTGCTTCCCCGATCTCCCCTCGATGTTGATCTCCTGTGCACGGATCTTCAACGAATCCCTTTGGATAGTGGTTTCCGCGGTCCTGGTTGACGCCTTCCCCATTCCAAGCTGCCAGTCCATAGGTTTCGACGCCATACCGGCTTTGACACCACACAAGCTTAGATGCGCGGACAGCAGTGGCTTCGACGCGCAAACAACGTAGGCTTCGGCGCGCAAACAACGTAGGCTTCGGCGCGCGGACGTGTATATTTTGTGACTGTGCTTGTATTTTTTTAAGAGCGTTGTTATACGCGTATGTGTACGTTGTTATACGCGTATGAGTACGTTGTTATACTCGTTAGATTAAAAATACACGTGTGGGACGCGTTTCTGCTCTGCACGCATACTTACAACGTTAACACATGTTGTAGCCAACCGATGTAGATAAACACACGTTCTTCAAAAATACGCGCATAGTCACAAAAAATACACGTGTAGCGTTTTTTACAGTTGATTCCCAAAACGACTAGTTTTTATATTGCATCAAAAGGTGTGTACTACACTGCACCATACAATACATACAAGAGAGACGCAACATCATGCAGCAGAAGGAGCTGGTGCTTGTTCGTGAATAAAACGTCGATCTCATTGGAATGAGATTTCTATTTTATTTCCGAGCAAAAATATTTGAATTACATTAGAGGAAATTATAGGCACCACTGGATTGCCAAATTAACAGATCCATTGTTTACATCCCCGTGAGGAATACCTCCGATTCTAGATCCAATCTCTTACATATAATAATAATAATAATAAATAATGTGAGGGTCTTGGACCCCACCATCATCGCCAAGGTCACTGAAGTTGGGGATGCGTCGTCCGAGAGATTATGATGAGAATCTGCCCATGGCTGGAGGCAGTCGGCGCCGGGAAAGCATCGTCTTGGATTCAAGCTTCGTTGTTGGAGGTTTTGAGACTGTTGGAGTCGGGGAAGAGATGGCTGGAATTAGAGGAGTGCCGCCCAAGCTTTATCGATGGAGTTAGGGGAATGCCGCCTACGCTTCGTCAACACTGGATTGAGACAAATGCACCGTTCAAGCTTTGAAGTCAGAGCTTCAAGTACGTCGGGGTTAGGGAAGACCCGTCCTAAATCCAAACTTTGTCGCCATGGAGGGGGGGCAACTGGAATAGGGAAAGTGTCGTCTGAGGGTAGAAGCCTGAGCATCGAAGCCTATACCGTCCGAACGTGTTTATCTGCATCTGTTGGCTACATCATGCGTTAATGTTGTAAGTACGTGCGTAGAGTAGAAACGCGTCCCACTACACATGTATTTTTTATCTAACGAGTATAACAACGTACTCATACGCGTATAACAACGTACTCATACGCGTATCACAACGTACACATACGCGTATCACAATGTTCTTCAATAATACATGAACAGTCACAAAAAATACATGTCTGCACGTTGAAGCTTGTGTGGCGTCCAAGCCGGTACGGTGTCGAAGCCTGTGGAGTGGCAGCTTGGAATAGGGAAGGTGACTTCTGGGACCGGGGAAGCTGCTATCCAAAGGGATCCGGTGAAGATCCGTTCCCAAGAGATCAGCGTCGAGGGGAGATCGGGGAAGCCTAGATGTGGGCTTGATGTCGCATGCTTGAGGCTGTGGACGGTGGTGAAGGACGACCACCCTTGAGTTGGAACTCCCGCGCATGCCCGACGCGAGACTTTGGTATAGTATATAAAAGTGGATGACCATGTCACGTCATGTGGCATGGCAATCCCATGGGATGCATGGCATGTATAGACGAGGGTAGTTTTGGAATAATGATTGTTTGGGATTCTATTATGCAAAAAATTAAGACCCGGGTCTTAAAGTGCTAAAAGTGAAGAGGGAAGGTCCTCTTTGACAAAAAAAATCAGCTAATCGGGGAGGCTAAATTACTTAGATACTCATTACTTGAATACTCGTAAGTGATGATGCCACGTGGCATAAGCTGATGGATACCACATGACACTCTCTTCTCTCCCCTACCACTCTCATGCACCCTCGCCCCGTTTGGTTCGGGGTTAAGGGGAATAGGGTTAAGGGGGTTAGGGGTAGAAAAGTGGGGATAAGAAATGGGGGTAAATTTAACCCATTTTTGGAGTTTGGCTCAAAAACAGGGGTAAGTTAATGGGTTAAGTTTGGGATAAGGATAATAGTTATAAAGTGTATAAAATATATAATATATAATATTATAATAGTGGGTAAGCTAGTGGATTAAGATTATAATATCAGACCCGACCCAGAAAACCCATCCGAATCGACGCCCTGAGTCTACCCTAACTATAGAAAATGTCCTTAAACTCGGGTATATATTTGAATTTGATCAAGAATTTTGAATTTTTTGACATGTTTCGTGTTTACGCATATGATATTTAAATTTTTTTTTATTAAATTAAGTTTGGATATTTGTGCATAAACCGTACAAATTTTATATTATTATATTATTACATAGAATAAGGTAAAAATATATTATTATAAAGTATAATATCCCTTTCCTACCGATGCCCGCTCATTTGCCATCGCCGGCAACAACATCCGGTCGTCCTCCACCGGATCGTACATACTATTTAATAAAATAAAATATATTATAATAAAGTATAATATCCCTTTCCTACCGACACCCGCTCATTTTCCATCGCCGGCAGCGACGTCTGGTCGTCCTCCACCAGATCGAATATATTATTTAATAAAATAAAATATTATTATTTTAATATTAATAAAAAATATAGTAATATTAAAATGGAGACATTGGAATGCATCCCATCCGCACGTGACACAGTACCCAGTCCTCCTCTTCTCCGTCAGCTAGCGGCAATGGATCGCCGGATCGGGCTGGGAGCTGGTCGGAAGAGGGTCGTGTTGACTAAGAGGCGTCGGATCTGGGAATGGACGGGGTTGAGAAGGCCGGAGGCGACGGGGATGGCGATGTTGAGTGGTGGCGGTGCCGGATCCGTGAGAGGGGAAGCTCGAGTTGGGGTTCCGTCGGCAAGGAGGGGTCGCGGAGGGGTGGACGACGTCGTGGCGAGGCATCGTCGGGAGGGGAGGAGAAGACGGAGGCACCGCGATGCTGGATCCGGAGGAGTCGGAGGAGTTTCCGAGCTCGGGGTCGGAGCCGCGGTGGCGGAGAAGGTAGTCGCCGGCGTAGAGGGGCCTCGGGGAAGACCGAGGGGGCAAGGAAACTTGGAGGAGGAGCCGCGGGTGGCCGCGGCTTCGTCGGGGACTGGAGAAGAGGACAGTGGTGGTTGGGATGGATAGAGGCTTGGCAGCGATGTGGCGGCGAGTTAAAGAGGAAGGAGGGACTGTGGAGGAGAATAGAGGATGGGGGAGAGGAGAGGTGATGCCGGGGAAGGGGAGAGCCTCGCCGGTGGATGTGGTCCCCGCCGCCGGAGAGAGGTCCGAGAGAAAGAGGGAGCGGGGTGTAAGTGAGAAGGGAGGAGAGGAGAATAAGCTTAACCCCAAAAACAAGTTAACCCCACTAACCCTGAATTTTCTACCCCAATCTTGTTTGGGGGTAAGAACCGGGTTAAGAGTGTTTGCCAACACACAGGCAATCTCCTACTCTCTCTCTCTCTCTCACGGTTTTTTACCCTACGGTCCTCTCTTTCTCCTGCCATTTTCTCTCCTTCCCATCCTGTTTTTTCTCTTTTTTTACACACAACAAGGCATTAAGCGTAAGCCATGAGAAATATTTATCGGATATTCGCGAGACAACAATCCTTATGAGCATTTTTGTGCTATTATCAAAGTAGTGGGGTATTTTTAACATTATCAGAATTTCAGAAATTAATATCTAATACTGTAAGTTCTGAGGGATAGATATACAATTAACCCTACTTTATAATATAAAAATTTTGGGGCCTAAACTGCTAAAAGATCGGAGGTCCTTAAAAGCAATAGAGTAAAAATTGAGCGTCGGTGCTGGCAAAAAAAAGGCCCACGCATGGTAATAACGAGAAGGTTGAACTGCCAAACACACAATGAAAGCCAGTTGGTACAGCTGGTACGGCTCGGCTTTTTGTCTCGACAGAGACGTAAAGACGAATGAGGTCCAGGTGGTGATAGACTGATAGGTACAGTCGCGCGCACATGGACGGCGGTAGTGGTCGGAGTGGGCCGACGTGCATGATAACGTGATCCGCTGACTTCCACTATCACCTCCATTTCGTTCTCCAGCAGCCACCAATCTCCATCGTTCTTATCTCTTATCTCCTCATCTCCTCATCTCTTTGTCACCTTCTTACATGGCCGATCTCGCAAAGTCCCAAACCATTACGCAACTAGATCTCATGGATGTTGGATGGGGTTTTATAGCGGATCATAATAGTAAAATGGGTTAATAACACTTTACTCCCCTCTACTTTGACAAATTGTCATTTTACATCCAATATTTTCAAACATGAAAAAATGGACCTTGAAGTTTTCAATTAGGTCGATTTGAACCCTAGGGGGGGACGGCGTTAATCCGAGTGATGGTGATCTGGATGACCGAGAGCGCGTTGAAGCTCGATCGCTAATGAGACGAGGTCACCGGAGGATGGCGATGGTACAGGAGAGATCATAAGGTTCTGGGGAGTCAATCCAATGGGTTGAATCGCCGGATTCGTTGTCGGAGGCGGAGGTTTTGGAAGGGACGGCGCCGGTGGTGATTTGGACGGCTGAGAACGAATCAAAACTTGATCGACGGTGAAACAAGGCCGCCTGAGGACGGCGATGGTACAGGAGAGATCGCAAGGCTCTGGGGAGTCAATGCAATGGGTTGGATCGCCGGATTCGTTGTCGGAGGCGGCGATTTTGGAAGGGACGGCGCCGGAGGTGATTTGGACGGCTGAGAACGCATCGAAACTTGATCGACGGTGAAACAAGGCCGCCGGAGGACGGCGATGGTACAGGAGAGATCGCAAGGCTCTGGGGAGTCAATCCAATGGGTTGGATCGCCGGATTCGTCGTCGGAGATGTCGAATCTGAAAGGGACGGCGCCGGAGATGATCTAAACGCCGTTACCTAAATTAACGCCGTCCCCCGTCTGGGTTCAAATCGACCTAATTGTAAACTTCAGCTTGTGTTTGGCAACCAGGGTATGCACCGGGTTAAGGGGGTTAAGCCCCTTAACCCGATTCTTACCCCCAAACAGCATCGGGGTAGCAAAACAGGGTTTGATGGGTTAAATGGGTTAGATGGGTTAAGAAGCTCTCACACACCCCGACATCACTTCTATTCTATCTGCTCCCTCCCTCTCTCTCTCTCTCACTCTGGCGGCGGCGGTGACATCCACCGGCGAGGCTCTCCCCTTCCCCGGCATCACCTCTCCTCTCCCCCATCCTCTATTCTCCTCCACAGTCCCTCCTTCCTCTTTAGCTCGCCGCCACATCGCTGCCGAGCCCCTATCCATCCCGACCACCGCCGTCCTCTTCTTCAGTCCCCGGCGAAGCCGCAGCCACCCGCGGCTCCTCCTCCGAGTTTCCTCGCCACCTCGGTCTTCCCCGAGGCCCCTCTACGCTGGCGACTACCTTCTCCGCCACCGTGGCTCCGACCCCGAGCTCGGCTACTCCTCCGGATCCAGCATCGCGGCGCCCCCGTCTTCTCCACGACCCCTCCTTGCCGACGGAACCCCAACTCGAGCTTCCCCTCTAGCGGATCCGGCGCCGCCACCCGCACAACATCGCCATCCCCGTCGCCTCCGGCCTTCCCAACCCCGTCCATTCCCAGATCCAATGACCCCTAGTCACCACGACCATCTTCCGACCATCTCCGGGCCCGATCCGGCGATCCATCGCCGCTAGCTAACGGAGAAGAGGACTGGGTACTGGGTCACGTGCGGATGGGATGCATTCCAATGTCTCCATTTTAATATTATTATATTTTTTTTAATTAATATTTAAATAATATTATTTTATTTTATTAAATAATATATACGATCTGGTGGAGGACGACCAGACGTGCTGTCGGCGATGACAAATGAGCGGGTGTCGGTAGGAAAGGGATATTATACTTTATTATAATATATTTTATTTTATTAAATAATATGTACGATCTGGTGGAGGACGACCAGACGTTGCTGTCGGCGATGGAAAATGAGCGGGCGTCGGTAGGAGAGGGATATTATACTTTATTATAATATATTTTTACACTATTCTATTCAATAATATAATAATATAAAATTTGTACGGTTTATGCACAAATATCCAAACTTAATTTAATAAAAAGAATTTTAATATTATATGCGTAAACACGAAACATGTCAAAAAATTCAAAATTCTTGATCAAATTCAAATATATAACCGGGGTTAAGGACATTTTCTGTAGTTAGGGTAGACTTAGGGCGTCGATTCGGATGGGTTTTCTGGGTCGGGCTGATATTATAATCTTAACCCACTAGCTTATCCACTATTATAATATTATATATTATATATTTTATACACTTTACAATTATTATCCTTATCCCAAACTTAACCCATTAACTTACCCCTGTTTCTGAACCAAACGCCAAAGTGGGTTAAGTTTACCCCCATTTCTTATCCTCACTTTTTTAGCCCTAACCCTCTTAACCCTAACCCCCTTAACCCCCAACCAAATGGAGGCTCAAGGTCCATTTTGTCACGTTTGAAAATATTGGGTGTAAAATGACAATTTGGTAAACTAGAGGGGAGTAAAGTGTTATTAACCCTAGTAAAATTTTTGTTTGCGTAACAATGTCGTCGTCTATTGAATGTTGTTCCTATATCCGAGCAATATTTTTTCAGCGGGTCATTCATATAAGTTGAATGAGTTGCTAGCTAGCTGGTACCAGAATGGACCATTTTAACGCCTCCCAATGCTAATAAATGAGTTGATATAAGCTGTTTAATTAGTTTTCCTACATAACATTTTTTGATTGGCATTATAATCTGTTTAATGTTTTAACGCCTCATCACTCATCGCTGATAGCTCAATGATCATCCCTCATCGCTGATCGCCGATAGCTCATTGATCATCCCTCATCGCCAATCATCCATTGCTAGACGACCATCCCTCATCGCCCATCACAGAAAACGGGAAACAGAGCATCACCCTCTTCACTGTAGCATTGATTGCGGTCGATTGGAGGATGAAATTTGGGCGAGAGCAAATATGTTTTGGCCAAAATATATATATATTAAACAAACATAGGCCAACTGAATATGTTTGGCCAAGAGATAGTTTTGAGAGAGAATGTTGGCCGAGAAGTAGTATGTTTGGCTGAACAGGCTAAGCATTTTTCATTTCATCGAGCAATCATGTTTGGCTGATCAACTTAGGAGGCCGAATAGAATCGTCCAATCAATTGAGAAATTGAAATTTGGACGAGAGATGTTAAAAAAAAAAAATTCGTTCAAATTGGCCGACAAAATCGTCCAATTGGCCATCAAAATCGTTCAAATTGGCCGACAAAATCGTCCAATTGGCCAATAGAATCACCCAATTAGCCAACAGAAAAAGGTATTTACAAAAATTTTCTATTTTCATAAAGATCGGGGGGCAAAATATTAGACATAAATATAACCATATCCTAAAGTCATTTGGGCGATTACCAAGATCAATGGTAATTTCGTAAATATTGCCAATCGACCAATAAATACTTCAGTTTTGACACAGCTGAATTATTTTAGTCATAACTTTTACATCAAGTATCCAAATTATGCGATTTTGAAACCATTGGAAAGAGGACAAAAAGATCTACAACTTTTATGTTGACGAGATCTTCAGACTCCATTGTGTACTATGACAAACTGGCAATCGAAGAGTCCAGTGGTAAAATAGTAAATAATGGCCGATATTCTAAATGTCATTGTCAAAAGAATGCCCGATGTCATCGTCCATTTTCCCATCGGCAATATTTTGGCTGATTATTTTAAGGCCAAAAAGCAGTTCAGTACCCTGTAGTTTTCCAGTTTTGCAGTTTAGTTCCACGTACTTTCAAAATTATAAAAAAATGCTCCAAGTTACATAATAGTTGCAGTTTAGTACCCATCATCCGACGCTGTTATATATTTTAAGGCCAAAAAGTACTTTGATACCTTGTAGTTTAAAAATTTTACAGTTTAGTACCACGTTGTTTAAAAATTACAAAAAAATGCATAAAGTTACAAAACTGGTCATTTTGGATCCAACGTACTTTTAAACAACGTGGTACTAATCTACAAAAGCTCCAAGTTAAAAATGCTCAGGGTATAAACCTAGGTTAAAAATGCTCCAAGTTTTGTAACTTCATGCATTTTTTTGTAATTTTTAAACAACGTGGTACTAAAATGCAAAATTTTTAAACTACAAGGTGCAAAAGTGCGTTTTGGCCTTGAAATATGTAACGGCGTCGGATGATGGGTAATAAACTGCAACTATTATGTAACTTGGAGCATTTTTTTATAATTTTTAAAGTATGTGGTACTAAACTACAAAACTGGGAAACTACAGGGTACTAAATTGCTTTTTGGCCTACTTTAAACAATCGGCCACCAAAAGCTGACTTGAGGATGGCTCCCTTTGATGACATATATGGATTGAAGGATTGTGAATGGCTAGTACATACACCTTCATATGGATTGTTTGCCAAGGATGTTACTTTCTTCTTTGATAAGGCATGTTTCCACGTTTTCTCCACTCTTCGATCCATGTACTTCTTCACCTGGAACCACCGACCACCCAAATTCAATTTTAGTTGAGCTTGCATTGTGTCGAGCTCGAGACGTTAAACCAAGCGCTTGGTGGGAGGCAACCCATCTCTTCTTTGCATTTTGACTAGTTGTTTAAAAAATTTCTTCTTTGCATGCTCGTTTGTTTTCTAATTATTTGCATGTTTGATTTTGATGTGTGTAAGTTGCTCTTTGATTGATTGTTTTATAATGACGTCATTGTCGTTGCTGAATTTTTGTATTGACTGTTAGATTGGGGTGTTCTTACTTAAGTTTAGATGCCTTGCGGTGTTTAATATTCATATATAAGAAATTAGAGCCTTAATTCCCACATTTTTAACACATTTCTGGCATTTTGGTGCAAATGATCGATCTTCACATCATGTCATGATCGATCTTTATTTGCACGTCACTTATACAGAACCTGGGTATTACACTGATCGAACTTCATATACCTGGATGATCGATCATTATTTTGCACCTATGAATACAGAACGTGGTGTTTAAGATGATCAATCATCAATACCTTGAGGATCGATCATTTTCGGGATCACCATGCGGCAGGGACTGGAGTTAAGTATGATCGATCCTTTCATCAAAAGAAGATCGATCATGTTTGTGCACAAGTTGTGAAAGAGAGGGTGTGTTTGGATGATCGATCATCTCTCCCATGATGATCGATCATCTCTCCCATGATGATCGATCATTTCCATCTTCCCTTCCAAGCAATCAAGCCAAGTGAAAATGATCGATCTTTTCGACCCAAAATGATCGATCTTTTCGACCCAAAATGATCGATCATTTGTTTAAAAAAAGAGGCTCGACCGAGTTTAGGCCTTAAGCTCTAAGGATCGATCTTTTTTCGGAAAAGAACCGAGCGCCCCAGCCGATCGCAGCATCGTAGCCTTCCGACCTCCTGCTCCTTCTGCGCCTCATCCATGAGTGATCCGGTTTGCATGTTTCCTATGTCTTGCTTGTTTTGTGTGCGCATCTTTTAGGCGTTTTGTACCTAGGATCATGTCATATGTGGATAGGCATTTTGTGAGGTTGGTTTGGTGATATTTTATGTCCTTTTGAGGACAGTTAAATTTATATCTTGTATGCCCATTTTTCTGCTATAGTTATACATGATGAATTTTTACTCTGGGGGGTGTGCCCCGTGGGATGTGGATGTGAATGTGTGGATGATATTGTATTCAGATGTAGCTATGTGGTAAATGATATGTGCATGCATTTGTGTGGCTTGTTATACATGCAAATCTTGTATTGCCAAAGTGCTTCATGAATACATAGAGGATACGTTGCCAAATTTTTTCTTGACATTTAACGTTTATTTCTTGCCACATTTGCAATCATGTGGTATCTTCTCTCTACAATTTTACAGGGCCATATGCTATCCATTGAATAATATCGAGCAACGATACGCGTCCCACTTGCCACTTGCATACCATGAACCACCATTATGGGCATTCGTTATGGTTATCTCTACCCTATTTTATTGCTTTATCTTTTATGACTTAGTGTAATTGAGGAAAATTACATTTAAGTTGGGGAGTAGAATTCTAGGAATTCATGTTTATTTATTTATTTCATGATAACCAAGTATTATACATCCCTTAGATTATGTGAGAAGAATGAAATTATGATACTTATTGATAAAAATGCTTGATTTAGAAATTTGTCTTATGAATCATTCAGAAATTTATGTCATATAAGATTTAGTAAATTTAGCTATGCATGATATTATCTCTATACTTTAACACGTTTACCATGATTCAGGAATGACTTGACATATCTTAATGCATTTGAGCACTTTCACATGTTTAGGACCTGAAATTAGATTCTGAGCATGTGATTAGGATAGATTTATAGTTCTCAGTCATCTCACAGAAGATACATAAACACATACAATTTTATGATGACAAAAAGTATTTGTATGAAAATTGTAGGGTTTTCAACTTAGTAACTGGGCCGGATGTCTGGTTAGCGTGTTGTTCGCGTAAACTAGTTGAACTCCCTGAAAGAAAGAAAATGAGATTTCATACTTAGTAACCGAGCAATATTCCTGACCAGCATGTTGTTCGCGTAAAACAGTTGAATTTCTTGGAGAAAAAAAAGAAAAAAAAGAAAAAAAAAGAAAAAAAGAAAAAAAAGAAAAAAAAGAAAAAAAAAAGAAAAAAAAGAAAAAAAAGAAAAAAAAGAAAAAAAAAGGAAAAAAAAAGATTGCTATGTGATAGTGGAAAATATGTGCTTACTTAGGATTGTAATCTTGAATAGTTGAATGCTTGAATATAATGGATACTTCGATGCATGTGGAACATTATTCACACACTAAAGTGTTAAAGTTATTTTTGAATCATGATTAAATATGTCGAAGTATTGAAAATGTGTTATGACATGTTTTAATTTACTTTATTCTTATGTGATTATGAGTTAAAGAATAAATTTATAGATAGTATTTCTATTTGATGCATTGAAATTAATGAATCAATTAATTGATTTCTGATGATATGTCAAGGGGATGTATAGATGTTTGTGGGTATCATCACTAGAAACCCTTAGGAGATTATAACTCCTCTTCTGGGGCCACCCAGGGGTTTAAAGGCTTGTTACACATGATAAGTGTAATCGTGAGACCTATGAAAGAGGCTAGTTAGGTTTACTGCTTCATTTTTACTTTTGTCTTGCTTTGCTCGAGTACTAGCAAAGATCAAGTTCGGGGGTGTGATAAGACGTGAAAAGTGCATAAATTATCCTTTAACTCGGTCTCGTTAGTCTCCTACCAATGCTATTTTGATTGTCCTCTCCCCATTTCAGGTATTAGGACCCTCAGTGAAGATTAGATCAAATTTGGTGCTAAAACAAACAAATAAACAACCTGCGAAGTCAAAGGAGCAAAGGAGCAAAGATGGGCCATATTTGAGAAAAACACTGTACCTGCTCCAACAGAACCAGATAATGTACCATATATGGTTGGAAAGCTCCTAGTTTCTGGAGAATTTTACTGTTCATGATTCCCTGTATCCTAGAGGAAGTTACGGCATTTTTAGTACCAATGACGCAGTCTGAATGACAAAAGAGAAAATACACAGATCAAATGATGGATCATCTTCCCCTATAATGATCAACCATTGTACTATAGCAGAGACGAACGAGAGCCACCATATTTTGAATGATCGATCATTTCCTTTCAAATGATCAATCATCCTTAGGGGCAACCAGTTTTTTGGGATCAAATGATCGATCTTCAAGGGGTGAAAATCGATCATTACATAGCAGTTAAGCAAAATCAAAGGCCCTGATTTAATCTGAATTAAGGGGATACCTAGGCTATAAATAGACATCTTTTACGGTTTTTGGGGGGGTCTCAAGACTCTCTCTTGGCTGCTTGGAGGGCAAGGAGAGGAAGGAGCAGTCTTTCTTAGTTTCTTTTTCCTCTTTTTAACGTTTTTTTTATAGAATCTTTTGGGAGGAAATCCATGGCGGAAGAGCTTCATCAACCTTCATCTATGGATCAAACCCTTAAGATGAGTAGCTAAACTGCTCGCCATGGGATTCTTATGATGTAACTAGGGTTTCTATTAGAGATTCCTAAGATTTAGGGCTTGTATATCTCTTTGAATGGTTTGTATGGATTGATCTTAATTTCTTTATAAACTTGGTGTGAGTTTATTATTAGTGGATGAATGATTTGTTCCTTTATACCTAGATCTAGGTCTTGAACATGTTAGGGCTTGAGATTAGAGATTCTCATCAAAACATTCATACTAGAACCATGGATGTGAGGTTTTCTTCTCGAGATTAAGAGTCTTGTGATGCTAGGACCATTACATGTAATGCTAGAACCATTATGACCAACTCTTAATCCGTTATTCATCTTAATTCAAGATTAGGGATTTCGTAGTGCTGGAACCACTACGCTACTGCTAGAACTACTAGGGTAGCTGCTAATCCTTGATACATTCTATTAAGCGACCTCAAGGTGCTAGAACCATCTTGATCTTACACCTAAATCCATATTATACTATTTTCTCACGTTGAATTCATCCTAATCAGAGGATTCATTAGCGGTGATCATAACTAATCATTAGGTCATTGACTTTTAGATAATTGCTCTCACTGACATGGGATCCTAACCGGAACTTGTTGAGTGATAGGGTGATGAGTGCATGAAAGTGCACTCTGAATAGCCGTAAAGCTAGTTTAATTACTGGATGTTTCATCCTTAATTAGTCTTTTTAGTACTATTTTTATACTTATATGTTGCTTCACAAAGTTATTTGGAATATGCAGGAAAGTGGAGCTAAAGAAGCAAAGATATGTCATATTCAACATCGAATTTGTACCTGCTCATAATGAACCAGATAATCTTCTATATATCGTTGGAAAGCTCTTGAAGTCTAGTTTCTAGAAAATTTTACGATTCATGATTCCCAGTTTTCTAGAGGAAGTTACGGCAATATTAGTTCCAATGGCGCAGTCTCGATGGCAAAACAGTAAATACTCAGGAAAGACTGATCAATCATGTTCCATAAAAGGATCGATCCTTTTATACAGACAGACCTGACAGAAAACATACTTTTCAGATGATCACAGAAGGATCGATCCTCCTTTCATTTGAGAATATTGAGGAAATCGTCGAGGAGAAGGATCAATCTTTCTCCTATTCAAGGATCCATCCTACTGAGAAGGATCGATCATGCTTCAATCAAAGGATCAATCTTCCTCGGGCGTAGCCAGAAATTGAAGATTTTGATATCAAAGGATCGGTCTTACACCTATGGAAGGATCGATCTTACCTTCGCAGTGAAGAAAATTAACGGCTCAGATTTAATCCGAGGATGGAGACACTTAAGTCTATAAATAGGACTCTTTCTTGGGTTTAAGGGGGGCGGCCAGCACTATTGGAGGAGTTGTGAAGGCCGAAAAGAGAGGAGAAGACTATAAAAAGATCTAGGGTTTTCTTTCTTATCGTTCTTATGAATATCTTGGTTGTTTTCATTATGAACATGAGTGGCTAATCCCTTTACTACAAAACCGATGTAGCCATAATTCAATCATTCTATGTTATTGAATTAATGTTTTAATAAGTTTATTTTCCTTGTTTCATTCATTATTTTAACTGAGATATTAAATACCTTTATCTGGCCAATAGAAGTATTATAGATTGTTTTATGTGAGATTGAGCGAGGGTTCATTCCCTAATCTTGCAGGATCTATGAATGAATGAGTTTATGTCAAGGTCGGGTTCAAGCTAAGACAACTCTTGGTTCATAATTGTTCTTCAGAGCTTAATGGATTCTTGATTAACATTTAGTTATGGGTTCATTAGCTAGGGTTAATTGAGGGTACTTGGTGAAGACCGCGATCGAATGGATCATCATACTAGGAGAACGCTCCCTTGGAATATAATTGAGATTTGGTTGATTCAATGCATAGAATGAGGATGTTATGGTGAAATAGGAACCTTAGTATTCATCCATCATATTTCCATCGTTTACTTATTTCGTTATTAGATCTTCTATTTTCGATACTTCATATTTTTTTACTTTCCCTTCTTTATTTTCTTTCTTCTATGTTCTTTAGCGTTTTACTCTAATAGTCTCTACAAATTTCTGTGGGTACGATACTCGTCCTGCTGCTATACTGATCACACCGATTCGTATACTTGTGAGATATAAAATTTATTCATCAAGTTTTTGGCGCCGTTACCGGGGATTTGATTAGAATTTATTAGTAGTGAATGCAAGGTCGTCGATCACGAAAAGAAAAGTTGTTGCCCGTGAACGATAATGTAGATCAAATTGGGAGTAAGAAGGGATCTAACAAAGACAGCCTGTCCACATCAGATCTAGGAGTACAAGAAGGAGAACAAGAGGAGATGGAGCTTAATAACAATGCACGTCCTTTGGAGGAGTATGTGAGACCTACTATTTCTACCTCACCTTCATGCATCACGTTACCCGTAGAGGCTAGGATTTATGAACTTAAAAATCTACATTTTTCTATGCTTCCTGAATTTCATGGTTTACCTTCTGAAGATGCACTGACTTTTGTGAAAGATTATTATGCTACTATTCAGACTTTTCCTCTAGGTGGCATTACTGAAGATCAACTGAGGATGCGATGTTTTCCTTATACCCTGAAGCATAAATCTAAGAGATGGTTGATGTCATTGCCTCCTGGATCACTCACCAATTGGAATTCAATTTATAACAAGTTTGTTAGTAAATTTTATTCCCATGCCATGACTACCAACTTGAGGAGACAGATTCCAAATTTTCAGCAAGCTGATGGAGAACGATTCCATGAAGCATGGGATAGATTTAAAATGCTTTTGATGCAATGTCCGCATCATAATAACTCTTTATAAAATCAGATGCAATATTTTTATGATGGACTAAATCTTTCTTGTCATACTATGGCAGATAATGATGCAGGTGGAGCGATGTTTAAAAAGACACCACCAGAGACATATGAAATTTATGAGATGCTAGGATCCAACTCACAGCAGAGAGACACGAGGAATAAGACGAGAGGCATCTTTGAGCTTAACCAGAATGACGACATGGCAAGGCAGATCGTAGCCCTCAACAAGAAGATGGACGCGATGATGTCCACACAAGCAAAGCCGGTCGGTCATAGGTTTGTTCAATTTGGAATATTTTTGGTCATAGGTTTGATTCTTGTCCTTATGGTAATGAATTTCCTAAATATGTGCAAGAACAAGCTAATTTGATGAATGCTTATAATCCGAGACCTAAATTTGATCCTTATGGAAATACTTACAATCCTGGTTGGAGGGTGCATCCGATTTTTTCATGGGAAAATACTGCTAATGCTAGTATGCCTTCTGCTAATCAGCCTAACCCACCTGTCAAGTCGTCTTCGGAAGCGATTATGTTAGCTTTTATGCAGAAAATAGACTTAAAGATGGAACGACAGGATTCGGCAATTATTCTACATGAAACAACACTGAAGAATGCGACAACATCTATTGAAAAGTTAGAAGTTCAAGTAGGACAGCTTGTAGATGCTGTACGTGCCCACTTTCTAGGCAAATTTCCAAGCCAACCTGAGCAAGCGAAGGCAGTTACAGTTCTTCATTCAGGTAAAATTATTGATAATAAGATGAATGATGAAATTACTGATGAGTGTAGTGATGATAAAATTCAGGAAGTCGAGAGGGAGGAGCGCTCGGAAAGGCCATCAAAGACCATATCTGCTTCAGAGAATGAAAAGTGAGGAATTTCAGATCCTGAGGTTCCTCACAGCAATCCTCCACCATATGTGCCACCAATCCCTTTTCCAGGACGCTTGAAAAAACCCAAATTGATAAGCCAAATTCTGAAATTTATGATATTATATCTAAAGTTAATGTGAACTTGCCATTGCTTGATGTGATTAGGAACATGCCCGTTATTCCAAAGTTCTCAAAGAATTAAGTACGTATAAGCGTAAGTATGAGCCGCATGAAAAGGTAATGGTTTCAGTGATGGTAATTGCAGTACTACAAAGGAAGCTTCCACCCATGCTTAAGGATCCAAGGAGTTTTAACATTAGTATTACTGTTGATGATACAAAAATAGGAGAGGCAATGCTTGATTTGGGAGCAAGTGTTAATTTGATGCCTTACTATGTTTTTCTTCAGTTAGGAGTGGGTGAATTGAAACCTATTACGATGTCTCTACAACTTGCAAATCGTTCAATTAAATATCCATTAGGCATTGTAGAAGACATCTTAATACAAGTTGATAAATTATCTATCCCTGCTGATTTTGTGATATTGGATATGGATGATGCACCCTTGCATGATAGAAATTTACCGATTTTGCTTGGGCGTCCATTTATAACTACAACAAAGACTATGATTAATGTGCATGATGACAAGCTAACCATGACAGTCTTAGGTGAAATGGTTGAATTTAAAGTGTTTTCTTTTATGTCATATCCCTCAAATTCTTTTGATAGTTTCTCCATAGATGTATTAGATTCAATGGTGCTTTCTAATTTTAGACAGTAGCAAGTTAAGACTGCATTGGAAGCGGCATTGATGATGGAAGAGGAGGATGCGTACAACTATGATGGAGTAGAGGAGGTCACGGCAACCCTTGAGGCATTGCAGTCATAACCCCCTGGCGGATTTCGGTTAGACATGCTAGACACCTCTCATTTTAAAATGGTTTCATCAATAGTTTCTCTACCTAAGATTGAGTTAAAACCTCTTCCCTTTAATCTGAAATATGCATTACTTGGTGAGAATGAAACCCTACCTGTGATTATTGCTCCTGACATTACTCCATTGGAAGAGGAAAAATTATTGAGAGTTCTTAGGGAGCATAAAACTGCAATAGGCTGGACAATTGCAGATATTAAAGGAGTGAGTCCTACTATGTGCATGCATCGCATTATGTTGGAAGAGGACGCCAAGCCTATAAGGGACACTCAGCGTCGCTTTAATCCAAATATGAAAGAAGTTGTTCGAGCAGAGGTTCTTAAATTACTTGATGTTGGTGTTATATATACTAACACTGACAGCAATCGGGTAAGTCTAGTTCATGTAGTCCCTAAGAAATAGGGAATAACAGTTGTGAAGAATGAGAACAATGAGCTTATACCTACAAGGATGACAACTGGATGGCGTGTCTACATCGATTATCACAAGCTTAATGCAGCGACTAAAAAGGACCACTTTCCCTTACCTTTTATCGATCAAATACTTGAACGTTTAGCTGGCCACATATTTTATTGTTTTTTTGATGGATTTTCAGGTTATAATCAAATAGCCATCACCCCTAAGGACCAAGAGAAGACTACATTCACATGCCCCTTTGAAACATTTGCGTGTAGACGGATGCCATTTGGATTATGTAACGCACCTGCTACTTTTCAAAGATGCATGATATCGATTTTTTCTGACATGATTGAAAGGTTTGTCGACGTATTTATGCATGATTTTTCTGTCTTTGGGAATTCTTTTGATAATTGCCTTTAACATCTAACATTGGTGCTTAAGAGATGTGAGGAGACTAATTTGGCATTGAGCTAGGAGAAGAGTCACTTCATGGTAAGGCAAGGTATTGTTTTAGGACATGCTATCTCTAGTAAAGGCATTGAAGTTGACAGGGCAAAAATAGATTTGATTGAGAAATTGCCGCCCCCTACTTCTGTAAAGGGTGTGTGATGTTTTTTGGTCCATGCAGGATTTTATCGCAGATTCATTAGAGATTTTTCTAAGATTGCATGACCTCTGTGTGATTTATGGGCCAAGGATGCAGAGTTTAAGTCTAGTAAAGCCTGTCTTGATGCTTTCAATGTTTTAAAAGAGAAATTGATTGGTCGTTGCCCTTTGAGATAATGTGTGATGTGTCTGATTATGCTATAGAGGATGTGTTATGACAAAGGGTGAATAAGGTTTCTCATGCAATTTATTATGCAAGTCGTACCCTCAATGATGCTCAAATCAATTATTCAACCACTAAGAAAGAATTACTTGTTGTTGTTTTTGCATTGGAGAAATTTCGTTCTTATTTGATTGGATCTAAAGTTGTTATTTATTTAGATTATGCAGCATTAAAATATCTACTAACCAAAAAGGATACCAAGCCAAGGTTAATCATGTGGATTCTGCTGTTGCAAGAGTTTAATTTGGAAATAAGGGACAAGAAAGGTAGCGACAATGTAGTGGCAGATCACTTGTCGCGATTGGAGCACATGGCCGGCCCTAAGGATGTACAACCCATCCAATAATGTTTTCCCGGTGAACAACTATTTTCTGTGAATGGAAAAGAGCCATGGTATGCGGATATTGTTAACTATTTAGCTAGTAATGTTGTGCGTGCTGATTTAAGTTCACAAGAAAAGAAGATTTTTGTCTACAGTTCGATTTTATTTTTGAGATGACCCTTATTTATTTAAGCATTGTCCTGATCAAATAATAAGGCGTTGTGTTCCAGAATATGAGCATGATGATATATTGAAATTTAGTCATGAATTAACTTGTGGAGGACACTTTGGAGGTAAGAAAACTGCTTTTAAAGTTCTTCAATTTGGTTTCTTCTAGCCTACCTTATTCAAAGATGCGTTTAATTTTGTTGCTAAGTGTGACAGATGTCAAAGATTTAGGAACATAAGCAAAAGGAATGAGATGCCTCTTATAAATAATCTAGTGGTGGAATTGTTCAATGTTTGGGGCATAGACTTTATGGGACCGTTTCCTCCATCATGTGGGTATACTTATATTCTTGTAGCGGTGGATTACGTATCTAAGTGGATTGAAGCAATTGCAACCAGGAACAATGATAGCAAGACCGTGGTTAGTTTCTTGAAGGATATGATTTTTACAAGGTTTGAAACACCTCGGGCAATTATAAGTGATGAGGGATGCACTTTTGCAATAAAGCATTTGATTGCTTGTTAAAGAAGTACAACATCACCCATCGGGTAGCAACTCTATACCACCCTCAAACATCGGGACAAGTTGAGGTGAGCAATGGACAAATTAAGACGATCTTGGAGTGAGTTGTAGGCACTACAAGAGAGGATTGGGCGGCGAAATTGAATGATGTTCTTTGGGCTTATCGCATTGCATATATGACTCCTATTGGTATGAGCCCTTATCGAATTGTGTTTGGCAAAGCATGCCACCTACCAATGGAACTGGAGTATAGGGCCTATTGGGCGATAAAGCAGTTGAATTTTGATATGAGGGAAGCTGGGGACAAGAGGAAGATGTAATTGAACAAATTGGATGAGCTGCGGAATGAAGCGTACGAGAACGCTAAAATCTACAAAGAAAGGACCAGGCTCTATCATGACAAAGCAATACAACGGAAGGAGTTCACACCAGGTATGAAAGTTTTACTTTATAACTCACGAATGAAATTCTTTCCAGGTAAATTAAGATCCAGATAGACAGGCCCGTTCATAGTGACACAAGTATCTCCTCATGGTGCTGTTAAAATTGAGAATGAAAGGAATGTGAGCAAATTCAAAGTCAATGGGAACCGTTTGAAATTGTATTCGGAAGGACATTCAGAAGTGGTGGATGCAGTGAATTTTGTTGAACCTTAAGGCTTTGCAGTACGTCTTGCCTAGACGTTAAATAAAGCGTTGGGTGGGAGGTAACCCACCAAGGTAACTTGGTTTTAAGTTTCAATTTTCAGTTCCCAGTTTTATGTTTTCTCTTTTGTTTTCTTTTAGGTTTTCAACCACCCTAAGGATTCTTGAGGAGATGTTCGCTTACTCTATCAGGTGGCCTCTTTCTTATTTAAACTATCTTGTATCTCCTTTACATGGAATTTTTGGATAGGCACCTCCTACATATCTTCTTGCTTATGATGCACACATTGAGGACAATGTTGATTTCAGGATGGGGGGTGTAGACATTCATGACCTTATTTATGCTACCTTGTGGGTTTAATAGTGTTAAATTGTACATGAGCTGAAATGTTTATACTTATTGTACATGTTGTTTTCACATGGATTGACCTATACATTGATTGCATGTGTGATAACCTGAAGGTAGAACATCATGTGATTCACACACGAACACTTTATGTGTGGTGGCAATTATATTCACCAAAGGAATGAGCATGCTATTGTAATTTGGACCATAATTTTAACTTTGGCTAGTATGTTGAGTATTGCATGCAGAAAAAAAAGAAAAAAAAATTCTAGAGCTTGAACAAGCTGTGGCTAAGCGACTATTAAGTGATCAACTGAGTAACGGGGTGTTCTTGCCTCAGGAAGCGAGCAGCTCGCGTAAAAAGGTAGAACTACTTATAGCTAAAACATCTATTATATGTTTTGCTAAGTAACTGGATCTCTGCGCCTCAAGAAGCGGAGAGTGCTCGCGTAAAAAGGCAAAGTTCTGATAGTTCAAAAAGAAAAAAAAAGCATGCTGTAGTTTAAATGCGAGGGTTGGATGATTGGTCCGGAAGAGAGTGGTGTGTTTGGACTAATGGTGGGTATAAGTTGTTTCTGTATTTAAATTTCATTTTTCACGTGACATGTGTTTGTCTGGATAATGATTAGCATGTTTGAAGTGTAGAAGTTAATCTCATGTGTTGGTCGTATGGGTATGAGTATAGGACGTTTTCGTGCTCTGTGCTATATAGAACACTATTGACTTGACAAGGTAGAACTCTTATTATGCATGTCTACAACCTTGGACCATTGGTGTGCTTAAATATAAATTTTTGTGCTTAAAATTGCTAGAGACTAGCAATAAGCTGGTTGGGGGGTGTGATGTGAGGATCTACCCCTCTACCCCTATGGCTCGTTGTAGACCGCAAGGGCAATTTGGTAAATTACGCTTTGTTGGTTTGTTTCACGCATGCGTGTGCACACACTGATCTTGTTTGTCTTAGTGTTTGATTAGAAAGGTTAGGTGGATCCGGGATCGAAAGTTCCGAGCTTGGGCTTGAGTTTTAGCCCAAGTCTAGCTTTCTGCACCTAAAGGATCGATCCTTCCTTACTAATCGATCTTTTAATACCAGAAAGTCAAGGTGGGATTGTAATGGAGGATCGATCTTTCCTTAGGGAAGGATCGATCATCCATAGGTCGGTTCGTTTGTCTATAAAATAGACGTAACCCTCTTCCTTGAATCCCTTTTGAAATCCGCATTTTTGAGCTTAGAGCTGTCGGATTTTGAGGAGATTTGGGATGATCCAAGGCTTAGCAGCTGGGATTGAAGCATCTATTGCCTAGGTAGGGATCCTACCTACGTTTGTTTTCCGGTTTGTGAGTTTTGAGTTGATTGTGTTTTGTTTCGCTTAGATCTCACCGTATACATGTTAGTTTGTAGTATTTCCACCGGTTTTGGACTCGTGGTTTTTCGAACTACTAGATCCCAGGGTTTTGCGGGATTTGGTGGAGTTTTCCAAAGGTATTTCTCACCGGAGGGTTGCCGGAGAACCCAACAAGATCGATCTTTCTGGGAGAAAGATCGATCCTTTATTGTTGGTCATGTTGAACCCGAGCATGATCGATCATCTGGTGAGGATGATCGATCCTTGTGCCTTGGGTAGCATGGGATCCCCTTTGTCGCGAGGAGGATCGATTTTCCAGGGAGAGAGGATCGATCTTCCTTGGCGTGACAAAGAGGATGTCCTCTATCGTGAGGATGATCAATCTCCCTGGAAGGAAGGATCGATCATCCATGGCACGTTATGGAAGGATGCTCTCTGTCGCACTGATGATCGATCTTCCTGGGAGGAAGGATCGAGCACCTTTGGCTCGACAAGGAAGGAAGCTCTCTGTTAGTGGGAAGATCGATCTTTCCTTAGGGAAAAGATCGATCCTTTGAGGACAGAGAGGGATTTTCTTGGTTTTGCCCGCGGGGCTTTCTATGTACAGATTTCCTTATAGCTTTATATCTTGTACATACTTTTAAGCATGCTAGCCCCATATTAGGGGCAGTGGTGAACCAGGAGAGTGATGACTTCTGGGATGTTTATAATAAGCAGGCGAGTGGCTCTATCGCTTTCCATAGCCTTCTATGCCGACGTGCGCCGACGGCTTTTGCCTGCGTTGTTTGTCTCTGTTGTTTGTGGGGCTACTTCCCGATGCAGGTTGCTGATGGAATGGCTGGCAGCTGGTGGTGTACTACTACAACAGTCCAAGACCTTAAAAATCTGTTCACCACCCCAGGCCTGCAAAGTGCCGAGCCTAGACCGTGTTATGCTATCATAATATATTGATGCATGCCTTAACTGTTTATGTGTGTATGTTCATCGCATGCATCTCTGTTGTGCATTAGTTGCATGGTTAGGGCGTGGGCGATCTGTGGGTCGCCGTCCCGAGGCTGGAAGCTCGGATTTAGCCCTAGGACCGACGTTGGGTAGTTTAGACCCGGTCTGAATTGTGGTGTCCAATCGGACTTGATAATAGGATTAGATGACCGGTGCACCTGTTGCTTGATGATTGTTGAGGTTGTGTCGGCCTCGAGTCGGATGCTGAGGTGTAGCCGGTATCCCACTGGGTTGACCCTTGAGTAGAGGGGTTGCCTACTCAGCGGTGCCATTTCTCGCCTGCAGTGTCGTTCCCTGCTTGTGGGCCAGCAGTGTTAGTTCTTGCTTAATGAGTATGACCTGATATTTGACAAGTTCTTCTGGAAGACCATGCTCGTGGGCCTCAGGGACACGCGGTGGGGTTATGGGACCTCTGTATACACCCAGGTCTTACTTTAGGGCGACATTGTTGTGTTTCCCTCTTCCTTCTGTGTGTTGTAGTGTACTTTCCCTGCTGAGCTTAGTTGCTCACTCCTACCCGGGTTGCGTTTTGCAGGTGTAGGTGCTAGCTCCTCTTCGGTGGCCCCTACCGGGCAATTGGTTGGCGGTGCGGCGACGTCAGGTGGAGTCTGAGAGGTGGCGATCTTTACAGCTTTAAACCTTTGTTAGATAGCCTCCTACGGGAGTAAATGATGTATTTGAATCTTTCCCTCTCCGAGGATATATATATTAAATTCTTTTGGATTTGTTAATCTTTGGTTCGAGGCTTGTTAATTTATTGCCTTTTAATTGAGGGTGTTTTGGTGAATTGCTAGGGAGATCACTAGGTTAGAGAGAACTCTCGTCAAATTTTTCGTGGTTTGTTAGGTTCCGATTCGCGTCCCCGGCCCGGTTGGGCTTCCGCAGGTCGGGGCGCAGCATGTGATGAGTACATGAAATTGCACTCTGAATAACTATATACCTAGTTGAATTACTAGATGTTTCATCCTTAATTAGTCTTTTTAGTACTATTTTTATACTTATATGTTCCTTCACAAAGTTATTTGGAATATGTAAGAAAGTGGAGCTAAAGAAGCAAAGATATGTCATATTCAACATCAAATCTGTACCTACTCAGAATAAACTAGATATTATTCTATACATGGTTGGAAAGGTCTTGAAGTCTAGTTTCTGGATAATTTTACGGTTATTGATTCCATGTTTTTTAGAGGAAGTTACGGCAATATAAGTACCAAAGGCGTAGTCTGGATGGCAAAACAGTAAATACTCAAGAAAGACGGATCGATCTGTACCTACTCAGAATAAACTAGATATTCTTCTATACATGGTAGGAAAGGTCTTGAAGTCTAGTTTATGGATAATTTTATGGTTATTGATTCCATGTTTTCTAGAGGAAGTTACGGGAATATTAGTACCAAAGGCATAGTCTGGATGGCAAAACAGTAAATACTCAAGAAAGACGGATCGATCATGTTCCGTAAAAGGATCGATGCTTTTATGCAGACAGACCTGACAGAAAGCATACTTTTCAGATGATCACAGAAGGATCGATCCTCCTATCACTCGAGAATATTGAGAAAATCGTCGAGGAGAAGGATCGATCTTTCTCCTATCGAAGGATCCATCCTACTATCCATCCTACTGAGAAGGATTGATCATGCTTCTATCAAAGGATCGATCTTCCTCGGACGTAGCCAGAAATTGAAGATTTTGATATCAAAGGATTGATCTTACACCTATGGAAGGATCGATCTTACCTTCGTAGTGAAGAAAATTAACGGCTCAGATCTAATCCGAGGATGGAGACACTTAAGGCTATAAACAGGACTCTTTCTAGGGTTTAAGATGGGTCAACCAGCACTATTGGAGGAGTTTTGAAGGCCGGAAAGTGGGGAGAAGACCGCACAAAGATGTAGGGTTTTTCTTCCTTATCTTTCTTATGAATATCTTGGTTGTTTTCATGATGAACATGAGTGGCTAATCCCTTTACTACGGAACTGATGTAGGCATAACTGAATCATTCTATGTTATTGAATTAATGTTTTAATCAGTTTATTTTCCTTGTTTCATTCATTATTACAACTGAGATCTTAAATACCTTTATCTGGCCAATAGAAGTATTATAGATTGTTTTATGTGAGATTAGGCGAGGCTTCATTCCCTAATCTTGCAGGATCTATGAATGAATGAGTTTATGTCAAGACCGGGTTCAAGCTAAGACAACTCTTGGTTCATAATTGTTCTTCAGAGCTTAATGGATTCTTGATTAACACTTAGTTATGGGTTCATTAGCTAGGGTTAATTGAGGGTACTTGGTGAAGACCGCGATCGAACGGATCATCATACTGGGAGAACGAGCCCATGGAATTAAATTGAGATTTGATTGATTCAATGCATCGAATGAGGATGTTATGGTGAAATCGGAACATTAGTATTCATCCATCATATTTCCATCATTTTCCTATTTCGTGATTAGATCTTCTATTTTCGATTCTTCATATTTCTTACTTTCCCTTCCTTATTTTCTTTCTTCTATGTTCTTTAGCGTTTTACTCCAATAGTCTCTACAAATCTCTGTGGGTACGGTACTCGTCTTGTTGCTATACTGATCACACCGATTCGTATACTTGTGAGATATAAAATTTATTCATCATAGGGAGAACTAGCCATTCACCTATCAACCATTAGGAAACCCATTTAGTTTGATTAGCTCGTTCTCATCCTAGGAAGAATTGGTAGAATCATAGTTATTGATTAAGAATTGCCTAGTACTTTTTGTCGTATTTATCAATCCTTTAGTGTAAAGTTAGTTTAATTTCAATTCTAAATCTTTTCTCAACTTATCGGTAGGAATACTTATATTAAGTTTAGTAGTTTAATTATTTACCTATGCATTTCCTGTGGATTCGACTCGGATTCACTGCTATCTACCCCAGAGTAGTTAGTTCGAAATTCGATTATAAATTTGTAATTTTGATCATGCGCGTTAAGCTGCGAGACTTTTCAAGCTCTATCAGAGAACCAATCGGGATCAATCATTCTAGAGGAATGATCGATCATTCTTGGGACGTCATGCCTGGCCCGTGCATGATCGATCTTCTGGTGGAGCAGATCGATCTTTTGCTTGGCGGGCATGGACGGGGTCTCGGGTCGCGAAAATGATCGATCCTTTTTGGCTTGATCGGGATGGAACTCCTAAGTCCCTAGGAAGATCGATGTAAGGATCAATCATCTTGGTGGCTGGGAGGTTTTTTCATCGGTTCTTACCCGCGGGGCTTTGCATGTACAGGTTTTCATTACCGCTTTATACCTTGTACATATGATTAAGAATATCTGCTCCATATTGATGGGTAGTGGTGAACCGGGAGAGTGATGACTCCCTTGATGTGTAGAATAAACGGGCGGGTCGCCCTACTGCTTTCCTTTGCCTTGCATGCCGGCGTATATGTTATGTTGTATCGATAGCCGTGTTTGCCGAGGGTATATGTTATGTTGTATCGATAGCCGTGTTTGCCGAGGTTGCTTCTCGTTGATGGTTGTTTTCTGTGAGCTGGCTGGCAGTTGGTGTTGTTACCACTACAGCAACTTCTTGGCTTATTTACCCGTTCACCACCCTGAGCCGGCAGGGCGCCGAGCCCAGACCATGCTTTACATTATCACATGTGTTGCATGCCTCCTTGTCTTCCTATGTGTGTTCGTAGCATGCATTTGATTGTACATTAGATGCATAAGGTTAGGGCGTGGGCGATCTACAGTGTCGCCGTCCCGAGATCTTGGAAGCTCGGATTTAGCCCTAAGACCGTGGTTGGGTAGCGTGGTCCAGGATTGGATAGTTATGTTTAGTCGATTTGGTGATAGGCCTAGATAACTTGAACAGCTGTTGATCGAGGTTTTAGTGGTCATGTCGGCCTCAAGCCGAGTGCTGAGGTGTAGCCGATGTCTGGTTTCTTTGTCTCTTGGGAAGAGGGTGTGCCTACTCAGCGGTGTCAGTTCCCACCTAGCAGTGTCAGTTTTCTGCTCGTGAGATGGTAGTGTTTGTGTCATGCCTCGCTGAGGGTGACCTAGTATGTGACCAACTCGGTTGGAAGATCATGGATGAGGCCTCTGGGACACACGATGGGGTTATGGGGACCTTGTTTCCACCTAGGCTTTGCTTGAGGGCAACACTGTTGTGTTTCCCTCTTCCTTGTGTGCGTCATAGTGTAGTTTTCCTGCTGAGCTTAGCTGCTCATTCCTACCCGGCTGTGTTTTTCATGTGCAGGCAATAGCTCCTCTTCTGCGGCCCCTACAGGGCAGGTGTTTCGTGGCATGGCGGCGCCCGACGGTGTTTGAGGAGCAGTGATCTTCTGTTCACCCTTGTTATAGTTAGCCTCCTACGGTAGTATATTGTATAACTTAATTTCCCTCTTCGAGGATTTATAGACTTGTAATATTTGGATTTTGTAATCTATTTTGAGGTTTCTGTAATTTATTATTCTTTAATGAGGGTGTTTAATGATTGCTTAGGAAGACCAGTAGAATAGAGGGAACAGTGAAGACCTGCCCCTCTACTCCTGGGTCGACCGCTTGGGTCGAGTCAGTAGCTCGTTGTGGACCTCAAGGGCAATTTGGTAAATTGCGCCTTGTCGGTTTGTTTCACACCCGCGTGTGCAGACACTAACCGTGTTTGTTGATCCAGGCTTGGGCTTGAGTTTTAGTGCAAGTCTAGCTTTCTAGGTAAAGGGGATCGATCTTCTCTTACTAAGGAGATCGATCTCTTAGCGCCAAAAAGTTAAGTCGGTTCGTCATAAAAGATCGATCTCTTTTTGAGAAGAGATCGATCTCTCATAGGTCGGTTCGTCCGTCTATAGAACGAATGAAACCCTCTTCTTTGATTCTTTTTCAATCCGCGTTCTTGAGCTGAGATCCGGCTAGATTTGAAGGAGTTTGAGGACGATCCAAGGCTTAGCAGCTGGGATTGAAGCTGCTCTAGTCTAGGTAGGGATCCTACCTACTTGTTCTTTTCGGATTTGTGAGGTTTGAGTTTGTTTGAGGTTTGTTTTGCTTAGATCTGATTAAATACAAGTTTGTTTTCAATGAAATCTCTGGTTTTTTGACTCGTGGTCCTTCGTACTATCAGACCCCAGAGTTTTGTGGGATTTGGTGGAGTTTTCCGGTGGTATTTTCTCGCCGGCGGTTCGCCGGTGAACCCATCCAGATCGATCTTTCTTGAGGAAAGATCAATCTTTTATGGGATGTCATGCCCAGCACGAGCTGGGTTGATCCTACTGTTGGAGAAGATCGATCCTTGCTTGTGATAGGACGTGAAAAGTGTCACGGCTTAACGCGCCCAATCAAAATTACAAAGTTATAATCCAACTCCTAACTAACTACCTATGGGGTAACTAGTGGTGTGTCCGAGTCGATCTACAGGGAAGAAACTAGAGTTGAAAGGGCATACTAAGCATAATTATCTACCAAGAAGTTGGAGGAAAAGATTTAGATTTGGGTTTTTAACTAGACTAGACTAAAATTAATGCAAAAAGGTACTAAGATATAAAGAGAGGCCGAGGGATCCTTAATCAATAACAAGGGTTCTAATAGGTCTCCTTAAGATAAGGGCATGTCTCCTCGAATTGAATGGTTAAATCCAAATTGTCGATAGGCGAATGGCTAGTTCCACCTATCGCTCGACGAAGATCGGGTTAAGAACCCTCGTCGGCAAGAGAAATTGTCTAAAGATCGATGATCGAAGGATGAGTTACGATCGCCGCTAACAAATCTTCTAATTAAGATGGATTCGTCGCAAGGGAGTTAAGGTGGTATGGATCTAGGTGTGATAGCGAGGTGGGTCTAACACCTCGCTGGCCAAAATCACAATGATATGATGGGTGGAGGGTTAGGAATAGATTGGTGGTGGTTCTAGCACCACAATCTAGTCCAATCTTGGATTAGAATCCTTCGTCATGAGGGAATCCATGGTTTTAGCATGAATCCCTCTCACGAGAGGCTCCATCCAAGCCCTAACATGTAAGAGACCTAGATCTAGGGCACAATAGGGCAATCCAAGCATTCATCAATGAAAATAACACCACATTCATAAAGAAATTAATTCTTTTCCATATAACCATTCAATAGAGTAGCAAAAAGCCCTAAATCCTAAGAATCCCTAATAGAAACCCTTATTACATCATAAGAATCCCTAAGCTAAGAGTTAGTGACTCATCTTGGAAGTTGGATCCATAGATGGAGGTTGATGAAGCTCTCCTCCCATGGATCTCCTCCAAAAAGTCTCCCTCTCAATTGGGTAAAAAGAATCTAAAAGAGGAAAAGCTGGAGAAAAAGTCTAAAAGAAGCCCCCTAAAATCCCCCAAAAGGAGTCTATTTATAGTACACAAGCCTCCCCCACTCGGATTAGATCTGGACTATTGATTTTGCTCGGCTGGCACAAAAGGATCGGTCCTTATAGGGTAGAAGATCGATCTTCCTCTTCCGTGTGATCGCTGGTCCCGTGGAAGATCGATCTTCCTATAGATGAAGATCGATCTTTGTTCTTGACTGCTGGCTGCGCCCCGATGAAAATCGATCTTTTAGTAGATGAGGATCGATCCTCTAGAATGTCGTGCTCTGTCAACTCTTTTGCCCGTGAAAGATCGATCATGCACTTGGGAAAGATCGATCCTTCCAACACTTGCGCTCTGTCACTGAAAAAAGCACATAAGGGATCGATCTTCTCATGATGGAAGATCGATCCTTGTTGTTCCGACTGGATTTCTTCTTAATGTCTTTAAAGGATCGATCCTTTTCAATAAAGGATGGATCTTCTTCATACTAAACTGGCCCGAATGAGTTCGTTTTAGCTCGGAACTTGATCTAATCCTCGTTGAGGGCTCTTGTACCTGTAATGGGGTAATAATCGTGAGTAAGGCCTTGCTCGGAGACTAACAAGGCCAAGTTGAAGGGGTGATTTGTGCACTTTTCACGTCTTATCAGCTTGGCTGGCATGGGCGGGATCCAAGTTATGAAGAAGATCGATCATTCTGTTGGAGAAGATCGATCTCTTTCGGTTGACTTGGACGAGGCTTCCAAAGCACCAAGAAGATCGATCATCTATGAGAGAGAGATCGATCTCTTGGTGGCTGAGAGGCGTTTTCAATGGATTTGCCTAGGGGGCTTTGCGTATGCGGTTTTCTTTACCGCTTTATAAAGTTGTACATATTCTTAGGCATGGTAGCCCTATAATGAAGGCTAATGGTGAACCAGGAGAGTGATGACTCCTGGGATGTTTAGAATAAATGGGCGGGTAGCCCTACAACTTTCCTTAGCCTTGCATGCCGGCGTGCGCCGAGGGCTTTTCTGTGTGGTTTGTTAGCTGTTGTTTGCGGGTAGCTTCCCGATGCAGGTTGCTGGTGAACTGGCTGGCAGTTGGTGGTGGTACCACTACATTAGTTCTTGACCTTAAATACCTGTTCACCACCTCGGGCCGGCAGGGTGGCGAGCCTAGACCTTGCTTTGTTATCATGACATATGCTGCAAGCTTATCTGTATTATCTGCGTATGTTCAGGGCATGCATTCTAGTTGCGCATTAGTTGCATAAGGTTATGGCGCGGGCGATCTGTAGGTCGTCGTCCCGAGGCTTGGAAGTTCGGATTTATCCCTAGAAAAGGGGTCGGGTAGTTTGGACTAGGTTTGAATGGTGGTGTACAGTCGATTTCAATGATAGGCTTAAATGACTCGTATACCTGTTGTTTGATGATCGTAGAGGTTGTGTCGGCCTCGAGTCGGGTTCTGAGGTGTAGCCGGTGTCCAGTGATCTACAACTCTTGAGTAGAGGGTGTGCTTATTCAGCGGTGTAATTTCCTGCCGGCAGTGCTGGTTTCCTGCTTGTGAGTCTACAGTGTTGGTTTCCTGCGTTCGGGGGCATTCGGTGGGGTTATGGGACCCCTGTGTACACCCAGGCCTTACTTGAGGGCGACACTTTTGTGTTTCCCTCTTCCTTCTGTGTGTCGTAGTGTAGTTTCCCTACTGAGCTTAGTGCTTACCCCTACCTTGGCTGTGTTTTGTAGGTGCATGCGTTAGCTCCTCTTCGGTGGCCCTTACCGGGCAGTTAGTCTGCGACACGGCGGCGCCTGGCGGAGTCTGAGGAGCGGTGATATGTTTTTCCTGAACCCTAGTATAGTTAGCCTCTTACAGGAGAGTTTAAATGTTTGTATTTGATCTTTCCCTCTTCAATGTTTTATACATTTTACTTTGGGTTTTGTAATCTTTAAGCTTGAGGTTTCTTAATCTTTAATTTGTAATTGATGGCATTTTGATGAATTGCTTAGGGAGACTATAGGTTAGAGGGAACCCTCGTCAAAATTTTTCCACAGTGTGTTAGGTTCCGGTTTGCGTCGCCTGTCCCGGTTGGGCTTTCACCGGTCGGGGCGCGATAGGAATCCTTGCCAAAATTTCCGCAGTTAGTTAGGTTCCGGTTCACGTTCCCCCGACCCGATTGGGCTTTCGCTGGTCGGGGTGTGACACAATCACCCCTTAATCTCCCAGATTTCCCTCATATCCCATCACCACCTCTCAGCGGCGGTGTTATCTTCTCCGATGAGGTTCTCTAACTAAAGCTCATCTCCGTCGGTGTTCCACTTCCACCTTATCTTCCCTACATCCACATCCAATGGGCCGCACAAAGGCCACAACAACCGAGTCCCTTTCTTTCATTGCTTCCTAGTCCGACTCCTATTCCATTCGGAGTCCCTTTCCTGGTTGCTTTCCTGCCTTAAGTCCAATTAGGAATTCCTCTCATAATCTCATGGCATCCTACCTGCCCGACTTCTCTATTGCGCCCGATCAATCATCCATCTTCATCCTCTGCGAGTTTGTTCCGACGCCGGCTGTGCACACTTCTCGCCGTGAATCGTCGCTAATCTTCCCTTGCTGTCGATACTCGATGTTGTGGTTGCCAGACATTTGTCGATATGTCGCACTCTAGTCAGTCGTCCTATTCATCTGCAGGCAATCTACCCGGTTCCCTGAGGTCTGATTTCGCACCAGGATCTCCACTGTTGCAAGCCTCTTGGTTCTCCATCGATACTGATTTGGTAAGCACTGCTAACTCCTTGGCACCACCATCCGCACTGACTGTATTATGTTTCCCTCCTCGGGCCCTGTCAGAGTCCACTGTGTCGGCTGGTTTATCGGATGCCTACCCTTATGGTGTGGAATTTTGCGGGCCATTACCATCTACAGATCTGCTTGCTTGTATCATCCATGACATTCAGCATGACCCACAACTTGATGATCCATTGGTTTCATTCTAGAGTCCTGGCGGTTCGACGATTATCATGCCACCACACTCCCTCATTGATGTCGCACTCCTGTCGCCTCCTGGGTAACCCTACGCGTCCGATGATCTAGTCCACGTGCCAATTCCTGTGGCTAGCGACTACGATTCAAACAGTTTTTCATCTTCTCCCTCCTGGAACTCTGATTCTATGGAGGAAGACACCGAGGCTGAGATGAACGAGGATTGAGCTCTGCTGACTTCGTTAGCTTAGGATTCGGTTAATGGATGCATAGCGCTTTAGAATTGAGGGTTGCTTTAGGTTTTATTTTCATTTCGTGGCACTGTGGGTTGCCCTAGGATTGCTCGTATAGTGCTAGTTTACCTTTTTATGGAGTACTGGTTGTTACTACATACAGTGGATGTCAATGAAAAATTTGTAGCCCTTGTGCTTCTTGAATACATATAGGAGATGCTGCCCAATTTTTCTCTAATTTTTTATGCTTATTCTATTCTTTACTTCATTGCAATCACGAGTTATTTCTTCTCCTATTTTCCAGGGTCTTTATACTATGGTATGCATATTGCTGCGATGCATTACGACATCACGAAACGTACTTGGTTTTCATGATTAACCTTGATCAGGAAATACAGTTTTAACTATCCCCAAGGTTACTATTTCATTAGGAGCATCATCAGGTTCTATATGTTCGTTACCCTATTTCCGTGCTTGAGGATAATCCCGCTTAAGTTGGGGGGTAGCATTCATAAATTTCATGTTTAACTTTTTTATAACCGCTATTATACATCCCTTGACATATGTCAAAAGAATCAAATTATGATGTTTATTGATAAAGATGCATGTTTTAGAAATTTATTTTATGAATTATTCTGATACTTGTATGCCATATAAGTGATAGTAAATTTTTCCTATGCATGATATTAATTCTATACTTTAACACTTTTACCATGATTTAAGGATAACTTGACATATCCTAATGCACATGTTCACTTTAACATGTTAAGGAGTTGATATTAGATTCTAAACATGATGCTATGATGGATTTTTAGTTTTATGTCATGTCACAGAAAATACATGAACACATGCAATTATCTGAATATGCAAAATATATGAAAAAGAAAGAAAAGAAAGGATTTTCAACTTAGTGACCGGGCAGTATGCCTGGCCAGCTGAAATTAATAAGATAGAATAATGGTGAAATACGGAGTCGGTCCTCAGGGAAAACTTTGACTAACAAAGGAACATAAGAATTAACTCTCAACACTCTAGACCTAAAGCAAAGAAGAATTGATTTAGGGTTTTTAGGAACTGATTAATTAAAACTAATTAAGAAAGCGATTAACGAAATTGAAGCAGATCAATGAGAGAAAACCTAGGGATTACCCAATCCACTTTAGTTTCACTTCCTATATTCTCTAGTTATCCTCTTGTTTTCTTATCTCAACATTATGGATTCACAGCTTCTTAAGCTTACATGAATCCCTAAATTAATGCGATTGTTTCCCTAAGGCATAACCTATCCAAATTTAGCATAGATTGTCTTCGAGCTTAATCTGAGTACAACCTATCTTCATCTAGCATAGATTATCTCAAAGGCATACACAAAAGCAACATAAAAACCATCCTACGAATCTCTACCATCAAGCACAACAATCAAGTAGGTCTGAATGTACGTCGAGGAACTCTGTTCCCTCAACTCTTCATAAAATAAAACCATATTTATAGGATCATGTCTTTGAAAAGAGAACAAGAATCAAACTAGAAAATATAAAGAAGCTACATTAAAGCTTCATGAGATCCCTAAGTAAAGAGTTTAGCCACTCATCTTTTTGATGAGATCCATGTATTCGATGAAGAAGGTTAGGGATCCACACCGCATCTCCGTCTTCTTCTCCAATCTGAATCCCTCTTTTTCTCTCTATGGAGGCTCTCCATTTTCCAGCCACAAAACCCTTCTTATATCTTAATTCCCGGAATTAGGGTTTTAGGGTTGAGTTAAACCTCAAGTGCAACTCGGATTTCCTGGTTCAACCCTGACAGCTTCTTCTAATCGCGACTGGGTTCAACCCGTCCATAATTTGGGAACGAGTCCAACATGAAAGATGTAGATTTGGAAGTCTTCTGTCCTCTGCCGATGAGTGTACAATATTTGGACTTATCTAGAATATTTTACGAATATTCTCCTGGGCGTCGATGGACCAGTCTTCCAGCAGCTAAATATCTTCATCTTCTTCAACACTGCTATCAATCCATCAGGAATCTCTGAATGCGTCAAACATGGAAGTGGTACATCTTGATGTCTTCTAGATGTCACCCAAATTTCAGAATATTTAGACCTAAGAATAAGTTCTGGTGAATATTATGCTAACAGTCGACAGAGCAGTGTATTTCAGCATATTAGCTTTTTTTTGTACTTTCTAACTTGAATCTTCATTAAACCTGAAATCAACTAACAAACTATCAAATACAAACACTCTAAGCCTAACAAAGGTAAATTAAGGGATTTAATTATGAATATTTAGTGACTCAGCACACCCCCTAACTTACACTTTGCTAGTCCTCGAGCAAAGAAAAGATAAAAAGACGGCAATAAATCTAACTAGCCACTTTCGTAGGTCTCACGATCGCACTTAGCATGTACAACAAGCCTTTAACCTCCTGGGTTACACCAGTGGAGGAGTTATAGTCTCCTGAGGGTTTTCAGGGATGACACCCACAAACATCTATACATCCCCTTGAATATATCATTAGAAATCCATCATAATATTCATCAACTCTAATGCATGAAATAGAAAGCCTATCCATGAATTCATCCTTCAACTCACAGTCACATAAAAATATGGTAAATCAAAACATGTCATAACATATTTCCAACACTTTAACATATTTAATCATGATTAAGAATAACTTTAACAATCCTGTGTGTGAATGGGGTTCCACATGCTTCAGAGCATCAATTATATCTAAACACTTGAACTATTCAAGATCACAATCCTATCCAAGCACATATCTTCCACTTATCACATAGCAATATCTGTTTTTTTTTTCTCTTTTTTTTTTTTTTTTATATATGACATGTGCAATGTTATGATTTTTTAAGCTTTTTTCATGGTCCACGTAACGAGGTTCAAGCCAGTGACTCCCAAACCAGATGGTTTTAGGGCACTAAGTGTAGAACACTGTTCAGACTCTAATGCTCAAATCATGAAGGCTACAAATCATAACTAGTCATTTTTTTAAGGAAATTCAACCGTTTTACCCGAACACCACGCTGGCTAGGCACACTGCCCGGTTACTAAGTTGAAAATCCATTTTTTTATTCCAGGAAATTCAACCGTTTTACGCAAACACCATGCTGGTTAGGCACACTGCCCGGTTACTAAGTTGAAAATCCCTTTTTTTTGGTTTTTTTTTCGCATACTCAGATAATTGCATGTGCTCATGTATTTTCTGTGTCATGATATAGAATTGTAAATCTATCCTAATATCATGTTTCGAATCTAATATCAACCCCTTAATATGTGGAAGTGAATATGTGCATTAGGATATGTCGAGCTATCCTTAGATCATGGTAAAAGTGTTAAAGTATAGAAATAATGTCATGCATAGCAAAATTTACTATTTCTTATTTGACATACACGTCTCAGAATAATTCATAAGATAAATTTCTAAAACATGCACCTTTGTCAAATCATATCATAATGTCATTCTTTTGACATAATTCAAGGGATGTATAATATTTGGTACCAGAAAAATAATAAGCATGAATTCCTAGAATTCGACCCCCCAACTTAAATGTAATTGTCCCCAATTACACTAAGTCATAAAAATAAAGCAAGGAAAAAGGGTAGAGATCACCATCATGAACGCCTCAGAAATAGATTTCTCGTTCTGCCAATTTTAGTTTAGGCCTCACCATCATTGAATAAATACTTCCTTCCCCACCATAACCTGTCACAGAAATATATACCTTTCCAAAAAGATCAACTATAGCAAATAAAAGTCCAAAAAGGTATTAGAATCATAGAAAATTTCGGCAGAGTCTCCTTTGTATTTATAATGATATATTGAGCTGTACAAACATTCATCAACACGATGTAAAAGATCAACACGATCACCTTAAAATACATCGGCGCATCCATCCACATCACCAAAAACATTCAACATCCAAAATATTGCCCTGATTGAAGATCGAGACCGTCCGAGTCTAAATCGAAGCTATGTGGCATCTGGATCGTGTCCTGTAACAGTTGGACGGCTGAGAGCTCGCCGGCGATGAATCGACGGTGAAACGTCGTCGCCGGAGGACGGGAAGGGTATAGGAAGAATCGTAGATGCTTGAGGAGGTCACCGGTAAGTTCTGATCGAAGAATCGAGGCCGCCAGGTGACTGATCGGAGGTGAACGGCTCGGAGGAAGACAATCGCCGGAATCAGATTCCGATGATCGGAGCTCCAATCAAGGATGGCAAGGGGTGAGGAAGGATCATGGAGGCATGGGGAATGGTCCTATGGTGTTGGATTGAGGAATTGAGCTTCCATACGGTGCAATGAAGGTGGTCGGAGCGGTGGTTTCGTCGGAGCCTGAAGCCGAGGATCCCAGAGGAAAGGACGGGATTTGATGGTGGCGGAAGAGTCGTGGAGGTGGAAGGAAGCTATTGGAGGTGTTTGGGGGCGGTGAACGGCCGTGGATGATGGTGAAGACGATGGCCGAGGGCCTCGCCGGCGTCGGAAGAGAGGATGTCGAGGGAAGAGGAAGACGGGGATGAAAAGGTGGAAGGTTGGCGGAGGTGTCAGTAGTATCTTCCGGGGTTGGGGATGGCCGGAGATGCTGCGATGGGCGGCGGTGGTGGTCGGCTCGGGGACGAGCCGACGAGCCGGGACGACGAGCCGCGGGAGAAAAAGAGAACGGGAGGAGAGAAGAAAATCAAGGAAAATAAAGGCAATTCGGGAAAAAATCGGAAAAATGGAATAAAATCATGGAAAATTCCTAAAAATTAAGAAAGCTAAGGAAAAGTTCTGAAAACTGGGTTGCCTCCAAGGAAGCGCGTAATTTTACGTCTTTCGCTAGACGTCCATAAAAAGATCAATTATAGCATGGATCCGTCAGCTCGACGGACTCAATAACCTCACCGTGAACGATGTCCTCCACATAATGTTTTAATCTGTGCCCATTAACAGTGAAAATTTCATTCGTGTGTAGATTGCGGATTTCCACTGCACCATGTGCGAATACGTTATTTATGATAAAAGGCCCGGACCATCTAGAACGTAATTTACCAGGTAAAAGGCGCAATTTAGTATTGAAAAGCCACACTTTCTGCCCAACAACAAAAGTCCTTCTCGAAATGTGTTTATCATGAAAAGCTTTTGTTTTGTCTTTATAAATTGTGGAATTCAAGTATGCCTCATTGCGAATTTCCTCA
Organism: Narthecium ossifragum; assembly: GCA_963920575.1. Taxonomy (NCBI): domain Eukaryota; kingdom Viridiplantae; phylum Streptophyta; class Magnoliopsida; order Dioscoreales; family Nartheciaceae; genus Narthecium; species Narthecium ossifragum. Next base: position 21,121,747 of record OY986964.1, on the reverse strand, counting down.
AGTTCACATAAACTAAGCTTCCTATGTGTTGTGACGGCATTGGTATCAGTATTAAGCTTTTTAATGGCCCACATAGCTCGATGCTCTAATTCAACAGGTAAATGACAAGGCTTACCGAATACTAGTCGATAAGGGGACATACCAATAGGCGTTTTATAAGCAGTCCTGTAAGCCCACAGTGCATCGTCTAGCTTTATGGCCCAATCTTCGCGGTCAATGCGAACGGTTTTCTCTAAGATGCGTTTTATTTTCTTATTAGAAAGTTCTACTTGGCCACTGGTTTGAGGATGATAAGGGGTGGATACCTTATGAGTAATAGAGTACTTTCTAAGAAGGGAAGCAAAATGTTGATTATTGAAATGAGAACCACCATCACTAATAATCGCATGAGGACAACCAAATCGAGAAAAGATATTACTTTGAAGAAATTTAACCACAACTTTATGATCATTTGACTTGGTTGCTATAGCTTCTACCCATTTAGACACATAGTCAACAGCTACAAGAATATACTGAAAACCAAAGAAAGGTGGAAAGGGACCCATGAAATCAATGCCCCAAATATCAAAAATATCGGTAACTAAGATCGGGGTTTGAGGCATCTCATTCCGACGAGAGATATTTCCAGTCTTTTGACACCTAATACATGATTGGCAAAAATTATGAGCATCCTTAAAAATCGTAGGCCAATAGAAACCACACTGCAAGACTTTTGCAGCGGTTCCCTTCCCCGAAAAATGACCACCACATGCATATGTATGACAAAAATTAAGAATATCATGGAGTTCTGATTCAGACACACACTTACGGATTACTTGATCAGAACAATGCTTAAATAACTAAGGGTCTTCCCATATATAGTATTTAATCTGAGAGAAGAATCTATTTGTAGTATTTTTAGACCAAGAGTCAGGGAGCTTGCCGGAAACAAGATAGTTAACTATATGTGCATACCAAGGCAACGAAAGACGGGTCACCTGAAAGAGATGCTCATCGGGAAAGGACGTGTCAACAGGAGTGTCATCAAGAATATGTTCCAAAGGTAGGCGAGACAAGTGATCAGCAACTACATTTTCTCACCCCTTCTTATCCCTAATCTCTAGATCAAATTCTTGTAAAAGCAAGATCCAGCGAATCAGTCTAGGTTTGGCATCCTTTTTAGCTAAAAGATATCGCAGAGCCGCATGATCTGTATAGATGATGATTTTGGAACCTATGAGGTAGGACCGGAACTTCTCCAATGCAAAGATTACTGCTAATAATTCCTTCTAAGTAGTCGTATAATTCAATTGAGATTCAGAGAGGGTCTTACTAGCATAATAAATCACATGTGGAATTTTATTTACTTGCTGTCCTAACACAGCTCCTATGGCAGAATCAGAGGCATCGCACATCAGTTCAAAAGGTAGGGAATAATCAGGTGAATGAACGATAGGTGCGGTAGATAGTAAATCACGAATGGTCTTGAAAGCAGTCAAACATGCATCATTGAAGACAAAGGGGACATCCTTGGCTAGTAATTCACATAAGGGTCGTGAAATTTTAGAAAAATCTTTGATGAAACGACGGTAATTTCCAGCATGACCTAGAAACGAGTGAATTTGACGCACAGAAGTCGGTGCGGGTAATTTAGAAATTAACTCAACTTTAGCCCTATCGACCTCTATACCACGTTTTGAAACAATGTGCCCTAACACGATTCCTTCTTGAACCATAAAGTGACTCTTTTCCCAACTAAAAACAAGATTGGCTTCAATGCATCGATCAAGAACTCTAGGGAGATTTTCTAAACAAGATTCGAAAGAATTTCCAAACACAGAAAAATCATCCATAAAGACTTCAAGAAATTTATCAATCATGTCAACGTAGATGGCCATCATACACCTTTGAAATGTCACAGGTGCATTACAAAGACCAAAAGGCATCTTACGATAAGCAAAAGTACCGAAAGGGCAAGTAAAAGTAGTTTTCTCTTGATCTTGAGGATCAACTGCAACTTGGTTGTACCCTGAATATCCATCTAGAAAACAATAATAACTCTGGCCGGAAAGTCTTTCTATGATTTGATCAATGAATGGAAGAGGGAAATGATCTTTTCTAGTCAGAGCATTAAGTTTTCTATAATCAATACAAACACGCCATCCCGTGGTCTAGCGCATTGGGATCTGATCACCGTGCTCATTTTCCACAACTGTTAAGCCTGATTTCTTAGGGACGACTTGTGTAGGGCTGACCCATTGACTATCCGAAATTGGATAAATAATACCTACATCTAAAAGTTTCACCACTTCTTTCTTCACGACCTCTTTCATATTCGGATTCAGACGGCGTTGCATTTCCCTAACAGTTTTAGACTCATCCTCTAAGTGAATTTTATGCATACAAATCGAGGGATCGATACCTTTCAAATCAGCGACCGTCCAACCTATTGCTTTCCTATGATCCTTAAGAACATTAACAAGTTGACTCTCCTGATCAGCAGATAAAGATGACGAAATGATAACGGGAAGAGTAGAGTTTAATCCAAGGAAAACATATTTTAGAGTTTTAGGTAGTGGTTTAAGTTCAAGTTCAGGTGGTGGCTCCAGTGAAGTAAGGACAGGAGTTGATGAGAGTGATGGAAGGGGTTCAACAACCCAAGAGATGATTTCTCGGTCATTTTCAGAATCGTGACCGACCGGTCGCTCAAGTGTGCGATCGGTCGGATCTGGAGCGACCGGTCGCTCAGGGGGCCGATCGGTCGGTCTAGAATCCATTTGTGTTCCAATATCATCTTTTGACTGTGCAATTCTTATACTAACATCATTCTCATCATCTGAATCATATTCATGCAGAATAGCAGGCAATCCATCATTATATAATTTCATGTCATAATCATCATGATTAACATCATATTCACTCACAATTTCAGACAGTTTATCGGTTATCATAGAATGAGCTTTATCATCAATACATTTAGTCAAAATACCAACATTATAACATTCATCATCATCAGGCTCAGGCAAACATGCAGTTTTAAAAATATTCAATTTAACATGCATGTGACCAAAAGAAACATCCATCACCCCAGTTCTACAATTTATGCAGGCATTGGCAGTGGCCAAAAAGGGACGTCCTAGAGTATTGGGTACAGTCTTTTTGCAGTGGACAGCAGGTTCCATGTCAAAGACAACAAAGTCCACAGGAAAGAAGAAATTGTCAACGTTGACTAAAACATCTTCTAAGATACCTCTAGGTGTCTTAATGGACCTATCATCTAATTGCAAAATCCCAGGTGTCGATTTAAGTTCCCCCATCCCAAATTCCTTATACAGGTAATAAGGCATAAGGTTAACACTGGCACCTAAGTCAAGTAGGGCACCATCTATATGGTAGTCTCCTTTATAACAAGGTATTGTAGGGGTACCAGGATCTTTTAGTTTAGGAGGTGTATCATGTTTTAAAATTGAACTAACCTGCTCAGTGAGGAAGATCTTTGTAGACACTTTGGATTTAGCCTGCCGTTTATGGGTACACAGATCCTTAAGAAACTTAGCATAGGACGGGATCTGTCTAATGGCATCAAGCAGAGGAATGTTGATGTTGACTTGCTTAAAGGTTTCAAGGATTTCTTCGGCAGTTTTTCGAGCTTTTTTGGTTGAAAAAGGATCCTTAAGAGCTGCTGGGAAAGGAACTTTAGAGATATATTTATCTGGATCAGGCTCTCTAGAATCAGATGTGTCAATATTAGATGAGAAATGAGAATCATCTCGGGCAAGACGCTTGGTTGTCGGATCGAGTGTTTGATCATCCCGATTGACAGGTTCACCTATTTGATTATCTACTGTTTTGCCACTTCTGAGGGTCACTACGGCCTTGGCACTCTCGATGTTTTGGCTTTCTACATAGTACTGGCCTCTTGGGTTGGTGACAGATTGACTTGGCAAATGACCTTCCTCTCTTTTAGCCATGTTATTAGATAGCTGCCCAACTTGTTTTTCTAAATTTGAAACGGATTGAATCGTTGAAGATAAGTTGTTTTTCAATACGGAGACGTCACCTTTGACAGTTGAAATTTTGACTTTCATGGATGACATGTCCCTATTGAAATCACCTCTCATCTCTAAAAGTGTGCTCATGATAGAATTTAAAGCGGGCTCAATTGATGATTCAGGAGGAGGAGGTTGAGAGGTATTCTGTGGATAATGTGAAGAGTACCCAGGGTTTGGATTTGCATAAGGTTTAGGTGGGTACTTGAGAGTAGAAGTATTAGCTGGATTGTTTTGCCCTTGAGTGTTACTTGATTGTTGTGGCTTCCAACTAAAATTAGGGTGATTTCTCCAACCTGGATTATAGGTATTAGAATAAGGATTGTTCTGGGGCTTGGAGAAACCATAAGTTGCATTAGCTTGTTCCTGGACAATGTCAAGGAAATTGGGGGCCAGATGACAATCAGTGATATGGTGATCAGAATTAAGACAAAGGGCACAGGTTTCAAGAGAAGTGTTAGGCAGTTGTTGAGCAAGAGATTGGTCTGTTTTCAATTGGTTTAAATCTTTAGTTAGGAGGGCTACTTGTGCGGAGAGACTTTGGAATTCAAAAATTTCATGAATTCCCCGAGAATTACGAATAGTGGTAGACAGACTCCTAGAGATTGAGGCATTGTGTTGTGAATTTTCAGCAAGGTTGTCATACATTTCCCAAAGAGCAGTCCAAGGTTTACTAAGAACAACACCCCCTCAACAAGCATCGACCATCGTCCTATGACGATCAATAAGACCATTATAAAACGAATGGGCTAACTGCCACTCAGGTACTTCATGATGAAGACATTCTCTAAGAAGGTCTTTAAATCTTTCCCAAGCTTCATGAAACATCTCATCTTCATTCTGCTTAAAAGAGATGATCATGGTTCGATAATTTTGTGTTTTAATAATAGGGAAATATTTCTTAAGGAAAGAATCCTGAAGTTGGTCTCATGTTGAAATCGAATTTGGAGCTAAAGTTTGAAGCCAATGTTTAGCCTTGTCTTTCAAAGAAAAAGGGAAGAGTTTGAGTCTAAAGGCATCATCATTAAAATGCTGAAGTTTGAACATAGAAAGGATTTCAAGAAAGCTAGCAATGTGTCCATAGGGGTCCTCATTCTCACGCCCATAGAAAGAAGGTAAGGCTGTAATCCAGTTAGGCTTAATCTCATAATGGGTAGCATTGATGGTAGGTGGGTTGATACAAGAAGCATAGGTATAAGGTCCAGGTAGGAAATGATTCCTAATTGGGACTTCTCTATTATTGTTATCATTTCCACCCCTACCCATGTTATCATTAGGGTCAATGACATGTTCCTCGTGTTCAGCCATTAGGGATTGCAAGGTGCTTATGGCTTCCTGGTAGTTACTTAGAGATTTTTGTGCTAAGGTTCTAGCTGTTCGAAATGTGGTCTCTATTTCTAGATCCAAAGGTTCCAACGGATTATGTAGGGATCGTCTACCTTGCATGTAAGATCACATAAAAAGAAAAAAATAAAATAGAATATTCGGAGGAGGGGACGAAACTCGGCAAACAACAATTGAAACGAAAAGGTTTGAAGCAAAAAGGCTTAGCTGACTGTGCTGTTCCGATCGGTCGGTTTCCAGTCCGATCGATCGGACTGGAAACTCCGATCGATCGGATTCAAGTCCGACCGGATTCAAAGCAGATGGCGAACTCCGATCGATCGGATTCAAGTCCGACCGGTCCCTCTAGGTGCCTGGCGAGTTGTGTTTTTCTTCAAGAAAAATGCGTTCCAATGCTGCAAAAATTCCAGAAAATTGTCAGAAAAATCCTAAATGTAAAATAAAGTAAATAAAAATAAAAACTAACTCGCTCAGAAAAAGAGTTAAGAGAAGATTAAATCGATACTCTTTTGTAAATCAAAAGATTTTTACCCGGCAACGGCGCCAAAAATTGATCGCTCACAAATGTCGTCGTTAAAACGTATGCAAAACGCAATTTAGAAATTTATAAACCTTTCTTTCAATACTAAATTAATAAGATAGAATAATGGTGAAATACGGGGTCGGTCCTCAGGGAAAACTTTGACTAACAAAGGAACATAAGAATTAACTCTCAACACTCTATTCCTAAAGCGAAGAAGGATTGATTTAGGGTTTTTAGGAACTGATTAATTAAAACTAATTAAGAAAGCGATTAACGAAATTGAAGTAGATCAATGATAGAAAACCTAGGGATTACCCAATCCACTTTAGTTTCACTTCCTATATTCTCTAGTTATCCTCTTGTTTTCTTATCTCAACATTATGGATTCACAGCTTCTTAAGCTTACATGAATCCCTAAAATAATGCGATTGTTTCCCTAAGGCATAACCTATCCAAATTTAGCATAGATTGTCGTCGAACTTCATCTGAGTACAACCTATCTTCATCTAGCATAGATTATCTCAAAGGCATACACAAAAGCAACATAAAAACCATCATACGAATCTCTACCATCAAGCACACCAATCAAGTAGGTCTGAATGTGCGTCGAGGAACTCTGTTCCCTCAACTCTTCATAAAATAAAACCATATTCATAGGATCATGTCTTTGAAAAGAAAACAAGAATCAAACTAGAAAATACAAAGAAGCTACACTAAAGCTTCATGAGATCCCTAAGTAAAGAGTTTAACCACTCATCTTTTGGATGAGATCTATGTATTCGATGAAGAAGGTTAGGGATCCACACCGCATCTCCGTCTTCTTCTCCAATCTGAATCCCTCTTTTTCTCTCTATGGAGGCTCTCCGTTTTCCAGCCACAAAACCCTTTTTATATCTTAATTCCTTGAATTAGGGTTTTAGGGTTGAGTTAGACCTCAAGTGCAACTCGGATTTCCTGGTTCAACCCTGACAGCTTCTTGCAATCGCGACTGGGTTCAACCCGTCCAGAATTTGGGAACGAGTCTAACACGAAAGATGTAGATTTGGAAGTCTTCTGTCCTCTCCAGAAGAGTTTACAATATTTGGACTTATGTAGAATATTTGGCGAACATTCTCCTGGGCGTCGACGGACCAGTCTTCCAGCAGCTAAATATCTTCATCTTCTTCAAATCTGCTATCAATCCATCAGGAATCTCTGAAAGCGTCCAACATGGAAGTTGTAAATCTTGATGTCTTCTAGATGTCATCCAAATTTCAGAATATTTGGACCTAAGTATAATTTCTGGTGAATATTATGCTAACAGTCGACAGAGCAGTGTATTTCAGCATATTAGCCCTTTTTTGTACTTTCTAACTTGAATCTTCATTAAACCTGAAATCAACTAACAAACTATCAAATACAAACACTCTAAGCCTAACAAAGGTAAATGAAGGGGTTTTATTATGAATATTTAGTGACTCATCACCAGCATGGTGTTCGTGTAAAACGGTTGAATTAACTGAAAAATATGACTAGTTATGATTTCTAGCTTTCATGGTTTGAGCATTAGAGTCTGAAGAGTGTTCTACACTTAGTGCCCTAATGCCATCTGGGTTGGGAGTCACTGGCATTAACCTCATTGCATGGATCTAGAAAAAAGCTTAAGATATCATAACATTGCACTTGTCAACTATGAAAAAAAAAATAAAAAAAATAAAAAAATAAAATAAAAAATAGAGATTGATTTGTGATTTTAAATAGTTGACGTGTTTAAATATAGTTGATACTCTGAAACATTTGGAGCCCTATTCACACACTCGAGTGTTAAAGGTATTTTTAATTATGAGTAAATATGTTAAAGTATTGGAAATATGTTATGACTGTTGACATCGATTTTAGCTAAGGCTAAGTCAATAACATTTGCGGAATTTCCCCGGCAGAATCTGCATGCACCAAATCCAAGCTGGCTCATACACAGCCGAGTCAATCCAAATCCCCTACATATTCCCGGTTTTGACGGCATCCTATACAAACCAGAGGAATAAGGGTGTTTTGGTAATTTTACCCACCCAAGGGTATTTTGAGAATTTGGACCAAAATACATGTCTAAATTTCCCACTACACTCCAAAATAGCCCTTACATAGCTTTGACGGCATCCTAAATAAGCTGTGTAAATATAGGGGCGTTTTGGTAATTTTCCACAACATCAGGGGCATTATAGAAAATTCCCTGAAATAAATAAAGAAAAAATCCGAAAATTTAAAATAAACTCAAACGAATACCCAAACTCAAATTCGCCTAAGCCCCGGTTAGGGCGATGCGCGCGTCATGCGCGCGCACATGACTTGCATACATCAAGTCTAAAATATGCGCGTTACATAATATGCGCGCAGGTGTCCATGACACGTGCAACATAGACGCATCGTCATGCATCGCGTCCAGATTAAAATATGCCCAAATCTCGGCAAAAATATACGTGCGCTACGTAATGCGCGCATGTGTACATGACACACACAAAAGTCGCGCTGCCATGCGTCGCGCATAAACAACCAGACCGAAAGGATATTTTGGTTGTTTAACCCTAAGAGGCACTCTGGTAATTTCACATTTTTATGGGCGTGAGAATCCGAAACAGAGGTATTTTCTCTACTCCATGAATACTCCGGTCCAAAATACACATGGCTGAGTAGATGAATTTCAATGATAAAGTCTACTTAGTATCAAATAGACCTTGGCAGCAAAACAAATCCAAAAATGGTGATCTCTTTATGCATAATGAAGAGTCTTGCATGAGAGTTAATGCCATGATCTTCATGCCTAAACCAGTTAATTATCATAGAAACGAGATGACTAGATAGGATTCAAAATATAACATCTCATGCGACCATAGATCTAGTCAAAATTCTTACACATATTTGAGACAACCTCTAAGATAGCTCATTTAGCAAGAGCATTGTCATGTTAGATAGCAAATGAAACAACTTCAAGATGGCATCTGACAAAGATTTCATATTGACTTAATTGAGCATTAAGGCCATCATAAGTTTTAAAAAGCTTTTTTGAGTGTTCTATTGCATGTGCAGTTTTTCATAGCTTTTCAAGAAATGGTGATTTCTAGATTGGCTAATGATTGTGAGTGTGAATGTATAAGTTGGCTTTTTTCCTCAAAAGTTTCAAATGCTTTAAGTAATCTTTCCATCAAAGCTGGATCTCTTTGTGCTTGTGGTGGAGGGGATAGGAGTGGCTCATACCAATGATAAGGTTGAGAAGGATGCGGTGGTGGAAACATAGATGCATAATCATATGCCGGTGTGCTCATATAATAAAATTGATCATTAGGTGGGTAGTAACCTTGATATTGCCAATCAAAGTAAAATGAATTTTCAGCCATATATAACAATCAATGATCACGCCCAAAGACAGAGATACTTTACAATGGGCGGGTCCAAAAATACGGCGTCCGTCGTCTTCCTAGATCGTTGATTCTTTTCACGACGACATCTCCTATCAATGCAAAGATATAGCAATGTAAGCAAAAATCATTCTTTTTGGTATTTTTTTGATAAGAAAAGAAAAGAAAAACTAATCATAGAGAATTATGTCTAGTAGGTAATTCAACTAATCTATTTCCCCGGCAACGGCGCCATTTTTGACGTGCCTTAAAATGTGTCGTTAATTATATCAAAGGCGGACAAAACAAATTACCGAACTACTACTTAACTACAACATAGTTAATGGGAGCACGGGTCGAATCCTCAAGGAATGAGATGGTCGAATTAACAAATGCGATATAATCTCTATAATAGTTGGAAGCATTTGGATTGATTATTTGAGCTTTCTAACTATAGTATTCTAAAACAACTAAGGAGGAAATTTATCAAGGAAGAAGTCCTAGGGAATTCCAATCCGAATTAGGGTCGAAATATTATCTCTATGAATCAAGATGAATGATACTCAAGGGATGGTCTAAATTGGAGATCGGCGAGCGTAGGATTAGTATCGCTCGCCGCGAATGAGATGTCAGGTTAGGATCATCTCATCGGTGAATTAAAAGGTTAAGATCCATGATCGAGGTTTTAATTCGATCATAGCTCAACAATCACCAGGTTAAGGTCATATTGTTGGCAATTAATCAAGGCTTTGTATGAATAACGTGTTGGGTTAAGATGGGTTTAATATCTCACGCCAACCCACCATCGAAGACATGAATGGTACATAGGATAGTCATGGCTTGAGATGGTTCTAGCACCTCAAGATCCTATCCTAAGATCAAGGATTCATCCCCTTGAGTTAGTCATGGTTCTAGCATAGCCTCTTCTTTGAGGAATTGAATCAAACATCTAGCAAGCATATAATATTCCTACAATCACTTGCAAGAGAAAGCATTCCAAACATTCAACAATGGGTTTCATTAAAGAAACAAAGGAATTACATGTCAATTCATACAAAACCATCTCAAAAGAGTCATTACATCAAGAAACAAAAGAGAAATCTAAGAGAAAGCCCTAAGACATCATGAAAATTCCAAAGAAAAGGGATTTAGCTACTCATCTTGGGTAGGAGATCCATGGAGGAGGACGCTTTACCCATCTTAACCATCAAAATCCAACCCTTGATGCCCTAAATCTCTCTTTCACTCTAAGGGGGAAGAAGGCTGGAGAAAGGAGGGAAAAAGATGAGAGAAAATATCCCAAAATAAGAGTCAAAACCCATATTTATAGGCCCCAAGTCGTGGACCCTCGGATCAGATCAGAACCGTCCATTTTTACCCGTCAGGGGGTCTTGGATCGATTCGAAATAGGTTTCGATCGATCCAAGATGTCAAAATTTCGGTTTCTAACGGCTTGGATCGATCCAATATGAGTTTGGATCGATCCAAGATGTAACAGAGAGTCATGGCTCCCTGGAAAGTGTTTTGGATCGATCTAGACTGGTTCGGATCGATCCGAATATGTTTGGATCGATCCAAACTGGTTTGGATTGATTCGATGTGTAAAACTGCAAAACTGGTCCCTGGAAAGGGTTTTGGATCGATCCAAACTGATTTGGATCGATTCGAAATAAATTTGGATCAATCCAGACTGGGTTGGATCGATCCGGAATAGGTTTGGATCGATCCAAATGTTATGGATCAATCCAGACCGAGTCTGGATAGTGTCTGGATCAATCCAGACTGGGTCTGGATCAATCCTGGATCCATCTAGACTGGGTCTTGTTTGGATTCAATTCAGACTGGGTCTGGTTCACTCCGAATATGGCAGATTTTGTGCAATTTATGTCTTTTAAGCTCGGAATCGATACAAGTCTCTTCGGAAACTCTTGTACCTGAAATAACATGAAAAGAAATTAGAAATGCATTGCTTGAGAACTAACAAAGCCAAGTTAAATGGGTGAATTATGCATATTTTGTGACTCATCAAAAAGCCACAGCCCAAGCACCAATCGACAGCGAAGTTGAGATAGAAGAAGGAGAGAAAAAGAAAAAGAAGAGAGGAAAGAGAAAAGAGAAGGGGTATCTATAGCGATCTAAAATGATCTCGGTCGTCTGATTCGATTTTCCCGATTGAGCTTCGATCTTCCGATTAGAAGCACCCCTCAAGTTCTAATCAATCACATTCATCAATCCAAATCAGTGTGTGCATAATGCGGGTGTGAAACTGACATCCAGGGTGCAATTTTACCAAATTGCCCATGGGGTCCAAAATGCCAATATGATCGCCCGATCGCCCCCGACGGGGAACCCAACCAATAGGAAAACGGCCCTCGACCTACGCGGTCGATCCATGTTAGAGGAACGGGTCATGATATCAAATCTGGCAAAGGCTTGTGTGGAGGTCGCGGTTAAAAGCAACCCTTCGAGGATCTTCTCTCGGAAGAACAAAAGAGGGTCATTCAATACGGTGAAGAGTTACACTTCCAGAAGACAGGGCTTCGATATCAATTTCAAGTCTACATGATTTCTATAGAACTCGTTGTTCTTCAAGAAGCACCTCTTCAACTTGAAGATAGAGGTCAACCCACCGTTGACGATCTCAAAGACATCAACTTTGAGACAAACAATGATCCTCGCCCTACTTTCATTCACGCTCACGTGATGACTGACGAGAAGAAACAATATTTGACCTTCCTCCACCAGGACAAGGATATATTTGCGTGGAACTAGAAAGAAATACCGGGCTTGGATACCAGTGTCGCTGTCCATTGGCTCTATCCTTATGATCTAGCAGTCTCAGAGGCGCTTCCGACCTGAATTGATTCCCAAGATCATTGTCGAGGTAGACAAACTCATGAAGGAAAATTTTCATCCGTGAGGAACGATATCCCAAATGGCTCGGAAATATTGTCTCTGTAAAAAATAAGAATGGCCAACTTAGATTATGTATAGATTTCAGAGATCTCAATAAAGCATGGCCAAAGGATGATTTTCCACTGCCCATATCTGAGCTCATAGTAGATGCGAACTCTAGACATGAAATCCTTTCTTTCATGCATGGATACTCAGGTTACAACCAGATAAAGATGACACCTGAAGATAAAGAACTCATAGCTTTCTGCACACCCAAAGGAATATTTTGTTATACTGTGATCCCATTTGGGTTGAAGAATGCTGGAGCTACCTACCAAAGAGCTATGATATTTATTTTTAGTGACCTTCTACACGACATCGTCGAATGTTATGTCGATGACCTGGTGGTAAAAACAAAGCATCGGCAAGTTCATTTCAAACACCTAACCGAAGTCTTCCACAGCCTGAGGCAGTATAATCTGAAGATGAATCCCAAGAAGTGCGCGTTTGGTGTCACATCATGGAAGCTCCTCGGCTTCGTAGTACGCAAATGAGGAATGAAGGTTGACCCTTCTAAGGTCAAGGCTATTCCAGAAATGCTTCCACCTCAGAATCTTCATGAACTCAAAAGTCTTCAAGGTCATCTACCCTATATACGATGATTCATCTCAAATTTGGCAGGACACTGCAAACCTTTTTCTAATCTTATGAAGAAAAGTACACCTTTTGAGTGGGATGAAATATGTCAGAGTGCTTTTCAAAGCATTAAAGAATATCTCATCAATCCACCGGTTCTTGCCTCTCCTATTAAAAGAAAGCCTTTTATCCTATATACGGCCACCTCGCCTGGATCAGTAGGTGCCCTGCTAGCACAACAAGATGATGAAGGTAAAGAAAGAGCTCTTTATTACTTAACACAAACTCTGGTTGGGCATGACCACAAGTACTCAGAAATGGAAAACGTTTGCCTTTTCCTGGTGTTTGCCACCCAAAAGCTCCGCCATTATCTATTGGAGCACTCTATACAACTTATTTCCAAATCGGACCCTTTGTAGTTCATATTAAAGAAATTTACTTTATCTAGGCAATTAGCAAAATGGGCTATGTTGCTATCCCAGTTCGATATAACATTTGTTCCGCAGAAAGTGGTCAAGGGAAAAGCGTAGACTTCCTGACGGCCTACCCAGTCCCAGATGACGAAGTCTTAAAAGATGACTTTCCTGATGAAGAAGTATTCATCACCGACATTCAGCCCTCTTGGGAGTTGTACTTTGACAGAGCGTGCAGGGGCTCAGGATCAGGGGCAGGACTAATTTTTGTTACGCCGGAACAGGCCCTCATTCCTTAATCCTTCACATTAACGTCCACTTCATCCAACAATATGGTCAAATACGAAGCTTTCATTATCGGCCTAGAGATAGCCTTAGAGATGGGAATGGATCCACTTAGTGCATATGGAGATTCCCAACTCATCATGAATCAACTCTTCGGCACTTATGCCATCAGAACTAATCCCATATTTTTGAAGGGCCAAAGAACTCATGAACTCATGTGCAGATGCGTTTGCCAGTCTCGCTGCTGCTATGGCTCTCTCATGTACAGAAAAATTAGAAATCAGAGTTGAAGAAAGGCGGGTCACGCCCCCTCTCCTCGAAGAAATCTCAAAGAAGTGGTTATTAGTACTTACCAACACTATCTCCGTTTGTGAAGTCCAAATAGAGGACTAGAGAGCCCCTTTCCTATATTACTTCATGTCTTGAATACTTTTTTCTGACGCCCAAGAAAGACGAAAATTAAGAAGGAGAGCAACTAGCTATACATGGATTAACAACACACTTTACCACAGATCCTTCGATGGCCTCTTGCTACGATATTTCTCCAATCAGGAAACATCATCGGCTCTCCAAGAAGTCCATTCAGGTGTATGTGGAGCACATCAATCTGGTCCTAAGTTATATCATCAGCTAAAACATTTAGGATATTATTGGCCTTATATGGTACGAGATTCCATTGACTATGCCAAAAGATGTCATGTCTGTCAGATTCACACAGATTTCATACATATGCCTCCGGAACCTTTTCATCCCACAAACATCTCCTGGCCTTTTGAGGCGTGGGGATTAGATATAGTTGGCCCTATTCAACCTCTTTCATCAAAAGGACAATAATTTATTTTGGCGGCGACAGATTACTTCTTCAAATGGGCAGAAGCTATCCCTTTGAAGGACATGAAGAGCGAGGCCGTTGCACATTTCATTAGAACAAAAATCATATACCGATTTGGGGTTCTTGCAAGGCTTATTTCGGATAATGGGATTAGATAGTTCTATATCTAGAATATCCATACATGCTCTTTTGTGTTGTGTTGTGCTTTTACTTTTTGTTTGTGCTATCTTGTTTTGCCATTTCTGATGTGTGGACCTTCAATTGTTGGTCGGGGTGGGGATGACCCGGTCGACCCGCCCAACCAACCAGGGAGGTTACTGTCAGGTCAGTCCGAGCTAGGCGGGTTGCACCATCACAAGTGACGATTTCGGTCGAACAAGAGCAGGCCCTTCTCGCCGAGGAGTGGGTCCGTCCTCCTGTCGATTGGCGGACCGCTGCGGCGGTCATGATGGATTTTCAGCTGCTGAACCCGCCTAGCTTCAGTGGTGAGACTGGAGATCCGACAATAGTGGACGACTGGCTCGGGGGAGTCACGCGCATCCTAGACGCTCTCTTCATCAAGGATGACCGGATCAGGGTCACTCTCACAGCATTTTAGTTCGATGGAGACTCCCTTGACTGGTGGTGCATCGCTCAGCACACGATGGCGGAGGGGAGCCACTGTGGGACGAGTTCAAGGCAATGTTCTTGTCTGCGTATTTTCCGGAGAGTACACGTGACACCCTGTTCCGTGATTACCAGTCCTTCCTCCAGGGCACTCGCTCCGTTCAGCAGTATGCCACATGGTTCACCCATCTGGTCTGTTTTATGTGGGCACTGGCAGGAGATTGGACAGCCAGGGCACGATAGTTTGAGTGGGGACTCCGACCAGAAATCAGGTGACAGACATGTTCCCACAGTTTCTAGACGTACGCAGCAGTTCTGAACTGCGCCTTAGTAATGGAGGCGCAGTTATAGGACGAGAGGTGCAGGGCAGGCCCACCGGCTTTCTCTATGAGCTTACCGTAGAGAACCTAAGGCAGAGGGGGATTCGACAGAGGGTAGCAGTGACGTCCGCGACCCTTACAGAAGAAGTCGCGACACCCTCAGCAGTTTCAGCCGCAGTTGCCGAGTCCAGCAAGCCCGTTTCTCCTAACGGGCGAGCCATCTGGGCAGGCTCCATCAGGGGGAGGCTAGGGTCAGCGGCCTGATGGCGTGTCAGTCAAGTGCCACCAATGCGGGCAACTGGGACACTTTCATAGAGACTGTCACCGACGAGGAGCGCGAGATGCTATGATGCAGGGCAGTAGAGGCGGAGGGTCCAGTGCTTGGCAGGGGAGCAGTGGTGGGCGCGGCTCAGGGGCTAGACTGAGTCGCACCAGAGGTGGAGGCGCCCGGTGAGGGCGTGTGTTTGCCCACCTAGAGCGTGAGCAGCGGGACACCATACAGTTGTACTAGCCGCCGCCACAGTACTAGCAATACCAGCAAGCCGCAGTAGAGCCTTCCGTACTCAAAGGTATCTTTCAGCTTTCTAGTTCTTTAGTAGACGTATTGATAGATTCCGGAGCATTTCAGTCCTATATGGTAGCATTTGTGTGGCATCGCTAGGATTAGAGACGGGTTGGCTAGATGTGGCACAGTCAGTGGACTCACCGATCGGTGGGACAATCATGGTAGATCGGGTCTGCCGATCATGCTCGTTGGAGGTTGGAGGCCTCCGTGTCTGTCTAGACCTGTGGGTGCTATACATGACCGGCTTTGACGTGATACTCGGTATGAACAGGTTAGCAGCATACCGAGTCATCATCGACTGTGGTCATCGGAGGGTGGTCGGTTGGACGTCTGATAGGACCCGATTTGTGTTATTGGGGGATCGGTTCTCAACTGATTCCGTTGCTTGCGGTGTGGGAAGGCATGGCGGCGAGCTTTCAACCTTGTTGGCCAGCCTGTCCCTGTTTGGTTCTGAGGGAGTGCAACAGAGCACTTTTTCTAGGATTGTGTGCGACTTTGCAGACGTGTTCCCCGAGGAGTTGTCAGGGCTTCCACCTTCCAGAGAGGTGGATTTTGATATCAAGCTAGTGCCAGGCACCGCACCGATCTCTCTTCCAGCCTTCAGTATGGCACCAGCAGAGCAGAACGAGTTGAGGACTCAGTTGGACTAGTTTACTAGCAAAAGGTTCATCCGTCCTAGCACGTCTCCCTGGGGATCTCCAGTGTTGTTCGCGAAGAAGAAAGATAGTACACTTTGACTTTGCAAAGGCTACAGACGGCTCAACAGGGTGACAGTGAGGAACAGATATCCGATGCCACGGATAGGCGACTTGTTCGACCAGTTGCGAGGATCGTTAGTCTTTTCGAAGATTGATCTCCGCACAGGGAACCACCAGTTGAGAGTTCGGCATTGCGACATCCCGAAGACGGCTTTCTAGACTCGCTACGGCCTATACGATTTAGTAGTGATGTTGTTCGGGATGACGAACGCACCAACAGCATTCATGGATTTGATGTAGAGGATCTTCCGGCTGTTCCTGGATCAGTTCGTGCTGGTGTTTGCTGACGATATTCTTATCTACTCTCAATCAGAGGAGGAGCTTGGACTGAGGACAGTGTTTGAGCTCCGCAGTTTCCTAGACCTAGCAGGATACTACAGTAGGTTCGTGAGGGACTTCTTTAGAGTTGTCGGACTGATGACCAGACTGACACATAAGGCCGTCCCGTCCGAGTGGGATGATGCCTACAAGCGAGCCTTTGTGGATGTGAGGACCCATTCCTCCTACCCGGTACGACCGCATTAGGTCGAGGGTTTGGCCCGTTTGGCCTTGTTCCACGATGGGTTGATCGCGAAGACCCCAAGGGTAATTTGGTAAATTACACTTTGACGGTTGGTTCCACACCCACATTGTGCACACACTGCCTCTGATGGCTTTTTGTGTTTGATTAGATTCTCATAGGTGTTCTCGATCGAAAGATCGAAGCTCGATCGGGAAGGATCGAGACGGGCGGTCGGATCGTGATACTGTAGCCGCCCGCTACTGTAGCAGGTCGGCTACTGTAGCTACAGTAACCCCTTAAATACCCCACTTCTCTCCTTCTTTCTCTTTTCTTCTTCTTCTTCTTTCTTTTCACTTCCCCTTCTCCTGCGGCCTTCTTCTTCCCTTCTTTCTTCCCGTCATGAGTGATGCAGAGAGTGAGACAGAGCTCCGGCGTTCCCCAACGGCTTGGAGGCACCCCACAGAGAGGGAGGAGGTGTATTAGCAAGGTTTAACAGTGGATTAAGTGAGGATTAGCTTAAAGAGGTAGAATTCTAACCGTAGGGCTTGTTTAGGTGTTCTTGGTTGTTTGATTGCTTAAATTGCTGATCAATCTATGCTAGATGGTTATCCAAGGTATGATGAATATCTGTTTGAAGCTTGATTGGATTTTGGTTGGATTTAAAGCGGATTAAAGTGGGTTTTTTCTTGATCTATTTCTCGGATTTTCTGTTCTAGCAGAACAACAGTGTTCTAGTTCATTTTCCGAGCATACGTGCATGAAAACAGTTGATGTTCTACATGAAAGTTGTAGATGTCTGAGTTAGCTTTCATTTCCACCTGGTTTCATGATTTTTGAGCTACGTAGACAGTCTGGTGAATTAAATATCTAACTTGTTTTTCTATATTTACTTGAGCTGATTTTTGGAGGGGATGATCTTGATGATCTTTGGAAGATATCTGCAAAGTTTGGTTTGAATCCAAGTTATTTTCAATAGGATGTTGATTAGTTTATCAAATCTAAGCTTTTACTGAAGTTGTAGATTTTTATCTATTTTCGTTTATCCGATCGATCCAGTTTTCGGATATGTGATTCGGGTATTCCATTGAGTGGCCATATAAAGTTTCATGTCAATCGGACGGTAATATTGAAATATATGATTTTTCCAACCAAGTTTCATGATATAATTGGTTTGATTTCTGTAAATCAATTATTTTAATCATATCTTGGATATATATTATTTTAAGCCCATGTGTGGTTTAAGGTTGAGCCAAGGGAGTTGCGCATCCTCTGGGATGTGTAGAATAATGGAATGGGAGAAAATTCAAAGTCAATGGGCACCGTTCGAAGCTGTATTTGGAAGGACAATCAGGAGTTGTGGATGCAGCGAATTTTGTTGAACCTTAAGGTTTTGCAGTACATCTTGCCTAGACGTTAAATAAAGCCACCAAGGTAACTTATTTTTAAGTTTCAGTTTTCAGTTTTATGTTCTCTTCTGTTTTTCTTTTCGGTTTTCAACCACCATGATGATCATTGAGGAGATGTTCACTTACTCTACCAGGTGGCCTCTTTCTTATTTAAACTATCTTATATCTCTGTTACATGGAATTTTTGGATAGCCACCTCATACCTTATTCAGGATAATGTTGATTTCATGTTGGGGAGTGTTGTGACCTTATTCATGCTACCTTGTGGGTTTAATAGTGTTAAATTATACATGAGCTGAAAAGTTTATGCTTACTGTACAGGTTGCTTTCACATGGATTGACCTATACATTGATTGCATGTGTGAGAACCTGAAAGTAGAACATCATGTGATTCACATACGAACACTTTATGTGCAGGGGCAATTATACTCACCAGAAGAATGAGCATGCTCTTGTTAACCTGGACCATGATTTCAACTTTAGCTAGTATGATGAGTATTGCATGCAGAAGATAAAAAAAAAGACATTCTAGAGCTTGCTTACTTAAGGTATCAAGCTATGCCTAAACGACTATTAAGTGATCTACTGAGTACCGGGTGTTCTAGCCTCAGAATGCGGGGAGCTCAGGTAAAAAGGAAGAACCACTGATAGCTAAAAAAAACTATTAAGTGTTTTGCTAAGTAACCGGATCTCTGTGCCTCAAGAAGCGGAGAGTGCTCGCGTAAAAAGGCAAAGTGTCTGATAGTTCCAAAAAAAAAGGGCATGTTGTAGTTAAATGTGAGGGTTGGATGATTGGTCCGGAAGATAGTGTTGTGTTTGGACTAATGGAGGGTAGAAGTTGCTTCTGTATATAACCTTTATTTGTCACGTCACATGTGTTCATCTTGAAGGTGATTAACATGTTTGAAGTGTAGAAGTTAATTTTATGTGTTGGTAGTATGTGTATGAATATAGGAAGTGTTCATGCTCTGTACTATATAGAACACTATTCACCTGATAAGGTAGAACTCTTATTATGTATGTCTACAATCTTCGACCATTGGTGTGCTTATTTATATTTTCATGTGCTTTGAATTGCTACATACTAGCAATAAGCTGGTTGGGGGGGTGTGATGAGTGCATGAAAGTGCACTATGAATAGGCTTATAACCATCTTAATTGTTCAATTCTTTAGCCTTAATAAATCTCTTTAGTACTATTTTGACACTTATATGTTGCTTCACATAGTTGTTTGAAAAATGTAGGAAATTTGATCTAAAAGAAGCTGAAATGATTACATGGGTCAACTTGGAAGATTAAATTGTATTTTTTCATGATGAATGAGAGGATTTTCTATATATGATTGGAAATCTCTTGAAATCTAGTTTTTTCATGATGAACTAGAGAATTTTACGGTTTGTGATTCTGAGTTTCCCAAAAGAAGTTATAGTATTTTTAGTACCAATGGTGCAATGAAGAATGAATAGTGACGGTCGACTGTTGCATCATCCGTGAGATCGACCGTCGCGCCAAATATACTCACGGTCGACCGCCGGATCGACCGTCAGCCTTTGTCACGAAAAAGACTTCTCAGGATCGATGCGAGGATCGACCGCCACTTTTTCTAATAAACTTGAACAGTTGACGGTAGACCGTGGCATCGACCGCAAGATTGACCGCGAGCGTATAACGGGTTTAAACCTAACCTGAGTTTCCTAACTTTTGGAGCATATAAATAAGGAACTTAGGGTTAGTCAAAGGGGGTGAGGGAGGACTTCTAAGAGGACTTTGAGGAGGATTTTTCTGGAACATATGGAGGAGAGGAAGCGGCATTAGGGTTTTGTTCTCTTCGTCTTTCTTTCTTTATTTTTTCTTGATAACTTCTGTCATCTTTATGATGAACATGAGTGGCTAGTTTCTTGTCTAAGGTACCGATGTAGCCTAACAGAATCATTCTATGTTATTGAATCATGCTTATTTAATTAGTTTATATTCCTTGTTTCATTCATTATTATAACTGAGATCTTAAATACCTCTATCTGGCCAATAGAAGTATTGTAGATTGTTGTCTGTGCGATTGGACCAGGGTTCATTTCCTAATCTTGTAAGATCTATGAATGCATGTGTTTATGTCGAAGTCGGGTTCAAACTAAGACAATTCTTCGTTCATAATTATTCCTTACAGCTTAATGGATTCTTGATTGACACTTAGCTGTTGGATCATTAGCGAGAGATGATTGAGGGTACTTGGTGAAGACCGCGGCCGAACGTCTCATCATACCGGAAGAACGAACCCTTGGAATTAAATTGAGATTTTGTAAATTCAATGCATACACTGAGTATGTTATGGTGAAATCGGAATCTTAGTCTTCATCCATCAGATTTTCATCATTTTCTTATTCCGTTATTAGATCTTCTATTTTCAATACTTCTTATTTCTTACTTTACCTTTTTTTCTTTCTTCTATGTTCTTTAGCTTTTACTCTAATAATCTTTACAAATCTCTGTGGGTACGATACTCATCTTGTTGCTATACTGACCACATCCATTCGTATACTTGTGAGATATAAAATTTATTCATCAAGGTTCAGTCAGGTTTGGTAGAGGTGACAAGTTGGCGCCGAGGTTTGTCGGGCCGTTCGAGATCCTAGAGAGGATTGGCGAGGTAGGTTATCGATTGGACCTTCCTTAGCACATGTCAGCCATGCATCCGACATTTCATGTGTCGATGTTGAGGAAGTATCACCCAGACCCGTCTTATGGCATAAGGGTGGATGACATCAAGCTTGAGGCAGACGCGGCATTCGTTGAGCAGCTGGTTCAGGTACTTGACCGGAGGGATCTGGTCTTGCGGGGCAAGACGATTTCCTTGGTCAAGATACTGTGGAGGCACAAAAGCGTCAAGGAGATGACCTGGGAGAGTGAGGTGCGCATATGGCAGGAGTATCCACATTTGTTTCCTTCTTGAGGTAGCTCTTGTCCTGTTTTCTAATGTAGCTTCTTTTTCAGTTTATGAGCACTACCCTTATCGAATCTCGGGAGAGATTTTCTTTAAGGGTATTAGGATGTGAGGATCTGTCCCTCTACTACTGGGTCGGGCCCGTGGCACGATTGGTTATTTCATATCGACCGCGCGATCCGGTAGATCATATTGTTTCGTGGACCGCAAGGGGCAATTCGGTAAATTGTGTCTTGTCAGTTTGTTTCACACCCGCGAGTGTACACACTACCGTGTTTGTGTTAATGGTTGATTAGAACGGTTAGGTGAACCCGGGATCGGATGATCCGAGCTTGGGCTTGTCTTCTAGCCCAAGTTTAGCTTTCAGCACAAAATGATCGATCATTCCTAGCTAGAAAGATCGATCATTTAGTACCAGAAAGTCAAAGTGCGGATGACCGAGTAGCAAACTCCTCCTTCATATCCAGCTTGTCCCTCGCCTCTTCTGTTGAAAACTTGACAGGAGGGTAGAACATAGAACAACCAGGAGATGGCAAAGCCCTGGTAAACTTAGGGAGCTTCTACATCACCACAGCATCTTTACATAAAACACCTTTACATTGACTGTGTACCGAACCCACTAGGATATGGATTGCCCAACTTATGTTGGCAAATCCAGGGCCAGCAGAGTTCTCGCGCATACGTCTCATAACTATGTAAAAAGAACATAAGGCTGTATGATCCAAAGAGAAAGAGCGCCCTATGACCATCCATAACGCTATCACAAACAACCTAGGACGAATACCAAAGTCCTTGCCTGGAACAACAAAGCGACACAGCCATATGAGAAGAAAGGCCGCGTTGTAAACATCTAGCTCAAATCTCCCAAATTCCCTATGGGTGCGTTTGGCGGCGTTGGATCCGCTAGGATCCATGGGATGAGGGGGACGTGCGGATCCCACGGACGGGATCTGCACATTTGGATCGGCCTTGGATCCCATTTTCGGCGTCCGCTCTTCCCGAGCGGAAGCCGCCAGTGGTATCCGCTCCCGCGGATACCATCCTCCGGATTCCGCATCCCGCGGATAGCCAAACAGGCCTTATGAGGATTAAAATCCTCAGAATCCTGCGATATCTGTCAAGAGGGACCAGCAGAACAGTACTTGAGAGGACCCTTATAAAAATAAGCAGTCCAAGTCTCAGAAGAGACAATAGCTTTATCCCTACCTAACTCCCTCCAAGCCCTCAAAAGGCGGTAGGGGGAGGGGAGATAAAGAGGATACTCTGGACGATGGGTGGTAGGATCGGCGAACACATGCTTATCAACTTGCAAATATTCATCATTTGGATCCCCAGAAATAGGAAACCTCATGAGGTGAAAAATATCCAATAAAGTGATAGTGTATTCCCCTTGGTGAAATAGGAAGGTGTTGGTCTCTGATGAGTGCATGAAAGTGCACTCTGAACACTCTTATAACCATCTCAATTGCTGGATTGTCATCCTTAATCAACCTCTTTAGTATTATTTTTATATTTCTATGTTGCTTCACATAGTTGGTTGAAATATGTAGGAATTGGAGCTAAAATGAGCAAAGAAGCTGAAAAGGTTACATGGGTCAACTTGGAAGATTAAACTGTACCTGCTCATGAAGAACCAGATGATTTTCCATACATGATTGGAAAGCTCTTGAAGTCTAGTTTCTGGAGAATTTTACGGTTTGTGATTCCAAGTTTGCTAGAGGACGTTATGGCATTATTAGTACCAATGACACAGTTTGAATTGCAAAAGAGAAAATACGCAGGTACAATTATCGATCTTCTTCCTCTATGAAGATCGATCATTTGTTCACCAGGAGATGATAGAGAGCTATGTTTACTCGGATCGATGTTTTCCCTTAAGAAGATCGATCATCTTCGTAGTTGAGAAAATTGATAAAATCGACGATGCAAATCGATCATCCTCGGGGTGTGACACTTCTAGGGATGAAATGATCGATCATCTTCCCCTATGATGATCGATCATTATACGGTAGCTGAGCAAAATCAAGGGTGTAGATCTAATCCGAGTGGGAATCTTTTGGAGGCTATAAATAGGCAACTTAGGGCTATTCAAGGAGAGCTTTTTGGGGACTTTTCTGGAGGAAGAAGGAGAACAAATCCACCATCCATGGACAACTAATCTTCAGGCATGGCGGATGGATGACTAAGCAAGGACTAGGATTTCTTTCTCTATCATTGGTTCATGTTTTAATCTTTAATGTTTAAACTCTATATATGTATTGGATCTTCATCGATGGTTATGTGGTTGAGCATTATTATAATTCCAGTCATGCTTTTGTTATGATATTGTGATTCCATAAATATCTCTTTTGTTCTCCTACCTAGTCTTGCTAAATCTTTGCAATGCATTGCCTGTAGTGACAGCTGGTAGTGCATATTCTTAGGGATCTGGTAAGACAAGGTTAGGGTTTTGTCTCGTGAAACCTTTGCTGCACGTTGCATGTAGTGACAACCAGTTTCATGTATTCTTAGGTTCTGGTAGGATGGAGTTAGGGCTACAATGAGAAGAACCAAACATAGAAAGATACATTTATATTCTATCAGGTTCATAGTTCCATACTTTATTTTACGATTAAATCTTTGATCGAACTTTATTAACTTTTACGCTCTTGACTGTTTTCGATACATTGTTATCTGTGTTTCTGAATTTTTTTTGTTGTTTCCCCGTGGGATCGACCTCTCTTATGTTGTACGACACTGCAACCGCTGCGCGAGACACATTTGAGCGACATCAGTCTCTAAACTCCATCTCTCCATCAGGCCTCGAAAAAATTGTTCATGAATAGCATAATAGCCCAAAAAACAATATATAACCCCGTCCATGTCAACATCTTTAAAATTACGAAACCCGTACTCCAAAACATACCATCCCCACTCAGCGTAGCCTGGCACCAAGTCGTAAGAACAATGATGGTGCCCCCCCAGCCAAGTCTCTCTCCAAGCATCCACTCCCTAAGACTAGAAACCCTCATTGGGGAATGATCATTTGATGAAGGAAGAACGAAGGCCCCATCAAGCTTGCCGTAAGGCATTAAATTCAAATCTCCTTTGAGTGTGATCCTTCCTTCTTGAGTATTATGTGACCGAGTATGATTCTCACTTCTACGTACTCTTGCTAGATAAGGATCCAAGTACACGAGCTTGGTCATGCGAGCATGAAGCGGGTAATCGAAGTAAGTTAGTCTAGGAATGCAAGAAACAAATGTAGCCCCAACATCATTTAAGGAAATCTTCAAAAAGAAAAAGGAAAAGAAGAGAGCAAAAAGAAAACACTGTGTCAAGAGAAAGAGATTAAATATCACAGCTATTACAAAAATAATACAAATAAGAAATCAGTGGAAAAAAACAGAGAGAAAAGAGAAATCTAAAAGAAAAGAAAAAGAAAGAAAATAAATGGGGCGACTTGAGACAAAAGCCCGGGGCTCTCTCCCAAGCCGCCTCCAGCCCCCTTCTCCTCTCCCATCTCTTCTCATCCTCTCTCTCCCCCTCCTTTTCTTCTCTCGTCTCCTTCTCTCTCAGCATGCCAGGCACCATGTGAGGACCTGTCCCTCCATTCCAGGGTCGACCACCTGGGTTGGGCCCGTGGCACGTTGTGGACCACAAGGGCAATTTGGTAAATTGCGCCTTGTCGGTTTATTTCACACCCGCGAATGCACACACTGACCTTGTTTGTGTTAGTGTTTGATTAGAATGGATAGGTGGACCTGGGATCGGTAGATCCGAGCTTGGGCTTGTAGTTAGCCCAAGTTTGTCTTTCTGGGCAAGGGGATCGATCTTCCTTGGGAAGGGATCGATCCCTCTGTGCCATAAAGTCCTGGCAGTTGAGCTTGGAGAGGACGGCAGTCGTGGCCGTCGCCCTCCATTGTCAGGAGAAGAGAGGACTTCCTCTCCTCTCCTTCCCCTTTTCCCCTCCTTCCCCGGCCTTTCCCTTCTCCTTCTTCCTCTTCTTCCTTCTCCTTCTTCTTCCTTCTTTCTTCTTTCTTCTTGCCGCAAGCTCTGCTTGCTCTGTTTTTCTTCCGGCAACCCCCTTCTTCTTCTTCGTTCTCCCTCCTCCGGACACCATTTTGGGTGTTCTAAAGCTCGTTGGATCCATGGCGGCGTGAGGAAGATCCCTAACGTGGTTTAGTTGCTTGGCTAGCGGCTATTTAGCGGGGAATCAGCCGAGGATTAGCGTTTCTGGTAGGTTTTCTACCTACGAGAGTTGTTTAATGGGTTTCTCTTAATCTACCCGTTAGATCTTGCTGTATTTGTGTTTTTGGATGCATGTTGCTTAGTATAATTTCTGGTTTAAGTTTCATGAACTTTGGTTGAGATTTTAGTAGGATTTATGCATGTTTAATCTCGGATTTTCTGGTTTCTGCTGTTCTTGAAGAACAACCGGTTTGCAGCGAGGTTTCCGACCAGTACGTGCATGTTCTTGGGTTTTGATGAACTAAAGAGTTGTAGATCTTTGCATTTACTCTCCAATCCAACTGATTTCATAATTTACTGATTTTCGTACGATTTGTTATGATTTTCGCACTGGTGGGCAGCATTGCAGCATGCAATGGTAAGTTAGTTTTGATTAGCAGTTTTGATTAGTGTTTTTCCGTTAATTCTGCCGTTGGATGTTTCTAGATTTTGGATATGTTGATTCCAGTATATTGATCTACAGGCTTCTAAGCTGGATCTTGAATCGAACGTCATTTGAACGTCGGATCGACTGGGTCAACTAGCTGCTATGTAGAGAATTTTTTGTGTTTTATATAATATTATATGTTCAAACATATAATATTATATTTTTACTGTTCATCGAGGTTTTTCGGGTTGCTTCCCGTTGCAAGAGTTTGCGGTTGACGGTCGTGGTACCGTCGTAAAGCCGGGACCCTCTGCGGATCGGCTGGCAGCGGTTGGTAGTACCGCTGCAGCGATTCAGTTGGACTTGTATGCTGCCTTGTCATACTGTTGCACGCCTGTTTCTCTTACTTGTGTATGTTCATAGCATGCATTCTCTGTTGTGCATTAGTTGCATGGTTAGGACGTGGGTGATCTGTGGGTCGCCGTCCCGAGGCTGGAAGCTCGGATTTAGCCCTAGGACCGGGGTTGGGTAGCTTGGTCCAGGTTCGAATTGTGGTGTCCAGTCAAACTTGATGATAGGCTTAGATGACTGGTACACATGTTGCTTGATGATTATAGAGGTCGTGTCGGCCTTGAGTCAGATGCTGAGGTGTAGCCCGTGTTCCACTGTGTTGACCCTTGAGTAGAGAGGTTGACTACTTAGCGGTGCTTTTTCCCACCTGCAGTGTCGTTCCCTGCTTGTGGGCCAGAAGTGTTATTTCCTGCTACTAAGTACGACCATGTTCGTGGGCCTCAGGGACACGTGGTGGGGTTATGGGGCCCTTGTGTACACCCAGGTCTTACTTGAGGGCGACACTCTTGTGTTCCCCTTCCTTCTGTGTGTTGTAGTGTAGAACCCTACTGAGCTTTATGCTCACTCCTACCCCGGATGTGTTTTGCAGGTGCAGGCGCCAGCTCTTCTTCAGTAGCCCCTACCGGGCAGGTGTTTGGTGGCGCGGCGGCGTCTGGCGGTGTCTGAGGATCGGTGATCACATTCTACACTTTTGTTATAGTTAGTCTCCTACGGGAGTATGATGTATAAACTGTTGTAACCTCATTGAGGTTTTGGATTATTATATTATTTATGTTGAGGTTTGAAATTATTGTATTATTTAGGGGTGCTTATGAACTGTTTAATGAAACCAATAAGTTAGAGGGAACCCCTCGCCTTTATTTCCGCATTTAGTTAGGTTCCGGTTCTCGTCGCCCGGCCTGGTTGGGCTTTCCCGGGTCGGGGCGTGACAGCTTGGTATCAGAGCATAGGTTGTAGATCCCAGGGTTAAGATCAGGATACGGTTGAGATTGAGCGTGGAATGGGTTAGTTCTATGTCGAGAACATCCGTGCATGCTCCTTGTGATGTGTTATGCTTTTCGCTTCCAGTTTGTGTTGCTTGTTTTGCCATTTCTAACGAGTGGACGCTCGTTTGTCGCTGGTAATTGCGCAGATGTCGGGAGCTCGAGGCCGACCTTCTGTGGTTAGTCGGTGTGGGGCACGACCTGGTCAAACCACCCGACCGGACAGCGTGGCACCTGTCAGGGCCGCCCGAGCTAGACAGGCTGCGCCATCACCAGTGATGGTTGCGGTCGCACAGGAGGAGGCCTTTCTCACCGAGAAGTGAGTCCTCCCTCCTGTCGACAGGCGGACCGCTGCGGCGGTCTTGTTGGACTTCCTGCGGCTGGACCCGCCTAGGTTCAATGGTGAGAATGGAGATCCGACAGCCAGGGCACGACAGTTCGAGCAGGGGCTTCAGTTAGGGATCAGGCGACAAACTAGTTCCCTTCGTTTCCAGACATACACGGCGGTTCTGAACTGCGTCTTAGCAGTGGAGGCGCAGTTGCAGGACGAGGGGTGCCGGGCAGTTCCACTTGCATCCTCTACCAGCGCACCACAGAGACCCCGGTTCAGAGGGCGAGTCGACAGAGGCTAGCAGCGGCGTCGGCGACCCTTCCAACAGCGGCGTCGCCGACACTTTCAGCAGCGGTCGCAGCGCCCGCAGCAGTTCCAGCAGCAGTTGCCGAGTCCAACATGCCAGTTTCTCCGTACAGCAGAGCTGTCTGGGCAGGCTTCATCGAGGGGAGGCCAGGGTCAGTAGCCTGGTGGCGCGCCAGTCACGTGCTTCCTGTGCGGGCAGCTGGGGGACTTCCGTAGAGACTGTCCCTTACTAGGAGTGCGGGGCGCTATGCCGCAGGGCAGTAGAGGCGGAGGGCCCAGTGGTTGGCAGGGGAGCAGTGGTGGGCGCGGGTCAGTGGCTAGACCGAGCTGCTCCAGAGGTGGAGGCAGCCAGCGAGGGCGGATGGTTGCTCTCCCAGACCACGGGCAGCTGGACACCGTACATCAGTACCACCAGGCAGCGGCAGAGCCATCCGTACCCGAAGGTAATCTTTCAACTTTCTAGTTCCTTGGTAGATATGCTGATAGATTCTGGGGCGTCTCTTTCCTATGTTGCTAGCATGTGTGTGGCATCGTTAGGATTAGAGACGAGTCGGCTAGAGGTGGCACAGTCAATAGACTCACCGATCGGCGGAGCGGTCAGGGTGGACCGGGTTTGCCGATCTTGTTTCCTTAGAGGTTGGAGGCCTCCGTGTCTGTCTAGACCTGTGGGTACTAGACATGACAGGCTTCGATGTGATACTCGATATGGACTGGTTGGCAGCATACCGAGCTATCCTCGACTGTGGTCGCCGGAGGGTGGTCGCTTGGACACCCGACGGGACACAGTTTGTGCTGTTAGGGGATTGGTTCTCAGCTGATTCCTTTGCTTATGGTGTGGGGGAGGCGTGGCAGCGAGCTTTCAGCCTTGCTGGCCAGCCTGTCCCTGTTTGGGTCTGAGGGAGTGCAGCAGAGCAGTTTCCCCAAGATCGTATGCGACTACACCGACGTGTTTCCCGAGGTGTTGTCGGGGCTTCCACCGCCTAGAGAGGTCAATTTTGAGATCGACCTAGTACCAGGTACCGCACCGGTCTCTCTCCCAGCGTTCAGGATGGCACCAGCAGAGCAAAGTGAGTTGAGGACCCAGTTGGACGAGCTGACCAGTACAGGCTTCATCCGTCCCAGCTTGTCTCCCTGGGGGGCGCCTGTGTTGTTCGCAAAGATGAAGGATGGTACCCTTTGACTTTGCATAGACTACAGGCGGCTCAACGGGGTGACGGTGAAGAACATGTATCCGATGTCGCGGATCGACGACTTGTTTGACCAGTTGCGAGGATCTTCAGTGTTCTCGAAGATCGACCTCCGCACAGGCTACCACCAGTTGAGGGTTCTAGATTGTGACATCCCGAAGACGGCTTTCCGGACTCGGTACGGCTTGTACAAGTTCGTGATGATGCTGTTTGGACTAACGAACGCACCAGCAGCGTTCATAGATCTCATGCAGAGGATCTTCTGACCTTTCCTAGACCAGTTCGTTGTAGTGTTCGTCGACCACATTCTGATCTACTCTCGATCAGAGGCGGAGCACGAGCGACACTTGGCGACAGTGTTACAGCTACTTCGGGAGCATCGGTTATATGCCAAGGCTTCCAAGTGTGAGTTCTAGCTCACACAGGTGGGATTCCTTGGGCATGTGGTGTCGGCAGCAGGGATCTCAGTTGACCCGGCCAAGGTCGAGGCAGTGGTACAGTGGCAAAGACCGAGGACAGTGTTCGAGGTTCGCAGTTTCCTAAACCTGGCAGGTTACTTTAGACGGTTCATGCGGGACTTCTCCAGAGTTGCCGGACCGATGACCAGAATGACACATAAGGCCGTCCCGTTCGTGTGGGATGATGCTTGTGAGCGAGCTTTCGTGGAGCTGAGGACGAGGTTGACCAGTGCGCCGGTGCTGATCTTCCCCGAGAAGTTCTCTGTCTTCTCGGACCATAAGAGCTTGAGGCACACTTTCACCCAATGTGACCTCAACCTGAGGCAGCGACTCTGGATGGAGCTACTGGAGGACTACGACTTTGCGACGCATTACCATCCGGGTAAGGCAAACGTCGTAGCAGATGCGCTGAGCAGACAGGTGAGAGACACCAGAGCAGCAGTTGCAGGGTTGTCAGCGCGGCAGTGTCAGGCTCTAGAGACAGCGGGCCAGTTGGGGCTCGAGTTTGAGGATCAGGGATCCAGCTCTTCCTCTACCCAGTACAAAGTATGCCAGCGGTTCTAGCCAGAGTATTAGAGGCACATGATAGTAACCCAGAGCTCG
The DNA here is from genome assembly GCA_963920575.1 of Narthecium ossifragum. Classification (NCBI taxonomy): domain Eukaryota; kingdom Viridiplantae; phylum Streptophyta; class Magnoliopsida; order Dioscoreales; family Nartheciaceae; genus Narthecium; species Narthecium ossifragum. The sequence goes on along the minus strand of OY986964.1, from coordinate 21,091,509 downwards.
AGGAGTTACGCACATCGGCGGGCACGGAGGGCGCAGACGGGGACTGGATAGTATCGTCAGACAGAGGGCTACGGTTTAGAGACAGAGTAGCGGTTCCAGCAGATCTAGTTCTATGAGACGACATCCTACGAGAGTTCCATCACTCTTGTTTTGCAGTTAATCCCGGGCGCACCAAGATGTATCAGGACCTGCAGTGGCAGTTCTGGTTGTGCGGGATGAAGAGAGCAGCGACGGAGTTCGTATCGCGCTGCCTTACCTGCCAAAAGGTCAAGGCAGAGCACCAGCGGACTCCGGGGTTACTAGTTGAGTGGAAGTGGGAGCACATCACGATGGACTTCGTGACCGGGCTACCGAGATCTTCTAGGGGGAATGACGCGATTTTGGTCATCCTTGATCGATTGACCAAATCGGCGCACTTCCTGCCTATGTGGACGACAGACTCAACGGACAGGTTGGGCAGCTTGTACGTCAGAGAGGTGGTCAGACTACATGGAGTTTCAGTTTCTATCGTGTCAGACCGTGACCCCAGGTTTACCAGCAGGTTCTGGCGAGGCTTTCAGGAGGCAGTTGGCACACTCCTGACTTTCAGTACGGCGTTCCATCCGCGGACAGACGGGCAGTCAGAGCGGACGATCCAGATCTTAGAGGAGATGTTGAGAACATGTGTCCTCGACGCCGGAGGCAGCTGGGAGGAGCACGTCCCCTTAGTGGAGTTCACCTACAACAACAGCTACCAATCCAGTCTTGGAGTAGCACCTTTCGAGGCGTTGTACGGTAGGCCGTGTCGTTCCCTAGTATGTTGGACAGTGGTTGGAGAGGCTTCGCTCACCGGTTCAGACCTCGTCAGGCGGTCGTCATAGAGATTAGTGCAGATCAGGCAGAGACTTCTGACGGCTCAGAGCAGGCAGAAGAGTTATGTAGATCAAAGACGACGACCATTAGAGTTTGCAGTCGGCGACAGGGTGTTCCAGCGAGCATCGCCGTACAGAGGATCCGTCAGGTTTGGCGGAGGTGGGAGGTTGGTGCCGAGGTTTGTCGGGTCGTTTGAGATCCTAGAGAGGATCGGCGAGGTAGCTTACCGCCTGGATCTTCCTCAACACATGTCAGCTGTGAATCCGACGTTCCATGTGTCGATGCTGAGGAAGTATCACCCAGATCTGTCTCATGTCATCAGGGTGGATGACATCGAGCTTGAGGCAGACGCAACGTTCGTCGATCAGCCAGTTCGAGTAGTTGATCGGAGGGATCAGGTCTTGTGGGGCAAGACGATTCTCTTGGTCAACATACTGTGGAGGCACAGAGGCACCGAGGAGATGACCTGGGAGCGCGAGGCGCGCATGTGGCAGGAGTTTCCACAGTTGTTTTCATCTCGAGGTACCTGATGAATAAATTTTATATCTCGCAAGTATACGAATCGGTGCAATCAGTATAGTAGCAAGACGAGTATCGTACCCACAGAGATTTGTAGAGATTAATAGAGTAAAATGCTAAAGAACAGAAAAGAAAGAAAATATGGAAGAGAAAAGAAGAAATATGAAGTCTCAAAAATAGATGACCTAATAACGAAATAAGAAAACGATAGAAATATGATGGATGGATACTAAGGTTCCGATTTCACCATAACATCCTCATTCTATGCATTGAATCAATAAAGATTTCAGTTTAATTCCAAGGGCTCGTTCTTCCGGTATGATGATCCGTTCGGCCGCGGTCTTCACCAAGTACCCTCAATTAACCCTATCTAATGAACCCATAACTAAGTGTTAACCAAGAATCCATTAAGCACTGAAGAACAATTATGAACCAAGAATACTCTTAGCTTGAACCCGGCCTCGACATAAACTCATTCATTCATAGATCCTGCAAGATTAGGGAATGAACCCTCGCCCAATCTTACATAAAACAATCTATAATACTTTTATTGGCCAGATAAAGGTATTTAAGATCTCAGTTATAATAATGAATAAATCAAGGAAAATAAACTGATAAAATAATCATGATCCAATAACATAGAATGATTCAGTTAGGGCTATATCGGTACCTTAGAAAAGAAACTAGCCACTCATGTTCACCATGAGGGCAACAAAACTAATGGAGAAATAAAGAAGAAATAAGAAAAGAAAACCAAGCCTGGAACCCTTCTCCTCGCCTCCAAACGCTGCCAAAAAGTCCTCCAAAAGTCCCCTTTTGATAACCCTAAGTATCCTATTGATAGGCCTAAACTCGGGTTAAATCAAAACCATTGATTTAATTCACTGGAAACGTCGGATCGATCGGACTTTAGGTGTTGGATCGATCCGTCTCATTAAAAACATCAATTCCTGGCTTCGCCCGAGCCCGATCGATCGAACTATAAGCGCTGGATCGATCGGATGCGTAAAAATCCATCTTCTCTGGCTATTATTGAGTCCGATCGATGGACGGATCGATCGAACTCTGCTCCTCTAAAAAGCATACGTTCTGTCAACCTTTAATTCCCAAGTCCGATCGATCGGACTATGAGTGTTGGATCGATCGGTTGAGTAAAAATCAGCTGTTTTTGGCTTTTCCCGAGTCCGATCGATCGGACCATTGGTGTCGGATCGATCGGACTTCGTTCAGCCAAAAAAAATAGGTTCTGTCACGTTTTTGCGTAGTCCGATCGATCGGAGGATCGCTCGGACTTCCAGCTTATTTACTGTGCTGCCATTCAGACTGCGCCATCGGTACTAAAATTGCCGTAACTTCCTCTAGGAAACTCAGAATCACTAACCGTAAAATTCTCCAGAATCTAGACTTCAAGAGCTTTCCAACCATATATGGCACAAAATCTGATTCTTCATGAGCAGGTACAGATTAATCTTTAAAGTTGATCCATGCACTCTTTTCAGCTTCTTTTCTCCTTTTTCCTGCATTTTCCAAACAACTATGTGAAGCAACATATAGATATAAAAATAGGAATAAAGATGTTGATTAAAGATAATAATCTCGCAATTGAGATGGTTATAAGGCTATTTAGAGTGCACTTTCATGCCCTCATCAGTACCTCTTGTCCTGTCTTCTAGTGTAACTGTTTTCCTGTTTCCGAGCCTTATCTTTATCGAATCTCTGGACGAGATTTCCTTTAATGGTATTAGGATGTGAGAACCTGTCCCTCCATTCCTGGGTCGACCGCCTGGGTCGGGCCCGTGGCTCGTTGTGGACCACAAGGGTAATTTGGTAAATTGCGCCTTGTCGGTTTGTTTCACACCCGCGAATGCACACACTGACCTTATTTGTGTTAGTGTTTGATTAAAATGTTTAGGTGGACCCGGGATCGGAAGATCCGAGTTTGGGCATGTATTTAGCCCAAGTTTGTCTTTCTGGGCAAGGGGATCGATCTTCCTTGGGAAGGAATCGATCCCTCTATGCCATAAAGCCCTGGGAGTTAAGCTTGGAGAGGACGGCCGTGGTAGCCATCACCCTCCATTGTCAGGAGAAGAGAGGACTTACTCTCCTCTCCTTCCACTTTTCCCCTCCTTCCCCGGCCTTTCCCTTCTCCTTCTTCCTCTTCTTCCTTCTCCTTCTTCTTCCTTCTTTCTTCTTTCTTCTTCCCGCAAGCTCTGCTTGCTTTGTTTTTCTTCTGGCAGCCCCCTTCTTCTTCTTCGTTCTCCCTCCTCCGGCCACCATTTTGGGTGTTCCAAAGCTCGTTGGATCCGTGGCGGCGTGAGGAAGATCCCTGGCATGGTTTAGTTGCTTGGTTAGCGGCTGTTTAGCAGGGAATCAGCCAAGGATTAGCATTTTCGGTAGGTTTTCTACCTACGAGAGTTGTTTAATGGGTTTCTCTTAATCTAGCCGTTAGATCTTGCTGTGTTTGTGTTGTTAGATGCATGTTGCTTAGTATAATTTCTGCTTTACGTTTCATGAACTTTGGTTGAGATTTTAGAAGGATTTATGCATGTTTAATCTCGGATTTTCCGGTTTCTGCTGTCCTTGAAGAATAGCCGGTTTGCGGCGAGTTTTCCGACCAGTATGTGCATGTTCTTGGGTTGTGATGAACTTAAGAGTTGTAGATCTTTGAATCTACTCTCAAACCCGATTGATTTCATAATTTTCTGATGTTTTTCGTACTGGTGGGCTGCATTGCAGCATGCAATGGTAAGTTAGTTTTGATTAGCGGTTTTGATTAGTGTTTTCCCATTAATCCAGCCGTTGGATGTTTCTAGATTCTGGATATGTTGATCCTAGCATATTGATCTACTGGCGTCTAAGTTGGATCTCGAATTCGACGTCGTTTGGATGTCGGATCGACGGGGTCAACTAGCTGCTATGTAGAGAATTTTTGGTGTTTTATATAATATTATATGTTCAAACATATAATTTTATTTTTTTACTGTTCATCGAGGTTTTCGGAGTTGCTTCCCGTTGCAGGAGTTCGCGGTTGACGGTCGTGGTACCGTCGTAATGCCGGAACCCGCTGCGGATCGGCTGACAGCGGTTGGTAATACCGCTGCAGCGATCCATTTGGACTTGTATGTTGTCTTGTCATACTATTGCATGCCTATTTCTCTTACTTGTATATGTTCATAGCATGCATTCTCTGCTGTGCATTAGTTGCATGGTTAGGACGTGAAAGATCTGTGGGTCGCCGTACCGAGGCTTGAAGCTCGGATTTAGCCCTAGGACTGGAGTTGAGTAGCTTGGTCCAGGTTCGAATTGTGGTGTCCAGTCAAACTTGATGATAGGCTTAGATGACTGGTACACATGTTGCTTGATGATTATAGAGGTCGTGTCGGCCTTGAGTCAGATGCTGAGGTGTAGCCCGTGTTCCACTGTGTTGACCCTTGAGTAGAGAGGTTGACTACTTAGCTGTGCTTTTTCCCGCCTGCAGTGTCGTTCCCTGCTTGTGGGCCAGCTGTGTTGTTTCCTGCTACTAAGTGCGACCATATTCGTGGGCCTTAGGGACACGCGGTGGGGTTATGGGGCCCCTGTGTACACCCAGGTCTTACTTGAGGGAGACACTCTTGTGTTCCCCTTCCTTCTGTGTGTCGTAGTGTAGAACCCTACTGAGCTTTTTGCTCACTCCTACCCGGGCTGCGTTTTGCAGGTGCATGCGCCAACCCTTCTTCAGTAGCCCCTACCGGGCAGGTGTTTGGTGGCGCGGCGGCGTCTGGTGGTGTCTGAGGATTGGTGATCACATTCTACACTTTTGTTATAGTTAGTCTCCTACGGGAGCATGATGTTTAAACTGTTGTAACCCCTTTGAGGTTTTGGATTATTATATTATTTATGTTGAGGTTTGAAATTATTGTATTATTCAGGGGTGCTTATGAACTGTTTAATGAAACCAGTAAGTTAGAGGGAACCCCTCTCCATTATTTCCGTATTTAGTTGGGTTCCGGTTCGCGTCGCCCGGCCCGGTTGGGCTTTCGCAGGTCGGGGCGCGACACACCAATCCCGACGCCTAACCTCACCATAGCCGACGCCATGCCAAGCCCGATGACGAGCTCCTCCATCTCCACCGACCTACTGCCACATGTCGACCAAGCTCGCACCCCGACGTCGGACTCCTCCGTCTCGACGCCGAGCTCCTCCGTAACCTTCGTCGCGATCGTCACCGAGCTCCTGGTCTCGTCATCGAGCGACGCCGAGCGCCATCGCCCGTCTTTGTCAGCCTTATGCCTCCCTTCAATGATTTCACCCTCTCCGTCGAGATCCTCACCGAGCTCCAATTCAAGCAAACACCCCTGCTTCTCCGCTCCAGCGAGGATGCATCCACACCAAGCCCCAAGAGCCCTTTGCACTAGCCCGAAGCAACAAATTGCTTCTCGCCGGCAAAAAAAACTCGGAGCAACAAATTACTCCTCGAGCCCAAAGCAACAAATTGATTCTCGCTGACAAAAACTCAGAGCAACAAATTACTCCTTGTCAGGAAAAGCCCGAAGCAACAAATTGCTTCTCGCTGACAAAAACTCGGAACAACAAATTACTCCTCGTTGGCAAAAGCCCGAAGCAACAAATTGCTTCTCGCCGGCAAAAACTCGAAGCAACAAATTGCTCCTCCCCAGCTAAGATCGGAGCAACAAATTACTCCTCATCGTCAAGGCCCGAAGCAAGATTGATTTTTACCGGCAAAAACCAGGTGCAACAAATTGCTCATCCACAGCAACCATCCAACACAACAAAAAAAGAGCATATCCCCATCCCCTCATGTTATCCTATCTCCAATGACAGACGTCATCTTCACCGGCGACTACATCGAAATAATAATTCACAGTTCCACCGTAGTAACTCGGCGACGTGTCTCGAAAAGAAAAAGAGACGGGAAAAAGAAACGGTCCGAAATTTTGATCAACAAAGCATGAATGAAACCTGGGCCCAGAGATGTCCTCATCACAGTCGAACGCCATCTTCTCCTTCATCAATATTCCTAGTGTTCAAGTCTCCTAATCTTCTTGGCTAAGAGTATAAAAAAATTATACTGTATATGTCATGTATATAGACATAGGATGGAAATATGATTTTGAGTAGGATAGGATCGTTGTTAGGATTTGAACGACAAAAAATCTGATTTTGATCATATTTTCAAAAGAGATAAGGTTAGGTTTAAATTCAAATCTAACAAGAGATCATGCTTATGAGCTTATCTTAATTCAAAAATGCAGCAAACCAGATCCCAACATTCTGCTCAAATCCCAACAAGAGAATTGAAGAATATCATGCCAAATAGAATTTGTACGGTTACTTTTCCAAAGTAGGAGCTGTGCAAGTAATTTTTGAAATTGAAATCGGATTCGAGCATAATACAGCATCAAACATTCAAAATTTAATTTAAGTTCCTATAAGAGGTCCATATAAACTCCTCATGCATGTCCGAATTCAAAGATGCAATAAAATCCACAAAAAAACCTCTTGGAGCCTTGCGTGTATAAATCACATCACTTTCACACGCAAGCCTCAAGGGGACATTTGTCGACACCAATTTTAACTAAGATCAAATTTCATGATATTAATGAAATTTCCCTTGCTCGTCTTAGACATTCCTCGAAGGCGTATTATTAAACATATAAGTTCAAACACATACACAACATGCATACATTGCTCTATGTGTGACCCTCGGTTTTGATGCTATCCTACACAAATCGGGAGCACAAATCGCTTTTTGGTGATTTTACCTGCCCAAGGATATTTTGTGAATTCAGGACAAAATACATGTCTGGACTCTCTAAAATATCCTATCATGACCCTATATAGCTTTTACGGCATCCTACAAAAGCTAAGTCGACGTAGGGGCATTTTGGTAATTTTATCACATTAAGGGTATTTTGGGAATTCAGGACAAAATGCGTGTATGGACTCTCTAAAACATCATATCATGACCCTATATAGTTTTTTCGACATCCTACAAAAGTTAAGTCGATATAGGGTCATTTTGGTAATTTTCTAACATCAAGGGTATTTTGGGAATTTACGCAAACTATATGCATAAACTCTCTCCTATACTCTACCATGTCTCCTACATGGTTCATATAACATCCTAATTAAATTTGAAGCACTCAGGGGCATTTTGGTAATTTTTTCCCTCCAGGGGTATTTTGGTAATTCTAGCCAAATATAGGCTTGACCCACCTAAAACATTTTAAATTAGTTTTCGATGGTTTTGAAGGCATCTGACATAAACCAAGGAAATAAAAAAGGCATTTTTAGTCATTTAGCCCCCAAGGGTATTTTGGTCATTTGCTCCAAATATTGTTTTCACCCTTTAAAGTATCATTTATTTTAAGGGCATTCTTGTCAAAAACATATATGGACTCTATACCAACCAAAGAACCAAAAGGTTATTTTGGTAATTTCATCCTCATATCAGCCTTCTTAAAGCTTTGTTTGCATCTTATACAAGCTACGAGAGTCGAGGGTATTTTGGTCATTTGAAATCTCTAGGGGTACAATGGTCGAAAATATATGTGAAAGCATTCCTATTTGTTTTAGAGATATTTCGGTCAAAAGACATAAATGATCTATAACAGGGGTATTTTGGGAATTTACACTTACCCCTGTCCAAGGGTGTTAAAGGTAAATTACAACATGTTCAAATATTTAAAATTTGAACAAATATGTGAAATTTGAAATCAAAGTCAAAATCAAATCCAAAATTCAAGATTCAAACTCCCTAACATCCAATATCTTAACCACCCAAATCTTAACCCCCTAACTGCATTTCAAAGAATCAACCTGAACTACTTCCAATCCTCACATATAAATAGAAGTAGGGGTGAAACTTGAGGAGAAGACATCATGCTGGAGACATCCTGGTGAAGACACGGACAGAAGCTGGTGAAAAAGAGCCTCCTCATTCTTCTAAAAGAATGAGACCACCCTGCTGCAACTGAGTTATAGAACTCAGAAGCCAGAGGGAAGACGTCGAGAGATAGAAGAAGGAAATTTGTTTTCTTGAAAATCATGCCATCACTCCAAAAGTCCAGAGCATGAGATTCAAGGGTTCTTCATCGGCAACGAAGGTGAGGGTCGGAGGCCTAAGCGTTCACCCAAGATCATTATGTTTCCTTTCTTCTTCATCGTCTTATTTTTCTATTTTGGATATAAGGGGACTTTAGAGCCGGAATCCTTAATCTGGGATTTTCCCTTTTGGCTTGTAATTGATGGGTTGTCAATCTCATTGTCGGTATGCAATTACAAAGAAAAAGAGGATTTGCAGCTTATGATGATATTGGGAACTCAGGAGTGTTGTTCCCACAAGTCCCATCATGTAATTCAAATTTTTGATCACAGTAAAGTTAACAAATTTCATTCCTCCGATATGACGATTTTATTGTCGAACTCTTGCTGAGACTCACCAAACAGCAGTTGTTTGGCACTTCCTAATTGACACAAATGACACACTTGTTTGTAGCTAAGTGATCCATCAACTAGAAAATGAAATTTGCTTGACTAAATTCGAGGTGACTTGAGAGGAGGGATGACTTAAACGTGTGTGCCACACATTAATTGAGGCTCACACACCAAACAAGGCAACAGTAGAACGACACTTATTAAGAGAGAATCTATTCATTTGAATTGGATATAGCCCTCTTTCAATCCTTCCAACCGGCAAAGTTTGCCCCATGAGATTGTCCTTTATCACAAAATGAGAATATGTTAATATAAAGTAACATGAATTTTCAAGACAAAAATGATGAATAGAAATCAAATTAGTGGAAGCGTTGGGACAATGAAGGACACATGATAAATGAAGTTTATAGTATCGTGTATGAAGAGCAAGGGAACCAATATTTTGGACTACCATCACCCAAGGCTACTTGGTCTTTCCCGTGATAAGGATCACATGTATTGAGATTGGTAATGTCTAAAGTAATATGTTGGTTTGCACCACTGTCTGCAAACCAAGTATTGTCATCATGGAGAGCATTCGACTGAGCCACCATAATCGCCAACTGTTGAGGAGGGTGTCTTCCCTGATAGTTGTAATCATATCTATGGAAGCAATCGAGAGCCACATGATTTTTCTTTCCACGGACTTGACAAGCAAGATGATCAGGATCAGACATCAATGGCATCGGACAAAGAGGAGGTCCCCGATTGTTGGCATCCCACTTGTTGTACTGGGGGCGTTGTTGAGAAGATGCATTTGGAGGTGATGCTCGAGGTTGCCAATTATGTTTGTTGCTAAAATTGTTTCTCTTGAGATTGCTATTATTTGATAATTGATGAGCCATCATAGCAAAAGTGTGTTGCTCAGATTGTGTTGTTTGTTGTTGACCATCCAACACAGATTCAAAAGCAAGAAGTTCAGATTGAAAATCATCGAAAGAGATTTTTGTGGTATGCATACCAAAGCAGCAAGTAGTAATAAATGGAGATAAGTAGAATGAAGTCCCCCAAGAATATTAGAAATTAGATCCTCATCTGTGATAGGTTTTCCAATCGCATATAGTTGGTTAGTCAAATGTTTGACAGCTTCAATAAATTCAATGCAATTCTTACTGCCTTGTTTCAAACTCTAAAGTTGTCTTTGACGTTGGTTGACACGAGATGGTGTAGGAAACGCAAACCGGATGGCGAGAGCTTGCCAAACTTGTTCCGCCGTGTGAAGACCAAAGACCGTTGACAAAACTTTCTCGGCAAGGGTAGAATTCAGCCAACTCAATACAAATTTGTTTTTTTCTGCCGGTAAGCAGGATTCGTTGATTTTATGATTTTTCTAATTTTTCTACATAAGTAGATAGGAATTCTTTCGAGCAAGGTTCCGTACCATCCACGAAACTCAGAAGATCATCGCTTCTTATAATTGGCACGAACTGAAAAATCCAATTGAGATTGTTGGTGCCATCCAGTCGCACCGAAACTAATTGAACAACATTCGGTAGAGTAAAGGAATAAGTGGAAGAATGAAAGATCTGAGAGAATGATGGAGAATTTGCTTTATTCAACATACCAAGCCATGTATCTATTGATATATTTATATAGATAGATACATGTCAAGAGATACATACAAAAGTAAGAGATGGGTACAAACAGAACAAACATGATAAACATTATTTAGGACCCATTATATCCATAGGTTCAGCAGAATCTGAAGAAGATAAGCATTGATTAACATGCATGATTATTGAAGTAAGATGGCCAAGAAATGCAAGTTGTCTATTTTCTCTGGTGACTTTGTGTTGCGAGTTAAGATTTTATATAATACATTATCTAAATCAGTCGTCTCCCATTCTATGAACGTACCGGATTTGTTTCTTGGGTTAGGTAACTATTTGATAGGAACCGAGCAGTGGGTCAAGCCAGAGGGCCGCGCCACATCATGAGTAGTTTGCAGTCATGTTGTAGGATAAGTCAGTCATTAGGGTTGTATTTGTATTAGTCAATTTGGAGTTGTGATTGAGTCAAGTGTAGTTATGATTGATTTAGGCTGGGTGTGTGTGAGGACCCGTACCTCCAACCTGGCTAGACCGCGCTAGGTCGAGAGCGTAGCTTGGTTGGTTTTGGCCCGGTTGGCCTTGTTCAACGATCACTTTGATCGTTGCAACCCCAAGGGCATTTTGGTAATCTACCCTTGCGGAGTTGGGTTTCACACTCGCGTAGTGCACACACGGCCTTGTGAAGATATATGTGCTTGATTAGACCCTTAGGAGTACCCTAGACCGGAGGATCTGAGTCAAATCGCAAAGATCTGGATTTGAGCGGCTAGGATCAAATTTGGCTGATTGGATGGCCAGGATCTGATCTTAAGCCATCATATGAACCCCCCTTAAACCCTTCTCTCTCGTGAGAGCATCAGCCGCGATCCACTCCGAGAGAGAGAGCGAGAGAGCGGCGGCCCGATCTCGCGGAGAGAAAGAGGGCGGGAGAGAGGTGATGCCGACGGCGACGACCACGACCGAAGAGATGGGGACTTGGCGACTGGACTCCTTCCTTCGTAGGCGGTGATCTTGGCGACCATAGCTGGACGACTGTGATGGCGACTGGAGAGGAACGAGGTGGCGCCTGGGCTTCCCAGTGGCGGCGACCACAATTGAAATTGGAGCTTGGCGGCAAGGACGACGGCGATGACTTGAGAAGGAGGAGGAGATCCCAGTCGAAAACCGAACCTAGAGGCAGAGGATATACTCTAATCTTTGATTAGGATCCTAGGATGGGTTTAGTGATCTGCTTTGCGTTCTTAGCTGCGCTGGTGCTCTTCCCTTTCCCCCATTGCTGCCATACTATGGTATGTTGTGCCATGCTCTGTTGTCTTCCTTCCCTGTGTTCCTTCTTTGTCTTCTTAGCTAGTGTATAGATCGGATGGGTTTGTTGAATTGAGATGCCTTTTCCTTTTTGTTTGGATTTTGATTAGATATCTTCCCTTCCTCTGGTTTTGATGGATTTCGACGAGTTTTTCTCCTTTGTGGATCTTTCGCTCCTTGATTTCTTTTGGATCAACTGCTGACACTTGAGTTTCTAGTTCGTGGCCTCTGTCTTTGGGTTGCTTGTTGGATTCCTCTCTGTTTCCCTTGGATTTCTCTTGGATTCCCCTGTTCCCTGTTTGCCTCGGGTTTGCGATGCTTGAGTTTGGGTTTGCTGGCTATGGTTGGGCTGCGATGAGATTCTCTCCTCTTTGGATTCCTCGTTGTCCTTAGCTGCTACCATGTGCATCGGCAACTGGGACTCTCCCCTGTTCCCAGTTGTTGGGCACCTGAGATTCTACCTAGCTACTTTCCTAGCTTGGGCCGGCCTCAGGGTAGTTGTTGGGATTGTTCTGGGGGACTTACCAAGACCTATCAACCACCGGATTGACCGGGGAACCCGACAGCTTATAGCTTGGCTGAGGTCGAGGTCGGGCTTAGTTTCCATGTTCTAGAAAACTTGTCTTGGTTTTTGGTTCTTTGAACGGTAGGTGTATGTGTATATGCCGATGAGAACCCATGGAGTGGGAAGTATGCACATGATGTTTTCTTAATTCCTTGTTTTTACATGGATTCCTGCTGTTTCGATTTGCTGGCTTTACTCAGTTCGATTTGCGGATTTCTACGTCTGATTTGTTGATTGTGTTGTTGTCCCCGTACTTAATGCTATTATTACTCTTTAGTGTCATCTTTCTTCCTCTATTTATTTCCTGTGATTTCATGTTGATTACTTCAATTATGTGCTATTATATCATGCTTAGGCCTTGGGGCGCCTGTGTGTCGTGCGTGTTGAATGATATTAGGCATGGTTTGGAAATTATACAAGTAGAGTGTAAATCTAATTGCGGAATGTTTTGATGTATCTGTGGTGACCGTGTGTAGGTTTGTACCTTGTGGATGGTTGAGTGATTGTGGCCTCTGATTGCTTCCTTGCTCCTAGCTTATGCATCTATGCTTCTTCTCATCTTGTTAGCATGCTATCTCACCCTGTTGGACAATTGATTGATGATTTGACATGTAGAGACACCTAGGCTTAAGTGCTTTAATAGACTCATGCATGTTGTATGCATTAGACACATTCAGGCTAGGTGGTAGGCGATGGATTCGATCGCCGATCCGGGATTCTCGGGTAGCCCGGATCTAGCCCTAGGACCGGGGTTTGGTTAGTTGAGGATTTAGGCGAGATTGTGTTGATGTGATCATGTATCGTATTTGAGGACATTAAGTGTTGACTTGAATCATGGTTCTTGAGGTGTAGAGGTCGTGTCGTGGTTTCAGAACGGTGTGCTCTGTAGAGCTTACGCACCATGCTGTGTGATGATGATGCATAATGTTATATTTTTATCCCTTAATACTTAGTCTCCTGTGCTTATTTAGTTCCTAAATACACTCATTATTCTTATATTTTGATTTAGGATGCAATTGAAGTCCTTAAGTCGAAAAGAAGCTAAAAAGAGTGCATGGATCAACTTTAAAGATTAATCTGTACCTGCTCATGAAGAACCAGATGATGTACCATATATGGTTGGAAAGCTCTTGAAGTCTAGATTCTGGAAAATTTTACGGTTCGTGATTCCGAGTTTCTTAGAAGAAGTTACGGCAATTTTAGTACCGATGGCGCAGTCTGGATGGCAGAACAGTAATACGCTGGAACGTCCGATCGATCCAACACCCAGAGTCCGATCGATCGGACTATGCAGAAACGTGACAGAACATATATTTTTTGGCTGAACGTGGTCCGATCGATCCCTACATCCATCCTATGGGGTCCGATCGATCGGACCCCTAAAGTTCGATCGATCGGACTCAAAAATAGCCAGAGAAGGTGGATTTTTACGCATCCGATCGATCCAGCACCCATAGTTCGATCGATCGGACTCGGGCGTAACTAGAAATTGAAGATTTTTAATGAGACCGATCGATCCGACACCCCGAGAAGGATCGATCGGACTTTCCCAGTGAATTAAATCAACGGTTTAGATCTAATCCGTTGATGGAGAGACTTTGGGGCTATAAATAGGACTCTTTCTAGGGTTTGAGGGGGGATTCTTGGACACTTTTGGCTGCTCTTTCTCCTCCTTTATATTTTTTCTAGGTTTTATCTTGTTTATTGGAATCTTTTGAGGATTGTTCTCGATGGTCCTGCGTGGCTAAATCTTGATCCTTGGTCGACGAGACTGAAACCTCGGAATCAATGAATCTGTGAGATCTAATTTATTTTTATTGTTCAGTTTATAGATGAGTATTGAATATTCCTCTGTTATTAAATATTCATGATTGTCTTGTCTAATCGTTAGAAGCGCTACTAGTTTATTATTCATTGCGATCTACTGCTAGGTTGGATATCAAATCCGAAATTATTTGATCCCTCTAATCTGCGAAGCAACTAGGGTTTAATAATCTACTGCGTTTCAGAGATTGTTAGGTCTTAGGAAGATTATTTGACTAGATTAAATGCAACCGCTTGTGCTTGTGTTGTTTAGCTTCATCGTTCTACCTATTCTTAACGCTGCTAATAGATTAAATCTACAGCGCGTGTCTTAGGTTGTTTAGTAGTTAGCGTTGATTAGATCGCTTGTTTCTAATTAACTATGATTGAGGAGAGATTCGAATTTAATTCGAACGGTGAATATTCATGGTATGAATTGATTGATACTTGCATCTATGATCAGTTGTTGGATTCCGATGGTGGATGTTGACTCAGACCAAGGTTTGTTCTCTTGATTCAACTTGTTTTTTCGTTTTAGATTATTTCTTTACTGTTTTTCCTCACGTTTAAAACCCCCCATCTTAGTTCACTAAGCACAAAACTAAGCTAAACACTCTTCGTGGGATCGACTCGTACTTGCACTACTACATTTGTTTTAAAGAGTATTGATTTTATTTTTGAGTGCCTGCGACAGCACATCAATTTTTGGCGCCGTTGCCGGGGATTCTAGTTGATTTTTGTTCTTATAGTGATCTTTATTTTCAAAAAAAAAAAAAAATTATAGTTTCTATGGTTTGAATGTATGGCCAATTATAATATGCCACCGGGTGACATATGGAATGATGATTTGCCTTTTGGTTATGGACCCGTTTACAATAATGACACATATGGTTTCTCAAACCCGGCCTATGATTCATATTCATATTCTTATAATTCGGATTTTAGAGATCATACCTACCCTAGTTGGCAGTTTCAAATGCATCAAGAGCTATCTTTGGAAGAGATTCTGAAGGTAATGGAAGAAAATAATAATTCCTTAAGAGAAATGCGTAATTCTTGGGAGGAAAGATTTTCTAGGGAATGTGACAAAACTGAGAACCCCTTCATTGCTCAGTCACAAATGCAACAAGAGCGACTAATAATTGACCAAGTTAATGTGAGTCACTCTTTTGATAAAGAAGTTGATAGATATGATTCTATACCTCATGTTTGTAATGATAATACTTGTGATGCTTTTGTTTCTGATGATAATGATATATGTCATAATACTTGTGATTCTTTGTCGGTTCATGAAATTAATGATGATATTTCACTGACTGCTGAGGTTGGAGATGCTTCGTGGGAGATTCTACAGAAGGCAGATGAAGAAGTTGTCCAACCATGTCCAGTCGACCGCGAGAAAGATTCGGTCGACCGCCGAGAATACCATGAGCATTTATTCGATGAACCTGATCCGACTGAAGTTGAAAGCATTTCTAGTACGTCGTGAGGTATATTTTCTGTGACTATCTCATCTTCATTAGTGGTTAAAAAGGAGATAACCTTAGTAGATATTTTCATAGCTCGACGGATTTATTTTCGATCATGTGATCTTGACATCCTTGACAATGCGAACGACGACATTATGAATAGTTCAATGGATGAGTCGAGTATATTTGAGCATAATGTTGACTCCTTTCTTCCTAATCACCATGATGACATGCATTTTTGTTTACGAGATCTAGCTATCTTGTTTACTAGTGTGAGAATGGAAAAGCTAATTTTCATTTTGGAAATATGCCACATGAATTCATATGCTTAATTAGCCTTGGTGGCACTATTGAGGTTAAATATCCATATTATGGCATCCATTGATTTTGCATACCATCGTGCTAGAGAACGGCCACCAAGGGCACGATTAAAACTTTTTCTATTGCATATAGTAGTTTAGTTTGTTTTATTTACTTTCTTGTGTGCTTGAGAGTGCTTGAATTATTTTTAGGTTGTGTGCTTGCATGTTTGCTTTTGTTTTTGCTTTGCTTTGCTTTTGTTTTTAGGTGATCGAGCATTCCCTATCATACCTGAAGAATTCGCCCAACCATGGTGGTTATGGAAATTCAAAGTTTGGGCAACTCCCACAGTATTAAAGGAAGAAGCGTGAATTCGAGCCAATGACAATAAACAAAAGCGCTGCTTGGGAGGCAACCCAAGGAGAGTTCGTTCCTTTCTCTTTTTATTTTCGCATTTCCATTTTAGTTATTTTTGTTTTTTTGCATTCCACCTTACATTGGGGACAATGTCAGTTTCAAGTGTGGGGGAGGAGATCTAGGTTGCATTTGCCATGAGCGAGAACTAGTTAAGCTTGACATTTTCATAACATGATTGAATGAGTAATTTTGTGACTTGGAATTAATTACTTGAGTTATTTTCCTTGAGATGGGAGTGACTAAATGAGTAGACAAAAGCCGGTGAGATTTTGAGCCTCTAGACTGACACATTCATTTCAGTCTCACTATTTTCTTTCATGAGAGATATTCTTCCATGGATTTGTTTCTCTAGAACTTGCTTTGATTCTATTCGAGGTCACATTGACACTTGCAGACATGAACATGATTAAGGCCATCTTTGTTATAAGTTACATAAGCCAAATAGCTTACCTTGTGATTAATTTTTCCTTTTGCTAAACACCTTTGAGCTTTATCGACTTCATTGTTAACCCACATTACAAGCTTTAAACCTGAAAAAAAATATTTCCGTTACCCAAGCCATAAAACTAGTCGAGCATTGGTCATCATTATGACATGTATGGGTGCAAAAGTTCAAGTGTGGGGGTGTTTGGATTTGTGGTATGGCTATGATTGGTGAAGTGGAGTTTATTTTCATATTCAATTTGTGAGCATGTTGTTTCTGAAAAAAAAATGAAAAAAAAAGAAAAGAAGAAAGAAGAAAGTGAAGGAGGAAATTGTTTCTCATGTTACAAAATGTGTTTATGAATCCTCCTAATACTCCAAAAAGGGGTATGATTATGTATGATCTCTATAAAGGTGGAAGTTTTTGCAAAAGATTGTTCACTATTACAGTAAAAAGTATTCCTTTGAACAATCTCTTCGTCAATGTGATAATGTTATATGGTTTGAGTACTTTAAAGCCAAATTGAAGAAGTTGCTGAATGGAGTGATTGGTTGTACATGTCTTATTGATGCATTTTTGCTCCATTAGTTCCATTGGCTTTTGAGCTACATTCCCAAACATTTCCCACCTTAATCCTAGACCCCATTACAACCTTTTGAAGTCCTTATGATTCGTGTTATGCATGTGATTCTAGTGGTGGAGAATGAGAAGATATGCAAGCTTATGGTAGATCATTTTCATTGGAATGAATTTGAGTGAAATACATACCCTTCAAACACATGAGAGTTGAGTGTTTATTTCCGTGAGGGTCTACTTATTTAGTATGCTCTATATTCAAGTGAAAATGTTTATTGATTGATTTTTAAGTTGTCTAAAAATGTTTGTTCATGATGTGTTATGAATTGTGAAGAGCTTGATTGTTCTTTGTTGATGGCGTTGCAACCTTGATATCTTGAGTAGAGTGAATTTTAGTTTTGCCCGAGGACGAGCAAAAGCTAAGTGTGGGGGAATTTGATGATGATGCATAATGTTATATTTTTATCCCTTAATATTTAGTCTCCTGTGCTAATTTAGTTCCTAAATACACTCATTATTCTTATATTTTGATTTAGGATGCAATTGAAGTCCTTAAGTCGAAAAGAAGATAAAAAGAGTGCATGGATCAACTTTAAAGATTAATCTGTACCTGTTCGTGAAGAACCAGATGACGTGCCATATATGGTTGGAAAGCTCTTGAAGTCTAGATTCTGGAGAATTTTACGGTTCGTGATTCCGAGTTTCTTAGAGGAAGTTACGGCAATTTTAGTACCGATGGCGCAGTCTGGATGGCAGAACAGTAATACGCTGGAACGTCCGATCGATCCAACACCCAGAGTCCGATCGATCGGACTATGCAGAAACGTGACAGAACATATATTTTTTGGCTGAACGTGGTCCGATCGATCCCTACATCCATCCTATGGGGTCCGATCGATCGGATACCTAAAGTTCGATTGATCGGACTCAGGAATAGCCAGAGAAGGTGGATTTTTATGCATCCGATCGATCCAGCACCCATAGTTCGATCGATCGGACTCGGGCGTAACTAGAAATTGAAGATTTTTAATGAGACCGATCGATCCGACACCCCGAGAAGGATCGATCGGACTTTCCCAGTGAATTAAATCAACGGTTTAGATCTAATCCGTTGATGGAGAGACTTTGGGGCTATAAATAGGACTCTTTCTAGGGTTTGAGGGGGGATTCTTGGACACTTTTGGCTGCTCTTTCTCCTCCTTTATATTTTTTCTAGGTTTTATCTTGTTTATTGGAATCTTTTGAGGATTGTTCTCGATGGTCCTGCGTGGCTAAATCTTGATCCTTGGTCGAGGAGACTGAAACCTCGGAATCAATGAATCTGTGAGATCTAATTTATTTTTATTGTTCAGTTTATAGATGAGTATTGAATATTCCTCTGTTATTAAATATTCATGATTGTCTTGTCTAATCGCTAGAAGCGCTACTAGTTTATTATTCATTGCGATCTACTGCTAGGTTGGATATCAAATCCGAAATTATTTGATCCCTCTAATCTGCGAAGCAACTAGGGTTTAATAATCTACTGCGTTTCAGAGATTGTTAGGTCTTAGGAAGATTATTTGACTAGATTAAATGCAACCGCTTGTGCTTGTGTTGTTTAGCTTCATCGTTCTACCTATTCTTAACGCTGCTAATAGATTAAATCTACATCGCGTGTCTTAGGTTGTTTAGTAGTTAGGGTTGATTAGATCGCTTGTTTCTAATTAACTATGATTGAGGAGAGATTCGAATTTAATTCGAACGGTGAATATTCATGGTATGAATTGATTGATACTTGCATCTATGATCAGTTGTTGGATTCCGATGGTGGATGTTGACTCATACCAAGGTTTGTTCTCTTAATTCAACTTGTTTCTTCATTTTAGATTATTTCTTTACTGTTTTTCCTCACGTTTAAAACCCCCCATCTTAGTTCACTAAGCACAAAACTAGGCTAAACACTTTTCGTGGGATCGACTCGTACTCGCACTACTACATTTGTTTTAAAGAGTATTGATTTTATTTTTGAGTGCCTACGTCAGCACATCACTATGTCCTACCTCCGTTGTTATGTTTCCCCATGCATGGTGGATGAGAATGTGGCAAGCGGTGGGGTAGCGGCGATACACTCGCACTGTGTCCTAGCCCATTGTGCTCACCACCTTGCTTCGCCGATAGGGTTGTGACCCTTGGGAATAGGGGCGGTGGTTGGTACAAGAGTTACCAACCCTGTGTCCGTACCCTGGAGTAGGTCGTGGGCGTAGAGAGAGTTCCCTTGACCCATGATGAGACCCAATACATTTGCAGTTCCCATTCTTTGAGTGTGTCGTAGAGTATAACCCTACTGGGCATTGTTGCTCACCCTACCTGAGCTGCATCGGCGATGCAGGTCTATGCCGTTCCTTATTTCAGGTGTTCTTCTAGAGGATGGCGTGAGATTTTGAGGTGATCGAGGACTTGGAGCTTCAAGGAATTCTTCTATAGTTCATTTACAGTTTTAATCATTGATGTATAAGTTGATGTATCCAAGAACAGAATTGTTTGAGTATTAATTCAGTTGTAATTGAGAGATCTTGTAACATTCTTTAATGTAATGATGTTGAAATTGTAAAATGTACATCTTTCTTGTGTTATAATTATAAGGGAGATTCTTCCAAATTTTTTTATGAACTGAAGGACTAGATGGTTTAAATTCATAGCAGTTATATAATTCTGTGCCAATTGATGAAGTTAACATGTTTAGGTTGTTCACGCCTTGATCTGGTTGGGTTTTCAGGGTCAGGGCATGACAGTGTGAGCTCGAGTCAGTTGTTAGTCGGGTTGGATATGAGCCATTCATTAGACGGCTACACGTCCAACAACTATAATATTATCTAGGTATTTGAAAGTCATAGGGTTTCTATATGCCTCTCTATAAATAGGAGGCAAGAGTCTGTAGTTTAGCGAATTCAGAGAATTAGTAAGGCTATTGAGGGGTTCTTCCAGCCATCAAGTGGAAATAGGGGTTTATCCAGCCATTAATTGGATACAAGGGGCGTCCTCGGCCATCAATTAAGAATTATCATCATCTTCTCTAGCTTCCTTCCACCATCCACGACTCGGTGAGATCTCCTCAGTTCCAGTCTCATTAATTGGTACTAGAGCCTCGGTTCTCGGTACTATGGCATATTTAACAGAAGAAAAGCAGTTTCAGACGTTGGAACATGGGTTAGAAGATATCAAGCCGGCCATCGTAGACCTATGGGTGTCAGTGCAGAAAACAACAACAATGTTTGAAGAGCGTCATGAAGTCATGGAGACTAAATTCAATAGTTTGGAAGGGGTCATGCGAGACCTAGCATGGGACTTGGGCAATCAAATTGCAGCCCTGACAGCTAGAATTGGCGGAGCACAAGTGGCCTTCCTTTTCACTTGTTAATCCTAACCCAACATCCACTGTTAGATCAAATCCCTCCCTTAATCATGATTGTCCATCACCAAACCCTATTCATTCATTGCCTTTGATTCCTAACGCTAACCACCAACCACTAATTAACCTTCCTATATCACCACCTGATCACATCCCTCCATCACCTTTACTTAACCCCTGCTCATCCTCACCGTTGGATCGAGGACCTTGCATTAGATCCAACTCATCCACGTCATCCCCCATTCTATCTCTTTCCACTCACTCACTCTCCCCCAAGACCCCCTCTCATGCGAGTCCCTCTCCCTCATCCCCGTCGACGCTCATCTTCCGCTCCACCTTGTCGCCGACCACCCGAATTCCGATCTTGCGACCTTGCTCCACGACCTCCGCAGTCGTCCCACCTTTCATCGGGATCCCATCTTCCTCATCTCTCTCACCAGTGCCCCTTCTCCTTCTTGCTTCGACATCTCCATCTCCCACGCCGGAACTCCGCCAACACCAACCTCGCCAAGGCCTCCGCTGCCTTCTTCCTCCTCTCCATCTGATCTTCGGTCAAGCCGCCAGGCTACGACTCCCCACTCCACCTCACAGGACCCTTCTTCTTTTCCTACCAGGCCATCGCCGACCAAGCGCCGGAGCGCCACCACCGCAATCTAGCTCTCTCCTTCTCCGGCGCCGTTCTTCGTCACCCTCACCTCCACTATGAGGACCCCCCCCCCTCTACTCCTCGGTCAACCGGCTGGGTCGGACCCGTGGCTCATTTGCTCGTTTCGCGTCGAGCGCGTGATCCGGCGGATCGCATTGTTTCTTGGACCGCTAGAGCAATTTGGTAAATTACGCCTTGTCGGTTAGTTTCACACCTACGTATGCACACACTGACCGTATTGGTGATAATGTCTGTTTAAAAAGGTTAGGTGCACCCGGGATCGAAAGATCCAGGCTTGGGCTTGTGTTCTAGCCCAAGTCTAGCTTCCTACACCTAGATGATCGATCATTCCTTGCTAGAAGGATCGATCATTTAGTCATGATCGATCATCCCTCGCTGGAAGGATCGCTCATTTGGCGCAGGAAGTTGCGATCGTCATGATGCATCGATCACTAAAGGAATGATCGATCATTCATAAGTCGGTTCGTCCGTCTATAAAATGAATGTGGCCTTCTTCTTTAAATCATTTTGAAATTCTCCACCCCTGAGCTCAGAGCTAGCTGGATTTGGAAGGGATTGAGGGCGATCGTCGACTTGGCAACTGGGATTGAAGCTGCGCTAGTCTAGGTAGGGATTCTACCTACTTTCTTTCCGGTTTTGTGAGGTTTTGAGCTTGGTTGTGTTTGGTTTGAGTTAATCTTGTTGCATGTTCAATGGTTTGTAGTAGAAATACCGGTTTTGGATTCGTGGTCGTTCGTACTACCAGATCCCAAGTTTTTGTGAGATTTTGTAGAGTTTTCCGATGATATTTTCTCGTCATCCTGTTGGCGGAGAACCCAACAGGATCGATCATTCTTGAGGAATGATCGATCAGTCTGGGTTGGTCATGCCCCTTAGCTGACATGGGCGAGGACCTTGGTCACGAAGGTGATATCCTTTGGCTTGGTGATCGATCGTCCTGGAGGGAAGATCGATCCCTTGTAGCTTGACAGGGACTGAACCTTCCCATCACGAGGGTGATCGATCATTCCTCTGGAAATGATCGATCCTTCATGTGACACGGAGGTGTTTTCAATGATTGTTGCCCGCGGGCTTCGCTTATGCGGTTTTCTCTACCGCTTTATAAACTAGTACATATCCTTGAGCATGGTAGCCCCATAATAAGGAGTAGTGGTGAACCGGTAGAGTGACGACTCTCGGGATGTGTAGATATCATGTTGTACTGTTAGCCTTGTTTTCAGGGGTTGCTTCCCGTAATTTATTATCTTTTGGGGGCTGGATACAGTTCGTGGGGCTACCACTGTAGAAGCTCCTTGGCCTGTTTTCATGCGTATGTTCATGACCCCGGGCCGGCAGGATGCTGAGCCCAGACCTTGTTAATTTAATCATCACATATGTTGCATGCTTATCTGCTTTCATGCGTATGTTCATAGCATGCATCTGGTTGTGCATTATTCCTTAGATCTTTGTTATGAAATGCCCGTAAGAAAATGAGATCTTTAGAATCGGAACACGGGTTTGAAGTATTCCTTAAATAATGGAATCCGATTGTAAGTATTCTAGAGTCGGAAGACGGGTCGACGTGGGCTTCCCATCTCTGTCCATCTCTCCCACCCACTCTCTCACCCACTCTATCCATCCGTCGTCCATCGAGTCTCGGAGGCGGAGCTCCACCACGATGGGCGTGATGTCCCGCCTCCCATCAGCTAATATTTGAAGGAATACCTGGTAATATAAATCATGTAATACCTGGTCATATCTCCCATCTTCCCAATGCATGCTTCCTTTGCTCTCACCCCCGTACTCCCCGCAATCTCTCTCTCCTCGTTGGCAAGGGCGAGGGCGAGGGCGGAGAGCAAGAAGAAGGAATCCGTGCTTTTATGATGGTATCCTTCCTAAAGCAAGGGATACTTGTGAGGATTAACTTAAGAAAATGAGATCTTTACAATACGCCGCACTATCTCTCTCTTCCCTTTTAAATCCTCCGCACTCTCTCTCTTCCTTTTCAAATCCTCTGCACCCTCCCTCTTCCTTATTAAATCCTCCGCACTCTCTCTCTCCCCCGCACACTCGTTCTCGTTCGCACTCTCTCTCTCCTCCGTACACGTTCCCTCCTCCGCTCTCTCTCTCTCTCCATTTTTAAATCCTTCACCATTTTGGGTCAATGGCCCACATGGGTTGATATCAAAGCAGCAGAGTTCGTACATGTCCTTACGTTGTGTCGCTCCCCTCTCTCTCCTCCGCTCCTCCGTGGCGAGGCATGGATCCAGTGGCGGGGGAGAAAGAGAGTGGCTGCGGAGGGAGTGGTGGAGAGAGTTGGAAGAGAGCGAGGGGGAGTGGGCAAATACTACTTATAAGGGAATGCATTGAATTAGTGTTAAGGAATATTACTAAAATATGTTGTCTTCCTCTCGCTCTCCCTACCTCAGTCTGTATTGCATACCCAAATTCTTAGAGCTACTCTGTTATTGTTACGATTTTGTTTACGTTTTACGCATTACATTGATAGTTCAAAGCAGTCATGCATTATTAATTTTTGAAGGATGTTGTTCCTCTTTTCATAATTAGGGAAGGAGGATGCGGGAATAGGTAATTGTGATAGATGAAAGTGGTGTGGTCGAGAAAGTCGAGAAAGAGAGAGAGAGAGAGAGATGGTGAGAAAGGTGGACAAAGACACAAATGTTGGGAGGTGACAATATGACAGCAAAGACAAGACAGGAATGATGAAGCATTAAATGCACAACAGAGAGAGAGAGTGTAAGAGAAAACGTAGAGATGGGTAGTACGTTGAGTAGGTGGGAAAGAGGCCGAAAGCAATGTCAATGGGAAAATTTCAGCTTAGTTAAATACTATGAAGGAATCCGTGCTTTTATGATGGTATCCTTTCTAAAGCAAGGAATTCCATTCTTTTACGAGGATTTGAAGTATTCCTTAGATATTTGTGAGGATTAACTTAAGAAAATGAGATCTTTACAATCGGAAGATGGGTTTGAAGTATTACTTCGAAAAGTGAATCCGACGGGTTTGAAGTATTCCTTCTAAAATTGAATCCGATTCTACGTATTCTAGAATCGGATTCAATTTTTTCCTTTGTGGTGACGTGGGCTTCCCCTCACTGATCGCTCACAAGCATTGTCGTTAAAACGTTGTAAACTCAATCAAATATTAAATTTATATCCTTATTCAATCACTAAACTACTAGGTAGAAATAGCGGTGAAGTCGGGAGTCGATCCACAGGGAAAACGTTGGAAATCAAAATCAATTCTCAAAACCCTAAAACTAAGGAAAATAATCAAACATAGAATAGAGTTATCTAACTAATAAATAAAAGAAATAAAATATTGATCAATTTGAATCAATGGAGTAGTTACTTAGGAGTTACTCAATCGACCCTAGTTTCATTATTAGTCTTCTCTAGTTATCATCTTGTTCCCTTCTCTCAACATTATGGATCATATGGCTACAAGCTCACATGAATCCCTAAAAGAAAGTTAATGTTCCCAACGGCATAACCTATCTTTGCTTGGCATAGAATGTTTTCGGTCCTACAATTACTTTAAATTATACTACTCCTAATGACCTTGGCATAACCTATCTTCGCGTAGCATAGATTATCTCAAAGGCAAACCAATAACTTCATGAAAACCATCTCATAAATCTCTACAATCAATCACAGAAATCATGTAGGACTGAAAATACGTCAAGGGAACTCTGTTCCTTCAACTCTATTAACAATAAAACCATATTCATAAGATCATGTATCGAGAAGTTCATAAGAATCCAACTAAAGAAAAACCAAAACTACACTAGGGTTTCATGAATAATCCTAAGTACAAGAATTAGCAACTCATCTTTTGGATGAAAGCCATCGGGTTGGAATAGGAAGCTGTCACCATCCACATTCTCTCCTTCT
This sequence comes from Narthecium ossifragum, assembly GCA_963920575.1. Lineage (NCBI taxonomy): Eukaryota > Viridiplantae > Streptophyta > Magnoliopsida > Dioscoreales > Nartheciaceae > Narthecium > Narthecium ossifragum. The sequence goes on along the minus strand of OY986964.1, from coordinate 21,066,302 downwards.
TCTTCTTCCTCCTCCAAAGATTGACAAAAAGATGAGAAGTTTTGCTGGAATAACCCCTTTTTATAATAAAAACCCTTAATCCCGGAATTAGGGTTATGGCTAAGTTGAGTTGGACCTCTAGTGCAACTCAGAATTCCTAGTTTAATTCTGACTGCTTATTTTGGTCGCGACCTGGTTCAATCCGTCCGGAATTTGGAAATGTCATCAACAGGAAAGATGTATATTAGGAAGTCTTCTGTCCTCCCCTGAAGATTTTATAATATTCGGACTTATATAGAATATTTGGCGAATATTCTCCTGAACATCGATGGATCAGTTTCCAGCAGCTGTATATCTTCATAGTCTTCAAAATTGGTATTAGTCTGTCTGGAATCTCGCCAAGTGTCCAACATGAAAGTTGTAGCTCTTGAAGTCGTCTATCACGTACTAAATTTACATAATATTTGGACTTAAAAAGAATTTCTGGGGAATATTCTCCTGACAGGCGACGAAACAGTCTTTATCATATAAATTCATCTTTTTAGCTGAATTCCTTGTATTTCTTCTCATATCATGATTAAATCTGAAATCAACTAACAAACAATTAAATACAACTACTCTAGGCCTAAAAAAGGTAATTTAAGGGGTTTAATTAGGAATAATTAGTGACTTATCACACCCCCAACTTACACTTTGCTAGTCCTCGAGCAAAGAAAAGATAAAAAGAAAGCAATAAAACTAAGTAGCCACTTTCGTAGGTCTCACGATTGCACTTAGCATGTGTAACAAGCCTTTAAACCCCTGGGTTACCCCAGTGGAGTGATTATAGTCTCCTGAGGGTTTTCAGGGATGACACCCACAAACATCAATACATTCCCTTGAATATATCATTTGAAATCCATCATAATACTCCTCAACTCTAATGCATGAAATAGAAATAATATCCATAAATATACCCTTCAACTCATAGTCGTATAAAATCATAGTAAATCAAAAAATGTCATAACATATTTCCAACACTTTAACATATTTAATCATGATTAAAAATAACTTTAACACTCCTGTGTGTGAATAGGGTTACACATGATTCAGAGTATCAATTATATCCAAACACTTCAACCATTCAAGAATACAAACTTGGCCAAGTACATATTTTCATTCACCACTTTGCAATATTTTTTTCATTTTTTTTTATATATGACATGTGCAATGTTATGATTTCTTAAGCTTTCTTCATTGTCTATGTAACGAGGTTCAAGCCAGTGACTCCCAAACCAGACGATTTTAGGGCACTAAGTGTAGAACACTCTTCAGACTCTAATGCTCAAACCATGAAGGCTACAAATCATAACTAGTCATTTTTTTTTTCAGGAATTTCAACTGTTTTACGCGAAGAACACACCTTGTTAGGCACATTGCCCGGTTACTAAGTATGAAACCCTTTTTGCATATAAAACTCTCTTTTCTTTTCTTTTTTTCAATTGCATACTTCTCATGTAACATGGTATAAGATCATAATCTATTATAGTATCATGCTTAGAATCTAATCTCAACTCATCAACATGTGGAACTGGATATGTGCATTAAGATATGTCAAGCTATCCTTAGATCATGGTAAAAGTGTTAGAGTATAGAAATAACATCATGCATAGCAAAAATTTACTATTTCTTATATGACATACAAGTCTTAGAATAATTCATAAAATAAATTTCTAAAACATGCACCTTTGTCAAATCATATCATAATTTCATTCTTTTGACATAAATCAAGGGATGTATAATATTTGGTTATCAGAAAAATAATAAGCATGAATTCCTAGAATTCTACCCCCAACTTAAATGTAATTGTCCCCAATTACACTAAGTTATAAAATAAATCAAGAAGTAAAGGGTAGAGATAACCATAATGAACGCCTCAGAAATAGATTTCTCTCTCTTCCAATTTTAGTTTAGGCATCACCATCATTGAATAAATACTTCCTTCCCCACCATAACCTGTCACAGAAATATATACCTTTCCAAAAAGATCAAATATAACAAATAAAAGTCCAAAAATGTATTAGAATCATAGAAAATTTTGACAGTCTCCTTTGTATTTTCATGATATATTAATCTCTACAAACATTCATCACATAAAAATATAACATGTACAGATAAATAGTAAAGGAGATAATATATCAAAAATAATCTTCTAGACATCACAGATAAGGAAATAAATGACCAAAATATCCAAGCAGAGCAACCATCAGTTATCATCCGCATAAAACATCATCACACACACGGCCGCCGTCCGCGGCGAGATCAGAAACAAAATCGGCGAAAATAAGAAGAATTTAACATCGGATGTTGCTCTAGGACGTCTAGAAGATCAAAGAATGCTCAACATGGTCCTGATTGAAGATCTGTATCCTCGGATCGAGAATATGAACTTTGTAACACCGGGATCGCGATCTGGAAGCAAACGGACGGCTGGAAGCTCACCGGCGTAGGATCGACGGTGAAACCTCGTCGCCGGAGGACGGGACTGGTGGGGATAGAGTCGTGGAAGATCAAGGAACGCACCAGTAGCGACTGATAGATGAAACAAGGCCTCAGTCGGTGGGTAAGAGATGGCCGGCGCGGAGAGGTTAATTGCCGGAATTGGATTCCGATGATCGGAGCTCCAATTGAGGTGGTGAAGGGTTGAGGAAGGATCATGGTAGTCCAAGGAACTTTCCTATAGTGTATGATTGATGGATTGGGCTTCCAGGCGGCGGACTGAAGGTGGTCAGATAGGTGGTTTCGTTGGAGGCTGAAGCCGATGATCCAGGCGGCAAGGTCGGGTTTTGATGGTTGCGGAAGGTTCGTGGTGATCGGAGGAAGGTTCTGGAGGTATTAATGGGTGATGGGAGGCCGTGGATGGGGAGATTGGAGATGGCCGGCAAAAGCAGGGGGGCTCACCGGCGTCTGAGAAGAGGGTTCCGAGGGAAGAAGAGACCTTGGATGAAGAGGTAAGAGTATGGCAGAGGTTTTGGTGAAGGAATGGAGGGATTAGGGTGGCCGGAGAGGCGGCGACGGGCGGTGGTGGTGACGGCTCGGGGACGAGCCGACAAAGCCGGGCGGAGCCGGGACGATGATGTCCCGGCTCACAGGTGAGCCGCTCGGGAAGAGGGAGAAAAAAAATCAAAAGAAAATTGGCGGAAAAATGAAAGAAAAACGGAAAAATTGGGGAAAAATTCTAAAAAAAATCAGGGAAAACTCCTAAAAATCAGGAAAAATCGTAAAAATTAATAGAAACTCCAAAAAAGCTGGGTTGCCTCTCAGTTAGCGCGCAATTTTACGTCTTTCGCTAGACGCTCCCGAAATAAGATTTAGGAGGCCGATGGTTCCATGTGAAGAAATACATGGCCTGAATCATGGTGAAGGTATGCAGGCATGCTTCATCAAAGAAAATAGAAATGCCCATAGCAAACAAAGTGTGCACAGGTAGAGAAGATTTGATGCGATTTTTGATGAAGGGACGATAGAAATTGGTATGGCCTTCACTCATGTTAGGTTTCTCCTCATAATGTTCAACTAATGGAGATGATATTAAAGGTAGAATCTCAAATTGAGACTCTAGACAAGGATTATTGCTAACACTCTCATCCTCATTAGGTTTATCACTAATAGGCATCTCATCATCATTCACCTTATCATATAGAAGTTCAACTTGAGGTTCCCGACATGGGGTCTCACTCATATCCTCATTATGATCATTGTAAATAGATATATTATCATCATTCAACTCATCATGAACAACCGGCGATTTAGCATAACAACTCTCATCATCGCTATCATCAAAAAAACTTGTTTCATAAAAATGACCGAAATACATATAAGGCCCAGAATATACAACCGGATAGCATTCATCAAGATCATCAACTGTATCATCAAAGTTGGGAAAATCGTATTTTCAGCAGCTTCCAAAACATTATCAATAACATCATGAACTGGTAAAACATCACAAGCATTATAGCATGCATCAACATCATTAGAAAGATAAGCATCACAAGCATTGTCATCATTAACAAGAGGAATAGAATTATTCCCATATTCCTCATTCTCATAATATGAATCAACCATGTGGGCTAGTTGTTCTATTTGTGTCTTTATTTTCTTAATTGATTGATCATTAGAGTTAACATCTCATTCAAATTTTGCCATCTTAACATTCATGTTATTCATACTAGCATTCATGTTATTCATACTAGCATTCATGTTGGCAAGTGTACTCATGATTGTGTCCATAGTCGGGTTAGAGGATGCTTGTGAAGGAAATTGTTGTCCAAAACTAGGTTCAAAATTTTGGGCCGGTGTTTCTATGTTCCATGGTTGAACATTAGGAGGTTGATAACCTTCAAATTGCCAATTAGGGTTTCTATGATTTCTAAAATTCGAATTATAAGGATATGAATGTGAATTATATGTCGGATTAGAGAAACCATATATGTCATTATTATATGCGTGTCCATAACCAAACGAAAAATCATTATTCAGCATGGCACCCGGTGGCATATAAAAATTAGCCATGCATGCAAGATCACATAAATAATGACCACACCAAAGATAATAAATACAAACAGTGGGCTGGTCCAAGAGACGACTGTCTCTGATACGTGCTTTTGTGCGACTAGCAGAAGTGTCTCAAACAGCTAGATAAAATAACTCGGAGTTTAGAAAAAATTTACCTGACTACACAGTCCCGATCGGTCGCTCCCGTGTCCGACCGATCGCTCTTGGCGATGGGCTGCAGGTCCAAGTCCGATAAATCAAATTTAGTACCTGTAAAAATCAGAAAAATTGTCAGAAATTCCTAAAAAGTGCAAAATAAAGAAAGGGAAAACTGAGAAAGATAAAAAAATCTAATTAAGCAAAGAAAATGAGATAAGAGAAAATCAATTAGTTAACCGTCGAAATCCCCGGTAACGGCGCCAAAAATTGATCGCTCACAAACGTCGTCGTTAAAACGTTGTAAACTCAATCAAATATTAAATTTATATCCTTATTCAATCACTAAACTACTAGGTAGAAATAGCGGTGAAGTCGGGAGTCGATCCACAGGGAAAACGTTGGAAATCAAAATCAATTCTCAAAACCCTAAAACTAAGGAAAATAATCAAACATAGAATAGAGTTATCTAACTAATAAATAAAAGAAATAAAATATTGATCAATTTGAATCAATGGAGTAGTTACTTAGGAGTTACTCAATCCACCCTAGTTTCATTATTAGTCTTCTCTAGTTATCATCTTGTTCCTTTCTGTTAACATTATGGATCATATGGCTACAAGCTCACATGAATCCCTAAAAGAAAGTTAATGTTCCCAACGGCATAACCTATCTTTGCTTGGCATAGATTGTCTTCAGTCCTACAATTACTTTAAATTATACTACTCCTAATGACCTTGGCATAACCTATCTTCGCGTAGCATAGATTATCTCAAAGGCAAACCAATAACTTCATGAAAACCATCTCATAAATCTCTACAATCAATCACAGAAATCATGTAGGACTGAAAATACGTCAAGGGAAGTCTGTTCCTTCAACTCTATTAACAATAAAACCATATTTATACGATCATGTATCGAGAAGTTCACAAGAATCCAACTAAAGAAAAACCAAAACTACATTAGGGTTTCATGAATAATCCTAAGTACAAGAATTAGCAATTCATCTTTTGGATGAAAGCCATCGGGTTGGAATAGGAAGCTGTCACCATCCACATCCTCTCCTTCTTCTTCTTCCTCCTCCAAAGATTGACAAAAAGATGAGAAGTTTTGCTGGAATAACCCCTTTTTATAATAAAAACCCTTAATCCCGGAATTAGGGTTATGGCTAAGTTGAGTTGGACCTCTAGTGCAACTCGAAATTCCTAGTTTAATTCTGACTGCCTATTCTGGTCGCGACCGGGTTCAATCCGTCCGGAATTTGGAAATGTCCTCAACAGGAAAGATGTAGATTAGGAAGTCTTCTGTCCTCCCCTGCAGATTTTATAATATTCGGACTTATGTGGAATATTTAGCGAATATTCTCCTGAACATCGATGGATCAGTTTCCAGCAGCTGTATATCTTCATAGTCTTCAAAACTGGTATTACTCTGTCTGGAATCTCGCCAAGTGTCCAACATGAAAGTTGTAGCTCTTGAAGTCTTCTATCACGTACTAAATTTCCATAATATTTGGACTTATAAAGAATTTCTGGGGAATATTCTCCTGACAGGCGACGAAACAGTCTTTATCATATAAATTCATCTTTTTAGCTGAATTCCTTGTATTTCTTCTCATATCATGTTTAAATCTGAAATCAACTAACAAACAATTAAATACAAGTACTCTAGGGCTAACAAAGGTAATTTAAGGGGTTTAATTAGGAATAATTAGTGACTTATCAATCACCCTCCCATCTTTCTCTCCACCCATTAACTCACTCTCTCTCACCAGGTATTCCAACCCTCTCTCCATCCACTCTCGGAGGCGGTGCCCCGCCACGGTGGCCGTGATGTCTGCCTCCCATCATCTAGGAATACCTGGTAGTATATTTCAACAAATACATGCTTGTAATATCCGATCTCCCATCTTCCCAATGCATGCTTCCCTTTGCTCGCCGCTCGCCTTCCCCCCCAATCTCTCTCCTCGTTGGCAAGGGCAAGGGCGAGGGCGAGGGCGGAGAGAAAGATGAAGGAATCCGTGCTTTGTTGATGGTATCCTTTGTCTCTTCCCCATTGAACTCGGCTGCCTGCGTTTAGCGAGGGGAATTCCTTCACGTTTAGTACGCCGAGAATCTCCCAAGTCGGGATTGTTGCCACGTAGACAACTTTTTCCTAGATACCTGTTGTGCGAGTTCCGATGGTGGACGGGAGTTATAGAACTGAATCGGTAAACCGGTCACGTCACGTGACCGGTTTTGAAGCTCCTCCCGCTCACCGAATCTGTTTTGGACCAGTACTCCCGCCTCCTGCTCCTATTTAATGCCCTTGAGAAGGGGCGAAGAAGATGAAGGCCTCACCGAGCGAAGAAGACGAAGGCCTCGCCGGCCGAAGTCTCCTACTATACCGACCACGGCCACCGGTCGGCGCCATGTCGAGCAGTCGATGATCGACCACGAGCCCACAACGCAGCGCTGGATCAACCGCAACCTCGTCAAGGAGGTTTGATATGATTTGCTATTGTTGGTGCCGTAAGGAAGCCCCATTATTCACCATGCGTACAGAGGAGACCCGCGTCAAAAGGTTCTTGCGCTGTGCAACAAAATTGGTAAGATCCTGTTTGTCCATTCTTCCTGCCCTGTTTAACAATGCCGTAGCTACCCCTTGTGTTGGCGTCTACAGGAGCATGGTGGTTGCAACTTCTTCAGATCGTATGAAGAAGATATCTGCCATCGGGTGGCTCGTGAGCTGACGACAGCAGAACCGAGCGTTGGGCCAAGCTTGGTGGATGAGATAGACGTGATAGTGGCCCGGCTGGAGCTAGAAAACCTTCGATTGAAGGTCAAGCTCATGGCATACCAAATTACTCCAATATTGACCTTTGCATTTATGTCTATATAGTATTTTCGCAACGGCTTTGGCAGGTCATAAGTGAATGTTGTACGTTTTTTCCCCAAGAAGGGAATTATACTTGTAATTTGGCCACTTATAAGAATGATTATGATTATGATGGGATTATGCGCTAATCCTAGCGACTTCATAAGCTGTTTCACCTGGTGCTCTTGTAGCTCCGTGATTAGTGACTTGATTTGGTGCTTCGACATAGAGGTCACTTGGCTCCAGTATTGCTTTGTGTCGATCGACTTTAATCATCTCTCTCCCTCGCTTTCTCATCCTCGGTCTCTCTCTCCCTGGCTTTCCGTCGCGCAATCTCTCACCCCCTCGCTTTCCTCCGCACTCTCTCTCTTCATCGGTCGCGTCGCTCTCCCTCTCCCTCACACACTCTCTCTCCCTCGCTCTCCTACACACTCTCTCTCTTCCTCGGTCGCGTCGCTCTCCCTCTTACCTCCGCACACTCTCTCTCCCTCGCTCTACTACGCACTCTCTCTCTCTCTCTCGTCCACTCTCTCCGCCGCCACTCTCTCTCTTCCTCCCTCCGTCGCTCACCCATGGTATGCACTCTCTCTCCTCCCCACACTCTCTCTCTTCCAAGTATATTACAAAAAAATACTTGGTTAACGAACAATTCAGAGGTGAAGCAAAGTTGGAAACAATAAAGATATCATGATGGAATTCCTTGAAATGTCAAAGTAGTTCCTCGTAAATCGAAAGAATAAGTGGAGAATATAGGATAATTCTTCGCAAATAAAATCCTTACGTAAGGAAGGATTCCTTGAGAATTGAAGACGCTGTTCATTGAAAAAACCAAGAAATCCGTAAGGTACAAAAGGTAATTCCTCCAATTCCATCCTTTTTGGTCAATGGCCGACTTTGCTAAAAATGAACATTGCAGCGTTCGTACAGATTCGTACGTTGTGTCCGGTGGTCCGACAGTTCTTGCACTTCTTAATGCTACTGTTGGTGCCGTAAGGAATCCCCATTATTCACCATGCGGGGCGTGGTTTTTTGCGCCGTAAAATTAATTTTTAGTATGGGTTGCCTCCACGTGGCATCCCATTTCCATTTCACAGTCCACGTGTGTAATTGATGCTTAGCGGGTCGGATTTACTCGCGACCCGTTAAGTGTCGCTCATTGATCGATCCAGAGAGGTGTGCACCCGGCGACGGAGTCGAGGCTTCATCGGGACGGAGGCGGGGGTGGTGGGGGAAGTCATCGGCAGCGTGGCTGATCTGAAGCGGCGCAGCCGGGAAGGGGATAGTGAGAAAGGTGGAGAGAGAAAAAATATTGACTGGCGACAATATGATAGCAAAGAGAAGACAGGAATGATGAAGCATTAAATGCACAACAGAGAGAGAGTGTGAGAGAAAACGTAGAGATGGGTAGTACGTTGAGTTGGTGGGACAGAGGCCGAAAGTAATTTCAACGGGAAAAAATCAGATTACTTAAATACTATGAAGTATTACTTCAAATATGTTTTGTATTCCCAGTTTAACGAGGGGGCAATCAAATTCCTTCCTCTCTTGCTTTCTGTCTTCCAATCTCGCTCGCACTCCGTTTCAGCTGTTCTACCTTGCCTTTCTCCAACCATGACGTTTGAAATCAAACCTTATGTATAACTCACATCAATAGCGGTCATTCCCAGAAGCGCATTCTCTCTCATGTTTGTGGGCGAAATCACAAGCTCGTTCGGGATTTGAACCGTAAGACTCGACCACCTCCCCCCAGTCCTCTTGTAATGTCCAAACCTTCTTCCTTATCTCCTTCCTCTCATGTAATGTCCAAACCCCTCTCCAGCGATACTTATCTTTATTAGTGCACACAGCGATGGAGATGATACACCGACGGGAGAAGGACGACCGTTCTGAATCCGAAACAAGCACCAATTTCGAACAAGAAAAATATCAGGGAAGCGCAAGGCCGTTAGACAAGAAAGATGCAAAATTAATGGGCGTTGCCCATCGAAGGGGACCCGTGAGCTTTACCATCAGTTAAACGATGAACAGAAAGCTATCCTCGATCGCACACCCTTCCGCCTAATCTATAACTTCCATCTCTCTCCACCGATTAACTCACTCTCTCTCACCCACTCTCTCCATCCCTCTCTCCATCCACTCTCGGAGGCGGAGCTCCGCCAAGGTGGCCGTCATGTCCGCCTCCCATCACCCAATATTTGAAGGAATACCTGGTAGAAATATACTCAACAAATACATGGTAGTATAAATCATGTAATAAATGGTCATATTTAATGAAATGCCTTGAAATATTTGAAGAAATTCCTTGTAATATCCGATCTCCCATCTTCCCAATGCATGCTTCCCTTTGCTCGCCCCTCCGTGACCCTAATCTCTTTCTCCTCGTTGGCAAGGGCGAGGGCGAGGGGGAGGGCGGAGAGAAAGGTGAAGGAATCCGTGCTTTTATGATGGTATCATTTCTAAAGCAAGGGATTCCATTCTTTTACGAGGGAATTATTACTACTTGTAACGATTGGGTGTATACTTTGTCTCTTCCCCATTGAACCCGGCCAGCCCGCATTTAGCAAGGGGAATTCCTTCACGTTTAGTACGCAGAGGATCTCTGAAGTCGGGACTGTTTGAAACGTACACAATTTTTTCTTTCACAACTGTCGTGCGATGCGAGTTCCGCTGGTGGATGGGCGTTATAGAAAGATGACGGTAAACCGGTCACGTGGGGTGACGTGACAGATTTTACCGCTCACCAAATCTGTTTTGGACCAGTACTCCCGCCTCCTTCTCCTATTTAATGCCCATAAGAAGGGGCGAAGAAGACGACGACCTCGCCGGCCGAAGTCTCCTACCATACCGACGACGGCCACCGGACGACGCCATGTCGAGCAGTCGACGATCGACGACGAGCCCACAATGCAGCGCTAGATCAACCGCAACCTCGAGGACGTTGGATACCATAATTTGTTGGTGCAGTATCGAGGCCCAACTATTCACCTCGCGTACAGAGGAGACCCGCGGCAGAAGGTTCTGGGGCTGTGCATCACCATGGGTAAGATCCTGTTAGTCCATTCTCGCTGCCCTGTTTAACAATGCCGTAGCTACCTCTTGTGTCGCTATCTACAGGAGCATGGTGGTTGCAGCTTCTTCATATAGTATGAAGAAGATATCTGCCATGGGGTGGCTCGTGAGCTCACGACAGCAGACCCGAGCGTTGGGCCAAGCTTGGTGGATGAGAGAGACATGATAGTGGCAGGGCTGGAGCTAGAAAACCTTCGATTGAAGCTCCAGTGCATGGCATTCCAGATTGCTGCAATATTCATCTGTGCATTTCTGTGTATACTGTATTTTTGCAATCGCTTGACATAACTGAATGTTGTACAATATATTGGTAATTATGGAAGTAATTTGGCCACTTCGAAGAATGATTATGATTATGCTATTCCTAGCTACTTCATAAGATGTTTTCACGTCGAGGTTCCGTAGCGAGAAATTTGGGCCTTGATGGGGTGCTTCGACATGGAGGTCACTTCGCTCCGGGATTGCTGACATCCGACTTTAATCATCTCTCTCCGTCACTCCCTCGCTCTCCTCCGCGGTCTCTCTCTCCCTGGCTCTCCGCCAAACTATCTCTCACCCCCTCGCTCTCTCTCTCTCACTCGCTCTCTCTCTTCCTTCCGCTCTCTCTCTCTCTCTCTCTCTCCCTTCCTCCCTCGCTCTCTTTCACTTTCTCCCGCGTTCGCTCTCTCCCTCCGCACTCTCTCACCCTCACCCCCTCGCGCTCCTACGCACTCTCTCCCTCCCTCGCCCTCCTCCGCACCCACACTTTCGATCGCGCAATGTCGCCCTCTCTCTCTCCTCCATATTCTCTCTCCCTCGCTCTCGGCAAACCATCTCCCGCCCCCTCGCTTTCTCTCTTCCTCCCTCGCTCTACGCCGCACTAGCTCTCTCTTCCTTTTGAAACCCTCCGCACTCTCTCTTCCTTTTTAAATCGTCCGCACCCTCTCTCTTCCTTATTAAATCCTCCGCACTCTCTCTCTCCCCGGCACACTCGTTCTCGTCCGCACTCTCTCTCCTCCGCACACTCCCTATCCTCCGCACACGTGCCCTCCTCTGCTCTCTCTCTTCCTTTTTAAATCCTTCACCATTTTGGGCCAATGGCCCACATGGGTTGATATCAAAGTAGCAGAGTTTGTACATGTCCTTACGTTGTGTCGCTCCCCTCTCTCTCCTCCGCTCCACCTTGGCGAGGCATGGAGCCATGGAGCCAGTGGCGGGTGAGAAAGAGAGTGGCTGCAGAGGGAGTGGTGGAGAGAGAGGGAAGAGAGAGCGAGAGGGAGTGGGCAATTACTACTTATGCATGCAGAGGAATAATACAGTATTGCATACCCAATTTCTTAGAGCTACTCCGTTATTGTTACGATTATGTTTACGTTTTATGCATTACTTTGATAGTTCGAAGCAGTCATGCATTATTAATTATTGAAGGATGTTGTTCCTCTTTTCATAATTAGGGAAGGAGGATGCGGGAAGAGGTATTTGTGATAGATGAAAGTGGTGTGGTCGAGAAAGAGAGAGAGATAGTGAGAAAGGTGGATAGAGAGACAAATGTTGAGAGGTGACAATATGACAGCAAAGACAAGACAGGCATGATGAAGCATTAAATGCACAACAGAGAGAGAGTGTCAGAGAAAACGTAGAGATGGGTAGTACGTTGAGTAGGTGGGAAAGAGGCCGAAAACAATGTCAACGGGAAAAATTCAGATTACTTAAATACTATGAAGTATTACTTCAAATATGTTTTGTATTCCCTGTTTAACAAGGGGGGCAATCAAATTCCTTCCTCTCTTTCTTTCAATTGTTCAACCTTGATTTTTCCAGACATGACGTTTCAAATCAAACCTTTTGTATAACTCACATCACTAGTAGTCATTCCCAGAAGCGCATTCTCTCTCATGCTCACCCCTTCCTACCTCCTTGCCGATTGGCGGGAAAATGTAGGGATTGGATTCGTTGATGCAACACGTGGCAAAATCACAACCTCGTTCGGGATTTGAACCGTTAGGCTCCCTCAGCCGACCTCCTCCCCCCCAGTCCTCTATGTAATGTCCAAACCTTGTTCCTTATCTCCTTCCTCTCATGCTTTGTACCCTTTTTCCTCCCCAGTGACTTCTGTGTTATTTCCGGTCGAACCCCTCCCCAGCGATACGTATTTTTATTAGAGCACACAGCAATGGAGAGGATACACCGACGGGAGATGGAGGACCGTTCTGAATCCGAAACAAGCACCAGTGTCGAACAAGATAAATATCAGGAAGGGAAGCGCAAGGCCGTTAGACAAGAAAGATGCAAAATTAACGGCCGTTGCCACTCGAAGGGGACCCGTGAGCTTTACCATGAGCTGAACGATGAACAGAAAGCTATCCTCGATCGCACACCCTTCCTCCTAATCTATAACTTCCCCCCTGTGCCCCAAGACACTCCGATTCTTCAGGAGTTCGTTTACGGGTGGAGGGGCAACGGCGTGTTCCGCATTGGTCAGTGTAAACTGAAGCTCACCCCGGAGCACACATCCATGATTCTTGGACTGCCAAGGGGTGGCGCTGCCGTGGATCTCTCCGGCGTAGGCCTGACCGATACGCCAGCATTCTTGGATAGGCACAATATTCGTCCAGAATGCACGAGAAAAGACTTGGAGAGGGCGACGAAATCCCTTATCTCGCGTGACCTCCCGGGGGACTCCGCCGACATCGTTCAGTTCTACCTCGCTTATCTTTTCGCGGCCGTCTTCATCCCGGGCACCGCCTACAAATGCCCCCAACGGCTGCTGTTGTATCTCGACAGCTTGGACGACCTCGGCACGTATGCATGGGCCAAAGCCGTGCATGACTTCGTCCTCTCCTCCGTGAAGGCCACATTCGAGCGGATCCGGAAGAAGGTGGGGGATGCTGGGCGTCGCGTTAATGAAATGTACCTGAACGGCTGCACCTTGGTGCTCATTGTAAGAACCGTCGACGTTCATTTATTTTTGAATATCGATTCCCCCGTTCGTACACTAATCTGTAATGTACACTTCCGTTTTAATTGTCAGGTTTGGTTTTATGAGCACATGCGCTGGAAGATACCCGCGGAGCCCGGCTCGTTTCCCTGGATCCGCAGATGGCTAGGGACAACCGCAAAGCGTCGAGTGGGGCTTGCGGACGTTGTGAAGAAAATGCCCAGCTCGGATGTAATGGATTTTTCAACCTCTTAAGTTTCTTTCCAAGGAATTCTTCTTTGTCAAAGACTCTGGTTTTCTTATAAAACAAAGCCGGTCGTATATTTATGAAGGATCCCTTACGTTTTCTTTCTTCAAGAATAATGTGACAAGTTACGAATTATTTCATAGGAATGCCTTTGTTTTTTGAGGCATTCTTGTTGATTGCAATGAATTCCTTACGTATTTAATTTTTTTGCCCTTTGTGTAAGGATTCGTCTTCATTTGGCCAAGACACATAAACTTTTTCTATTGTGAATTTGCTTTAAAGGTTCATCCTTCTCTCGAGATCTCCGATTACGACCGGGCTTGTATTTCTCTTGTGGAGACTCAAGCTGTGGTTGAAGACCTGCCCAACTTAGAGGATGAAGAAATCGTCTCGGAGCCAGAGGCGGAATCTGTCCAAAAGTTGAGAAGGTACAAGCGGGCGATGAAGAAGGCGAAAGGCACCGAGCAGGTCGCTGCCTCCTTCCCTGCTGAACCAATACGTTCAACTCCTATAGCGCTGTCGGGAGTACTGGCCATTGAACAAGTCAATCTCCTGATGCAAAATGTGGTCCGAACTATGACCGACGGATTAAATGCCGGATGCGAGGCAATGGAAGCAAGATTGCTCTCGCACTGTGATACACTGCTTCATGATCGGGACGCTATGTTCCACAATGAATTGAGTAGTATACGAAAAGATCAACAAGATGGGAGAAATGATCAAGAAGATCTGAAGAGAGGAACTGAAGAACTAAGAAAGGAGCAAGAACTTCTTAGAAAAGGCCAGGAAGACCTGCGGGCGTTAATCATGAACATGAATGCTGGGGAGAGGGCGCCTTGGCCGTCGGCTATGTTCGATGCATCCGCGGCCGTGGACTGCGTCAGTGATCTCTCGCCAACAATAGCGGGACCTGCTGTTGAGAAAGCGGCGCATGTATACTACAATTTGTCAAGGCACACTGGGTTAGTCTATCCTTGTTATTTCGTGGTTTTCATCTTGTGTTTTATTTTCAGATTCCGGACTTTCCCCGCGAACTTTTGACAGCCGAAGAAAACCTCAGTATTGACTCTCTGATCGGGATGCCAGCCGGCTGAGATGTTTGTCGGGGTGGCGGGCTGTGTCGATTCCTTTTCTAGTGTGGAATGTTTTTTTTCACCATTTTTCAGTATTTCGATTGCGATTACCTAAGTTATTCGTTGGTTCTAAGTACATCTTTGTATATTATATTTTCTCTTCTGTGAATTTTCCAGGGCCGTCATATGGCAGTCCGCCAACTCACGCGTCGATATGAAGGCTATCTGCGAGTTGCTTAGTCGTGTGGACATCGATGAGACCATCATAGCCGCATGGCAGGAAATGTATTCTCGTAGGCAAGATGAAGACCCTACGAAATACAATAGATGCGCATTTGGAAACATGTACATCGGTGTAAGAAACTATGCTGCTCAGTCTCTTCAAATATCATTTATTTCTCTACAAAAATCCTTTTTCGTACGGTGATTATTTGTTGTAGCAATCGTTGATATATGGCAACTCAGATCTGGCTTGTGATATGTTAGAGCCTGTTCTAAGTGAGAGGCAGCTGGACCATGTCAGGTATTGGATGATTCCGATATGTGACAATGATCACTGGCATTTGTTGGTGTTGGACATCGATGAAGCATGTTTCCGGCACTAGAATTCCCTCTGTGGTCAAAATCACAGAGAACAAGCGATGCTCGTGGTATAAACGATGTCACCACTCCTGATAGTTTTTTCTTCAGTCAGTTTTGTCATTGGAGTTACTAAATTACTTGGCCTATGTTTGTAGGTCGATTTTGTGTCTCCGATCCTTCAGAATGAATACCGAGGATTGTTTAAGATGGACGAACGGCAGACAAATTGGCCCTTGCTGGACATGCCATCCATACCGAAGCAAAAGAACTCGTAAATTCGTGCTTTCTATATCTTTCTTTTTATAAGGATTCCGTGATTGCTATAAAAAAATTCCAATATGTTCGTTTTAACGCAGGCGGGATTGCGGGGCATTTCTTTTGCTATACGAAGACTGCATTCAAGCGGGGAAGCCTCTTGACTTCTGTCAGGATGATATGCCAAGGATACGAGCCCAGATCCCGGCTGCCATTATCCGTGATGGTCAGCACAGCTGAAATGCACGGAAGAATGAAGGAGGCCAGCCCGCAATATGAACGATAGCCTGAGATGATTTTTTATTACTTTAGTATAAAATTGTAACACATTAAACATTAATTTATTTATTTTTGGATTACTTTAATTCATTGCATTTCGTTATAGCTTCTCTCCCCCTCCCTCACTCTCTCTCCTCCGATCTTTTCGCCGCATCCAACCCTTTGTCCTTCCACTCTCTCCCAATCGCTTCCGCCGTGGCCATCTCTCTTCTGTGAATCAAGGTCCCTGGCTCCGGGCAAGTCCTCCATCATGGGACTTTCCTCGTTCGTAGGAATAGACGGCTTTGCGAAGAAGCACGGACGGTGGTGATACGACTTGAAGGGATTTTAGTGGCGAATGGGATCACCAAAACCCCTCTCCAATGGCCTCTCCAATGGACAAACAAGAAACAGAATCAAGAATCCAAACCAAAAGAAGAAGACAAGATTCAAGGAGTGGAAATGCGCGGTTCCCGACGGCCGGAGGCCGGAGTTTGGACCAAAGAGCGACGTTGACGGCGATGTTGACGATGGCCGGAGGAGGGAGTTGAGGAGATGGCGATCGTGCGGTTCCCGATGGCCGGAGGCCGGAGCCCGGAGGTGAGGAGAGAGCGTTGGTGAGGTTTGCGATCGCCGGAGGTGGGAGGTGACGAGCAAGACAATTGATAGGGGAGAGAGAGAGTAATCGGATCCCATTATATCGGGTGGACACGTGGGCAAGTGCAATAAATGAATTCCTTACTCATGACAGAAATCCTCATTCGGCTTTGATAGGATTGCTTATTTATGAACTTACTTGTGTGAGTAATTCTTTACTTATGCTATGAAATCTTTCTTCGTACCCTCGTCTACCTCGAGATCATTTGCTTGGAGGACTTCGAAGCCACTTCGCTGAAAGCATGGATCGCAACCGTCATAGATCATGGGAACACACCAACCTTTAAGTTATTATCTAGGATAATCTCCATCAATGCATATCGTTTACAACGCCTTGATGGAGTGGATCATCGACACACTATAAATATTTATAGAAAATATTTAAAGAAATATATCCCATTTATATGGGAAACCAACAAGATAATCTTGATGCAAAATAACAATGGGACAAATATCTACAATCCCCATTACAAAATGGCACCCTAAGTCGATTGTCTATGGGGGCCCCGTAGAGCATCCCACATGCTCTCAAACATCCCCTCTAGACTTTCAGCTACAAGATGATCGCCGATATTCGCGGTCAGTTGCGGTTCCAATGCTTCGAGACTAGCTAGGTTGTCGCGATATTGCTGGAACTCGATCTCGTACCGATCCCGGGTTGACTTCATGGTTTCATCGTAGTCCCTTTTCAAAGTCTCCAGTTCATCCAGAGACGCCTGCGCACGAATAAGCTGTTTTTGACGATTTGCCAACATCGTCTGTAGATCAGCGACTTCAGTCTTGAGGGAGCCAACTCGATCGCGCACAACTGAGAGCTTATCATCAAATTTCCGTGTAATGGTCTCGGCATGGTCAAGACTGTTGTACCGTTCCGTTAATATCAAACCGCTGCTCCGTAAGGCTGCCCGCAATTCTTGGAAACGCTGCGATGCGCGTCTTGTGAAGTCAACCTGATCAATACGGTGGCGCAAACTGTGTCGATAATGCAACAGGAGTGCCCTGAATGTCTCTTGTGGAGTGTTCGGATCCCTTGGCGGTCTGATTACTCTCTTGATGAAGGCGTCAAAGAATCCCGCATGCACAATTTCCGATAAGAATTAATCCTGGAATGGGGCTATGATCTCTCGGAATGCTCTAGAGACGGTGGAAACCAGAGGATCAATGAAGCGTTGGAGAGAAGATTCCAGTCGATCGAAATCCTGGAAACAATCGGGGAGGCTTCTATCCGAGCAATCCTTCCTGGGCTCCAAACCCTGACGAGAAGTGGAACCCACTTCAAAATTGGAACCAATTTGGGGCGGAGCAGGTGAATGCAATTCACGGCTGGGGGAGGAATCAGAAGAAATCCCATATTCCATATTCGCCCATTGAATGGTAAGGTTCCCATCGATATCCTTAACCTTGGCAGTCACCTCTTCAACAACGGACCGTTCGTCGATGCGAAATAAAGATGCAGGGGTGGGAACTTCGAAGGGAGAAATAGATTTAACGAAGGTTGGTAATGATATTGAAAACAGACTGGTAAAATGAATGGTAGTGAGACATTGACTCATACCTGGAGAATGCAATGTTTCCACCGTCGACGCACGGGTATCTCTAACCACATCTTCTCAACCCTCGAGTCGGGCCTCCTCAAAGGATTTTTCCTCGAAAACGTCCGTTGTCGGTGGCTGCACCAAACTCATCATCAAGATCCACAGGAGTGGTCACATTATTATTCAAACTAAGCATTAAGAACAATTACCTGTTCGTTCTCGGAAGGGGGCGGCCATACTAGAGTATAAGTCACTCCTTGAGGCTCTGACGAGGGAACTCCTCCAGCGAATATATGCAAAGAACTTCTTTCGCCTGCTTTGTCAGGAGATCCGAGGGTAACGTTGGGAGAGTCATCCCTCGGAGACTCAACGATGGCGACGGGCGACCTCGTCTGATAAGGGGAGATAGCTGGAGATCTCTTTGTCTGTATTGGAAGATTCTCCTCGGATGGCACGGATGTGGGAACTACCTCCACCAATCCAAGGGAGGAAGACGCCGATGTAATAGGTTCTCCTTCTAGAGGAATTTCTCCAACACAGAAAGATCTAGCCTCAGTTTCGAAGACAAACTTCTTGCGACGCTGAGAGGGAGCTGCAGGTATAAGTTCTGTTAGAAAGGGCGTGCTGAACGGAAAAAGATAACAAAGGAAGACTTACCCAAGATCTGCGATAGAGGAACATCGTCGTCGTCATCGCCAGTCCTATCTTCCCATTTTCTCTTAATTTTACCAGACTTAGCCTGACAAGGCTCAGCTGGAGAGGGCACTTTGTCCAATGGTTGTTGAAAAACTCCCGGACCCGGAGCATTGTCTAAGGACCCTGGAGCGATGACGAACATGATATCCCAACGTCGACGACAGTCCTTTCCTTTTTAATATGAGGGCGAACCTTTGGAACTTCAGTCCTTTTCTTTTTTCCTCGACCTTCAGTCTCAGGGGGATCATTCCTTTTTCCTTCCCACTGATGCGGTAGAAGTAGTCATAGTGGGTTTAGTATGTGTCGAAGTAGGATGGTCACCGCCCGCTGACTTCAGTTCTGAGGAACGAAAGAACATTAGCAAAAAGGAAAAGAAGGGAATTGTGAATGTAAGGAGGTAGGAAATATACCTTTAATCTTGATATTTACCCCTTTGGAGGCCAGCACAGGACCCATACGCGCCAAATGGCCGGCTATTCTTCTCTGGACGACACCCCACCACTTGATGAAAGACTCCGAACAATCTTGGCGACGCTCCACATCGTCCGGGAAATGGATATCCACTAAAGCTGCTAAATAACTGTGGTGGGATTCTTCCATTTCCTCAGCAGAAGCAGGTAAATGCTTCATCACTTTCTTCTTGAGGGACAAGAAAGGGATGGGGAGTAGCTGAATGAATCCGAGTTGCCTGGCCAACATGTTAGGAGAGCAATGCTCCAAGTAAAAATGATAGTCGATGGCCGGCAGGTCCCTGGGTGTACAGATTACCTTCCAAAAATCCCAGTTTGATTCAAGATCCCGCCGCGAATTAGTCTTGTCAAAACCAGCGACGTGCCATGGTGTCGAAGATCAAAGCGGATTATGCAGGTGCTCCCCAATAAACACTGTCGAAAAGGGGATTGAAGGAGGGAGAGCACGAGAAGCAAGATAATTACCCAAGAAACCCATGCTCGATCAAGCTGCACAGTAGGTGGATGCATCGGTAGACTCAGGCGCTAGGTTCGATTGGTCCGGAAAATAAGCGTGAGCCCACAATTGTACTAGCCACAACGGACCCGAGTAACCTCTGCTAAACCGGTTCCTGAATGCTTCTCCTAAACATCTATAAACCATACCCAATAGCAATGGAGCGAAGGCTACTGGTTGCAGAGAAAGGACCAAGTGTTCCGCCAAGGGCAACCATTCTTTCCTCATACGCGTCGATCAACTGCAGCCAATATATTTATTTAACCAGTAGTTGAAGAAGGCAACAACCTCACGGTGAGTTACAGGATGGCCATCCTTACCTTTCTCTTTCTTGACATAAGCAGAGTAGGCTATGCAATCATCGGGGCATTCAGTAGCCGATAGTAGCCGCCCCCCTACTGGTCCATGCATGATAAAGTCAGTGCAAGACTCTCCTTCAACGGGAGCATTGGTGAAAAAGAAAATATCTGCCAGGGTAATCGACAAAGGGCCATCCGGTAGCAAAAAACAATTATGCTATGTGCTGCAGAAACACAAGACAGACGCCAAAAGGGGAGTGTCGATTGGTTGGTGAGGAAGGCAAATCAGATCCTTCACACCCATTCTCTCAGCGCAACATTCCCCAACAGGGTCCAATAAAATACGCTACATCCAAGCCGCGAAATCCTTGTCATAAGAAGGCCAAATCTTCTGGGCCTTACCCTCTATCCATAGATCAAAAGAATCAGGGGGATTTGACAGGAAAATGACAGAAGACATACTCGTCACCGGGAAAGGAACCTTCTCGTAAAACCCCTCGTCGTCATCCGATGGAATCAAAGCCGGCCCTAACCCGTAATGTTTCCTGTCTTGAAGATCTTTATATTCGAGGAAGACATGACGAAAGATAGCAACATGCATTTTCTTCAGCAATATGAGGATAGAACGTGCTGTAGGCCTACGAAAATCTAAAGGCCCTATTCCCACCGAAGATTGAGATTCATCGTCGGTTCCGTCGGAAGCCGAAGAGTGCGGCGACATGGAGAGAGGATGAATATGATGATGGGAAGATGAAGCAGCAGGAGATACGATTGGGTCTATTGTTGAAGACGGAAGAAAAAATCAAACGGTGAAGGGATGGTGGACAAAGCAGCAAAGGATGAATGCCCAATCCCTAGGGATTTGAAATTATGAGCGGCATGAAAAGACACTTTTTGCCTCGTGTATCGTATCGAATCATTACGCGGCGGAAAAAGAAGGGGGAAAGTTGTTACCGGTTAAAATCCCAATAGGGGAACCGTCGAGCCAACCCATAGCGACCTTTGTTACCGGTTAAAAAACCAAGAGGAGAACCGTTGTTACCGGTTAAAAAACCAAGAGGAGAACCGTCGAGCCAAACTATAGCGAAAAGGAGTTACCGGGACCCGCATAATTGCAACGGTCAGATGAATGAGTAATTGTCCCTTCAATGGTTGAGATGAAGTAGCAGAACACCACACCGCTTCAGTATTGCGCTGATGCTGTCCAATCATAAAATGAACAGACTTCTCTCACCCGCGTGGGAGAGAGAGCTTTTGAATACATCGTCATTAATGAGACAAGACAGATGAATGCAATTCCAATGGCAAAAACCTTAAATATGCGTTTCGTCCCTGAGGTTTATGACAAGTTTTTATCAAGTCCCTGACCTTTAAAAATTCCCGATTGAATCCCTGGACTTTTTGAATCAGTTAAATCCGATCCCTCCGTCCATATGCCGTCCATCGGACTAACGGTAGCTCGATTGAACCGGCTCATAAACCGGTCAAAATTGGTTCAATTTAACTTAATTTTGACCTTTTGAATCAATTAAGTCCACCTAGTCAAAATGGTCGACCGCCCCCTCGATGCCATCTTCCTCGGCACGTATGCATATTTAAGCCCAAAAACCAACACACCATGTCTATAAGACTGCTGGATGACCGTCGATAGAGGCAAACAATCATCGACGAAAGTAACAAGTCAACGCACTCATCGACGAATCTAACACATCAACACCCGTCGATCGACTTTAATCAGGGATTGGTGACGTCTGACTTTAATCATCTCTCTCTCCTCCCTCACGTCGCTCTCGTCTGTGGTCTCTCCCTTCCGTCTCTCTCCTTCGCACTCTCTCTCTCTCCCTCGCGCTCCGCCACACAATCTCTCACCCACTCGCTCTCTCTCTAAATATCTTCCTCCTTCGCTCTCTCTCTCTCTCCCTCCCTCCCTCCCTCTCGTCCGCACTATCTCTGTCTCATGTTACTGGGTATTGTCCTGTTTATTACAAAACAGTACTTGGTTGACGGACTATTCGAGGTGAAGCAAAATTCTAAACAATAAATTAATCATAAAAAAATTCGTCGAAATGTCCCACGCATAAAGGAGAATTCTTCAAAAATAAAATACGCGCATTAGGAAGGGTTCGTTGAGAATTCTAGACGTGGTTCATTGAAAAAACGAAGAAATCCGTAAGGAACAAAAGGTCAATTCTCCAACATAAGGGCTTTCCACCCATCTTGAGTCAATGGCCCACGTGATTTGATATCAAAGCAGCAGCGTTCGTACATGTCCTTACGTTGTGTCCGGTGGCCCGGCAGTTCCTGCACTTCTTAATGCTCCTCCGTATCTCGCCTTGTGAGGGTCTTCTATTCTTCCTCTTCCGTCCGGGTAGGACTTTCACGTTTGGTGGCAGAACCTTGTGATCCTCAATGGCTCCTCTCGGCCAGTATTGTCTCGACGCAGTTGGAGGCACTTGTCTGAGTAAGTGGCGAGATATGTTTGTGCGGTATACCACCTTTCACAATATTCGTATGGGTCTAATTTCCTGTGGCCAAGTACTGCCATCGCATGTTGACATGGGATCCCCAAAACCTGCCATGTCTGGCATGTCCACTGCTTCAGATCTATGTTCACAACGAAGCTTCTATCACACGAGTTTACCTGAAATTCTGAATGTGTAGAGGCGTGGACTCCAAGGTAACTTGATGCTTGTCTCGCATTGTCCATCTCTTTCTCCGCACTCGGGGTAAGACGGGTGCTAGAACTCTCCGCCAGTTCTCTCCTCTTAAGGAAGTAGGTTGCGAGCTTCCTCCTGGTTTCCTCTACCAAGTACTGAATAGGTAGTGATTTGATGCCCATCACGACCCCGTTGAAGGACTCCACCATATTCGTCGTGAGCATATCATACCTGCGGCCTTGAAAGTTTCTTGTAGCCAACTTCTGCATAGGCATATGCTTCGTAATATATTCGTACTGTTCCGGAAACTCGTCTTTCATTTCCTGCATGATTTGTGTGAACTCTTCGGAAGTATAAGCCCGAGCGGCGGCCCAGAATTTATTATATGGGGCGCTACGTTTGGGTGCATTTGGCAGATTCCGTGCAAGGTGCAACACACAGTATCCGTGATATGCATCCGGTAAGACTTCGGTCACGACATTAATGAGCCCTTTCTGCCTGTCAGATAGTATTGTGAGTTCTCTAAAAGGACCAATAACAGAATGGAGCTGCTCCATGAACCACGTCCAATTGTCTTGATTCTCCTTTTCGACGATTGCAAATGCGATAGGGAGGATATGGTTGTCACCGTCCATGACAATTGTGATCAATAAGATCCGTCTGAACTTCCCAGTTCAGAAAGTTCCATCAACCCCGATAGTCCACTGATCGGAATTTAAAATAAAAAGAAATGAAATACGGTCAAGATACTAGAATCACGTTGTAAAACGCAGCAATGACAATAATAAACATGTTATCCCTTCATGAAATATTGAATAGATGAATTAAATCAAATTGTGATCAATAAGAATATGAAGCGATCAAACATAAACGACGAAGTAGGTGCATGCCCGTGATAAACGAACCTATCTAAGGTGAGACCGCAATGAAGGTAAGCAAGCCCCAAATGCCCAGAAAAATCTGATGAAGGGGCCAGATATCTCCCATTGAAGTACGACATCCGTATCAGGATCCCGTCTCTTCAGCTCTCTCATATAAGGGAGCAACCACTGGTACGACTCTTCGTAGTTGTGATGAGTACATAAATATTCATACTTAAACCCCGTAATTTACATTTGTTAGCCCAAGAGTGTTTGCATTTGATAGTTTGTTAAGTGATTTCAGGTTTAATGAAGATTCAAGCTAGAAATGACAAAAAAGGGTTAATATGCTGAAATACACTGCTCTGTCGACTGTTAGCATGATATTCACCAGAAATTGTTCGTATGTCCAAATATTTTGAAATTTTGGTGCTATCTAGAAGACATCAAGATATACAACTTTCATGTTGGACACTTTCAGAGATTCCTGATGTATTGATAGCAGTTTTGAAGAAGATGAAGATACTTAGCTGCTGGAAGACTGGTCCGTCAACGTGCGGGAGAATATTCTCCAAATATTCTAGATAAGTCCAACTATTGTCAAATCTTCGGGATCTGACAGAAGACTTCCAAATCTACATCTTTCATGTTGGACTCGTTCTCAAATTCTGGACGGGTTGAACCCAATCACGATCGGAAGAAGCTGTCAGGATCGAACCAGGATATCCGATTTGCACTTGAGGTCTAACTCAACCCTAAAACCCTAATCCGAGAATTAAGATATAAAAAGGGTTTTGTGGCTGAAAAACGGAGAGCCTCCAGGGAGAGAAAATGTGGGATTCAGATTGGAGAAGAAGACGGAGATGCGGTGTGGATCCCTAACCTTCTTCATCGAATACATGGATCTCATCCAAAAGATGAGTCGCTAAACTCTTTACTTAGGGATCTCATGAAGCTTTAGTGTAGCTTCTTTGTATTTTCTAATTTGATTCTTGCTATCTTTTCAAAGACATGATCCTATGAATATGGTTTTATTTTATAAAGAGTTGAGGGAACAGAGTTCATCGACGAACATTCAGACCTAATTGATTGCTGTGCTTGATGGTAGAGATTTGTAGGGTGGTTTTTATGTTGCTTTTGTGTATGCCTTTGAGATAATCTATGCTAGATGAAGATAGGTTGTACTCAGATTAAGTTTGAAAACAATCTATGCTAAGTTTGGATAGGTTATGCCTTGGGGAAACAATCGCATTATTTTAGGGATTCATGTAAGCTTAAAAAGCTGTGAATCCATAATGTCAAGATAAGAAAACAAGAGGATAACTAGAGAATACAGGAAGTGAAACTAAAGTGGATTGAGTAATCCCTAGGTTTTCTCTCATTGATCTACTTCAATTTCGTTAATCGCTTTCTTAATTAGTTTTAATTAATCAGTTCCTAAAAATCCCAAATCAATCCTTCTTCGCTTTAGGACTAGAGTGTTGAAAGTTAATTCTGATGTTTCTTTGTTAGTCAAAGTTTTCCCTGAGGACCGACCCCGTATTTCACCATTATTCTATCTTATTAATTTAGTGTTGAAAGAAAGGTTTATAAATTTCTAAATTGCGTTTTGCACACGTTTGAACGACGACGTTTGTGAGCGATTAAGCTGCCATATGCTTCTTCCAGTGCCATTATTCTAGCCCGGTAAGCCTTCTGATATTTGACTGACACTCCATATTTAGTATGCAGTTGAGTCTGAATCATTTTGGGTGAATACGAGTCACTCCCAATCACCTGCTCCCGGATTTCCTCCACAATGAAACGGCTACTGCACTGTTTATGATTGCGCCCAACAAGTGTTCTGTTGCAGGTATGTTCATCGATGAATTTCTTGATCCGGAAGTTAGGAACCCTTGGCATCTTTAGAACTTTCATCATCCAGGGACAGTCATCCGAATGACACCGAATGAGAACCTTGTGAGGGTTCGTTTTCACCGGTCGATATTCGAATCTGTTGTTTATGGCATAGCCTTTGAGGAACAAAGTGAAATGACGTACATCATTGAATACCTGTCCGACAAAAGGTGACGCAGAAGTCAGATGTTGAGGGGCACTAGCTTCAGGCGTATCGTTATGAAGAACCAACGGGATTCCTTCAACCGGGACGGCAGAATCGTCGGTTGGTTGTGGCTCTGTGCTTTGACCATGATACCCGATGTCGTCGGTCGCCAGATAAATTCGACGAGACCATTGGCTTTCAACTTCTTCAGCGGCCTCTTCGGATGCATATGCATTGAATTCTTCCCCATGAGAGTTTGCTTCTGGTCTGGACTCGTTATTTGCGTCATCATGTGGAGACATACGACCATCACCCAGGGCTACACAATCATCTCGTAGCGAGGCAGGTTGTGCCAGTAGACCAGATCTGCATGGATAGTTGGGAGAAGAGGAGAAGATAAGACAAATAAGATACCCATACCTGGATATTCGTCACGTATTCGTTTCAAATGAAAAGAAAATCCATTGAAAACAAAAAGGACAACCTCTTAATAAGTGGGTATTCCGGATCAACTGGATCCTATGAAAGGTTGGAAAAACAAAACGAGAAGATAGAAATAGGGAGGGGAGAGAGAGAGGCTTCCCCGAGAGATAGAGGGAGAGCGTGCATAGTTTAATTACCTTGGACCGTTGTCAGGTTGATTGTGGGTTGCACATATACCATGGGTAGTGTATGGTAGGTCTGTGTGGCTTTCTACCTCGAACTGTTGATTGATGGACTCCGTGCGCACGACGGGCTGTTGCACAGCCACTGAAAAGACAATGATGTTAATAGGCAAACATAACCATAACGGTCGGGCTATAAATTTTTGCTGTTTTCAGCGGCGAAAGACAGTCCTTTGAAATTACAAGGAATTACTGCGTTAACAAATGCCTCTGTTGACTGGAATAATGAGAAAAAAAATTCGAATTGAGTGATAAAGACAATGAATGGTCGAGAGGCGTTTTTTTATCACCTAGGACCTGTTGTCTGAATTCGTGTGTGCGGTCGGAGTGTAGTCTCATTGGCGACCAAGGTAGGTGGCCGTTCTTCTGAGGAAGTCCTGAGAAATTAATGAAAGTAAAATGTTAGTAGGCGGACATGACTATGTTACTCAAAACGATTTTTTAAGAAATCCTTCAAATTACAAAGGAAAACAGAGTACAAGTTTTACTGACTACAAGTACTGTACAAACAATTAACAAAACAAAGAATAATGACCGAGGAACAGTCCCTGACGTCGGTCGTTCTTGTTGAGTATGGATTGCAAAGAGACGTAGTGCAGTGCAGGAGGTGGCACATAGCTCAGCCATCATGAGAACGTTATTATCATCCAGAACGTCCACGAAGGAAACGAATGTTTCCGAAGGATATATGTATTTGACGTCGATGTCGTTGTGTTTGTGACACGCCTCCATCGCCTTCAGCAGCTCAGTTTTTAACCGCGACAGCTTAGTTGCATCCTGGAGACGAATTAGTTTGATTCTCCCTCCATCGTAGTGTAAGAACCGCTTCCTTTCGTCGTACACGACCTCCCCTCCGAAATGAAAGAGCAACCGAAAGTTTGTTGGGTTCTGGCCAGCCATTTCCACATTCGAACAAGGCAAAGGCGACGTTTAACAGCCGGCCCTCTGCAAGCGGACGCCGGCAGCCGACACTATCCCGAACAGGGAGCTTCCACTACTTCAATGATCTCCAAATGCCCGGGGAAAGAGAAACCTCGCGGGTGTATATGGAGGAAGATGATATGAAGATGGTGGCAAGGGTGGCATGGGCAAGGAGGTAGATGATGTGCATAGGGAGCTGTCTTGTCGGGGGTATGAAAAGAGCTGGATGATGCTGCATTTAATGCAGAATACATCCTGCTTCGGGGTATAGATTTGAGAAAAAGCATGAGGAGAGAGTCATCCTTCGTCGGATATCCGGCTACCTTCCGTAGGTGACAAAGCATTTAATGAGGGGAGAAGGTGGCTGTCACATTTATTTAATGAGTACTTCACCACTACAAATTTTGGATACATAGTACAGAGATCAGGCGAGGACAAGAAGTTAGTGTGTGGCTGCAAATTGTTTAATACACTGCAAACAGTTGCCAATTGTGCAGGGAAGTACTTCATTTTCTTCCACCCTTCATCCTTGCACTTTCTGTCTTCAATACGCCCATCCTTCAGGACGTCGTACGCGGCTGGAATTTCCTGAGGATTCACATAAACAAACTAACACTTGTCAAATACAAGGAAACAAATCAAAAGAAAGAAGGGATTAGCAGACAGTACAGAGAGAATACCTTCACCATGTGATTGAATACCAAGGAAAGTAACAGAGAGGGCAAGTTAATTCACATAACGCGGACGAAAAATACCTTCACAATGTGAGGTCCAGCTCTCCCTCGTCGACCATCCTTTGGACCGGAGGCACGTTCAGAGGCTGCTCCTTATTGAGGTCGAGCTCTCCATCCTCGTTCATCCTTTGGTCTGGAGGCACGTTGATAGCCTCGTCCTTATTGAGGTCGATCTCTGCTGTACTGATCTTCGTTACAATAGCCCTCAACTCCTTCTGCTCTTTCCTCAGAGCAATCAATTCACCATGCAGTTTTCTGTCGAGAGCAAGTAGCACAGTATCGTACTGCTCCTTCAATCTAGCTTCCATTTCCTTATTACTGGCATGGACCACATTTTGCATGATGGCAGCAATTTCTGACATGCCATGTCCTCCCAGTCGTCGCAGAAAAGGTTTAGAAGGTACTGGCTCGTCAGGGCAGGAGACAGAAAATTGCTTGCTGACTCTCGATTTCTTCTTTGGCAGCTTTGATTCAACCGCAGGTTCAGAATGAATTTCATCTTCTACTACATCGACCGGGTTGTCAACCACGGCCTCTGTCTCTACCATGCCAATATTAGCTCCTCAGAGTCAGTGATACTGAGAGATGGACGATACTGTACTTAGAAATGAAGGATGGGAATCAGTATATATCAACGACAAAAAAAGAATCAAACAATAAAGAGAACTTAGTTTAAATTCTTTGGCTATATATGCTGTAATTGGTGGTTTCTTTCTATATAAGAGTAAATGAAAGTACATTACATTCAGGGTTTGCATTTTCTTGATCACATCAGCGAGCCATTCACGACGCTTTAGGTCTGACCCTGCCCATCTACAGACCCAAGGGAAGGAGCTTGGCTGCTTAGGGATCTTCTAGCGCATGTGCTCACAAAACCAAACCTGAGTGTTGGTTGAGACGGGGACAATTTACGAGTTGGAGTTTGATTTTTAGGATTCCTTCATTTCATACTAAATAAAAGAAGCTTGGTGGCTGGGGATATATACAATGAGCACCAAGGTGCAGCCAGACAGGTACATCTCCTGCACAGGTCGAGACCCATCTGCCACCCTTCTCTGGATCCGCTCGAATGTGTCATTCACGGAGGAGAGGATGTACTCATGCACGGTTTTGGCTCATGCATAGCTGTGGAGATCGTCCAAGTCGTCCAGGTAACACATCAACCTCTGGGGGCATTTGTAGCCTGAGCCCGGGAAGAACACGGCGGCGAATAGATACGCAAGGTAGAAACGGACGTAGTCCTCGGGATTTGTCAGTTTGTCGGAGGCGGCGAGGCCTTTCAGCGCCCGCTCGAAGCCTTTTCTCGTGCAGTCAGCACGAATATTATGCCGCTTCAAGAATGAAGGGGCTTCAGTCACCTCAGGGCTGGAGAGCGCCACGGCAGAGCCACCCCTTGGCAGTCCAAGAATCATGGTCGTGTGCTCAACGGTCAGCCTCAGTCTCCACTGACCAATGTGGAAGACGCCGTTGCCCCTCCACCCGTAAACGCACTCCTGGAGTATAGCAGTGTCTTTGGGCACTGCGGGGAAGTTGTAGATTAGGCGGAAGGGGGTGCCATCGAGGATAGCTTTGTGTCGATCGTTCATCTGATGGTAAAGCTCACGCGTCCTCAACGCGTGGCAACGTCCGTTAATTTTGCATCTACTATCCTCTACAATTGACCAGCGATTCACCTTCTTCTCACGATCGTTTCCTTGACTGCTGTTTGTCTCGGACTCTGATTCGTAGTTATCACGTCTGTGTCTCTTAGCCATTGCTACGGGAACAAACATCCACGTATTAGATTTAATGTTACTGAGGAATTAGAAGGATATTTTGTATTGCTCATGTCGAAGGGACTAAAATGGTTATCAATTCCCTCAACGTAAGAGGGAATTCACATAGCTCACACACATGTTTTACCGGGGCTTCTGAGGTGATTCTAAAATATTCCAAGAACACAAATGTCTGAAATGACTATCAAATCTTTAGTCTTGCTAAAGTAATAATTGGTAAGTCTAAAATATTCCTGGAACTAAATGGGAAATACTTAATAGAAGTATTAGCATAATATTATATATTATTTTCATTAATAAACAATGGCTTTAAAGTTCGTACGACAACATGAGTAGTAGCTACAAAAGATTTAAGATTAGAACGGAAGGGTTCGATACAGGTCCGTTTGACTCACCCGGATGCGCCGGTATCCGTGGGATCCGACGGATGGGCGGATCCCCCACAGCGGGATCCGGCGTTTGGATCCCATTTTCGGCGTCCGATCGATTCGAGCGGACGCCGGGGGCGGAATCCGATCCCGCGGATCCGCGGTATCCAAACGGGCCCGTATTGAGAGGAATAAGAGAGTGTATGGAATCGAAGCAACGGCTCTACCTGCGTTTGGTCGGGGAAGGTGCGAAAGGAATAAGTTCGCCGGGGAGATTGAACGGCTCATGAAAGAGTGAATGCCACCTAGTCGAAGTATCGCCGGGGAGGCTACTCGCCGGGAAGAAGTCTCTGCCCTAGGTGGGAAAGGGGTGAGCTGAATTAACAGAGACAAAGCGTGAATTGTTGTGATGTGACATATGACAGCAAAGAAAAGTAGAATGCCCTCTATTAAATGCTCAACAACTCTTTTTATGGGAGAGAGTGTCAGATATCGACAAAGTGAGTATAACTTTTCCTTACTTACAATATGAATTCCTTACTTATGCAAGGAATTCCATACTTAGCATATGAATTCGTAGTTATGCGATCAGTGAGGCCTTTGCAGCGGAGACAGTGAGTAAGAACGAGCGGGGGAAGGAGATAGAGAAAGAAACGGAGGAAGAATTTGATTGAGGAGAGAGAACAGAGAAATAGAGCTGGCGGAGGAGGAGCCGGGGAGGAGAAGCTGGAGAAGAGAGGAGGAGATGCCGGAGCCGGAGAAGAGAGAGAGGCCCGAGGAGAGAGAGAGGACGGAGGAGAGAGAGAGGTCGAGGAGAGACACGGGAGAGGGAGAGGCTGGAGGAGAGAGAGACGTCGACGTCGAGGAGAGAGAGGCCGGAGGGGCCGGAGGAGAGAAAAAATCTTCACTTATGCGAGGAATTAATATGCTAAGTAAGGAATTCCTCACATAAGTAGGAAATTCATAGGATAAGGGTGGAATTCATAGGCTAAGTAAGAGTAAGAATTTATAACGTAAGTAAGGATTTCCTCGGATAACTTCGGAATTCTTGAGTAAGGAATTCTTTACTTTTAACTTAGCCTATGAATTCCTTACTTAATCGATGGAGAGAGAGAGAAGATGGGCTAAGTAAGGATTTCCTCGCATAAATAGGGCATTCATAGAAGAAGTAATGATTTCATAGGCAAAGTAACAATAAGGAATTCAATCGATGACTGGGCCACGTCGATCGATGACGGGGAGGCTGCAGCGTCGATCGATGACGGGCAGGACGCGGAACCTTCTCATTTCCGCCTCAGCCGCCGAGCCCCACGCGATTGAATCCTGGCCACCAATTGAAATGGACTGCCAGGATCAGCTATGGCTGGAACTGCCAAGAGATAGCTCCTGGCAGCCACCCCAAATCCAACTCGATCTCCAAACCCTATTCCCTTCTCTCCTTCCATTATTTTTTCCTGCCTGCGATCTTCTCCGCTGCGTTACATCTCCTAGCCGACCTACCCCCTTCCATAAATCCTCGATTTCTCTTAGCCATTCACTTTGTAGAAATACCTTAAAATTATCGAGTTTTGCGTAGAAGTGACAGAAGGAACATGCAAAAATCATCGATCGACGACTTATTAGTGAGTACAAAGTCAAAAGTTCTCATAACTTAGGGAAAACTTCTTCACATCACCTTGTAAGAGACATTATTAGTAGATAACAAGTTTTTACTTCGGAGGTTGAACCTCTCTTATCACATCCCACATCTGTTCAAACATAGTCAACATACATTCAGAGATGACATCATAAGCTGACCTCCCCTGATAGAGCAGATGTTCATAACGACGCAACTCCTCACAAAGCTTGATCGTCTCGCCCTCGAGCGTCACCTCCTCAGCGTCCATTCGTCTACAAAGCTCCTCTCGCTTTGTCCACTCCGTCGCCAATGCCGCCTCAAGCTCGTCGATGCGCCGATCAACAGCAACCACCTGTTTATGCATATCCGCAAGGACAGCCTCACCCTGCCTCAAACTTTCACAGCGCCGAAATACAATGTCGTCGAGATGACAAAGCTCGGAGGTGATTTGTGCTCGCCTCTGTAGTCGCTCCGCCCGTTGCTGTAACTGTGAATGACATGTCAGTAACAAGGTGCGGAAGCTCTGAAACGTCGTATTCGGCGACTTTGGGACGTTCTGCAAGGTGTGGAGAAGCCCTGGAAGAATCCCTCCTCGTGCAAGGTCGGTAAACTTCATGTCTCGGAAAGGTTCAATCGCGACACGGAGAGCCATATGCTCATCCGGATCCGGCACACCCATATATCGATTAAAGGATGGCCGCATCTCAGCATAATGCTGAATACATTTGTCGAAGTTGCGCCCCTCCCAACCCTCGACCCCGACGCCAAAATAGGGTGCAGCGTTGAGCTCATGACCTTCAATCGTGAGGCCACCCCTCGGAGGAGATGATGTGGGAGAGTCGTGGTAATCGACGTCCGCCCCAACGGCGGTGAAAAGGGGAATCACATCAGTAGCGCTGAAAGCCGGCTCCGCCTCATCCACAACGCGCTTCCCTCTGTCTATAGACTGTTGGCCTTCTACAGGAGGACAGTCGGTTTCGGCGTATGGAGCTAGGATAACCTGGCCACTCACAGGAGCCTCCGACGTCACCAGGCCTACTTCACCAATGAAGGGGGCATTCCTACCTGAGACAGCCTCAACTGCCACTAAAGTCGCTGCGGCCAATGGTGAAGTTGATGGCACAGACACCGGCGGTGTGGCGAGGGAAGTAACATCCAACGACACGTCACGAGAGGAAGCTTCTTCATCATCTCTAGTCGCCTCGCCCCTTTCCTCGGCAGTCATCTCAAGAGGCCGCCCTATCATTGCCAAGGCAGAAGCTATTGACTCCCTGACCTCCGACCTTCGTTGAGCGACGCGTTGTTCATGGAATCGGATAGCTAAAAGAGCCAATGACAAAGATAAGAAAGGATAAACATAAGCAGAAAGACGGGTGCACGAAGACAATACGTCATACTCTTATACCTGCATCAAAACTAGGTCGAGTCCCTTTCGTCATCAACGTCTCCCTGTATTCGCGAGCGTCCCGTCCAGTCATTCACTCCGAGGAAGTTGAGCGCAAGCGTGGTTCATCTCCAGCATCGAGCCGTGATGGGCTAGCAGTAGCCCTAGAATCAGGCTCAGCCGCGGATTGGGCCCTAGAATCAGGCTCAGCGGCGGATTGGGACGTCGCTGTTTTCCCCTCATACCTCACCTGGATGACTGGAACCGTTGGTCCCTCCACTCGTCGGTCAACCACTTCCGGAGGGGCGGACACGGGAGATGTTCCGGGGTCTACCACCCGGACATGGTCCTCAATCCGGCCGCCACGCGAGGAGGTCATGGCAAGTGACCTCATTCGCGGCCGGAGCGGCTCGTCATCATCATCTCTTTTCCGCTTCAGAGCTAAATACGATGGAGTGCAATGAGGCAAAACATTTTTGAAGCAGCAAAGGACAAAAGATCAAAATACAAGATACTAACCCCCGGGTGCATTCCCTTTTTGCGACCTTGGCGAAGGAGATTTGTCACCTTCATCACCACTGTCATCATCGTCTCCTTGACGACCACCCGCTGGAGGCCCTAACCCAGAGGTGATTAAATCAAATAACATAAGTCAATAAAAAAGAAACAACAAACACCGGGTGATGAACTTACTTCAAGTCCCGAGGACTACATATAACGGCACCAGACGAGGAGTTACGCCACGAATCAGGGCCTGGAGACGATCCCGGAATGGTCCCCACCATTGCAGGAAGGTCTCGGAACACTGGGCTCGGCGGTCGATATTGGCGGGTAAGCGGACGTGCATCGCAGCTTTATAGTATCGCTGATGAGCCTCAACTGCTTCAGCCACCGAAGCCTTGCGCCGATCGGACATGTTCTGCTGTCGTGTAAAAAATGGAAGCGGTAGGAGCTGGGTGAGCCCGAACTGCCAGGCAAGGAAACTCGGGGAGTATGGCTCCAAATACAGGTCAGTATCGAACACGCCCAGCTCCCATGGGACACATACCATCTTCCAGAAGTCCGTGTCGGGGCAGACGTCTCGGAGTCGATCAGTAGATCCGAAGCCGGCGACGTCCCACGCCATCCACTTGCACCGTGGATCAGGCGTCGAGATCCCTTTAAAAACCGTGGCAAAAGGGATGGTAGGGGATCTGGCTCGAGAAGCGAGGTATCGCCCCATGATGCCTTGCTCCGCGCGAGCAGCCATAAATTGGCTGGGGTCCTTCGGCTCTGGCACCAAACTCGACTGGCCCGGAAAGTAGGCATGGGCCCATAACTGCACCAGCCACATGGGACCGGAGTATCCTCGCTTGAAACGGTGCCGGTATGCTTCCCCTAGGCATCGGTATGCCATACCAAGAAGAAAGGGACCAAAAGCTACCTTAATGTCTGACAGGGAGAGGTGCTCCGCCAAGGGCAACCACGACTTCGACATCCTCGAGGACCGGTTGCAAGACATGAACTTATTCAACCAGTAGTTGAAAAACGCTACCAACTCCCGAGCGGAAAGTGGACCCGATTCCTTCTTCTCGTCATGGAGATACTGGGAGTATGAATTGCAAGCGTCCGACCATTGAGACGGCTGAAGCGAACTGGGAGTAGACGTCCTCTTTTTCAGGAAACGTGAACAGTCCCCACTTGAGACTGAAGTGTTGGTCAAGAAGAAGACGACGGCCAGCGTGATGGAGAGGGGCTCGTCCGGGAGCATGAAGCAGTTGTACTCAACGCTCCAGAAAAAAAGGAGAGACAATAGCAGAGGGCCGTCAGCAGGCTGATAAGGAAGACGAAGAACGTCTTCAAGCTGCATGGCCGTAAGCTGACTATGCCCCCACGGGTCAGCCATCACCCGTTCAACCCATTCATCAAAATCATTGTCGGCGGCGGCCCAACCCTTTTGGATTCTTCCATGAACCCATTGATCAAACGACTGAGGAAGTTCAGGAGAACACACTAGAGGGGATCCAGCGATCGCCGGATAAGAGGCCCCCAACTTGTCGAATAAGTCGATCCTAGAAGATGGGATCATCATGGCCGGGCCTAAGCCGTACCGCTTCCGATCAATCAGGTCTTCTTGGACGAAGAAGAGTTTGGGGAGAAAAGTCGCTGCGTCCTCCCGATGTAAAAAGCGCTCCAAGAAAGTGGCGGAGGGGCGTGAGAAGTCTAGGAGCGTCAGCACTTGTCCTCCCAGAGATGAGGAAGCCGGGCACTCAGCGGTAGACATGGTGAGCGAGAACTAAGTGGGCTAAGGTTGCAAAGGTGAGAGGATACACGGAAGCAAGGGAAGGGGACGGAAGGCAGAATCCCAAAAACCTAGGCATTGATAGCTTTTATCGAACCCTGTAAAGACTTTTTTGCCCTACGCGTCGCTTCGAATCACGTCATTCGTCCAAAAGAGCGGCAATTGTGTTACCGAGGATAATAATCGTACGGCGGCTCCCATCCATCATATCAACTTTTCGACAATCGTCGATCCAAACACGTTATAGCCATCTGGGAAGCTATAATCATGCTACATCAAACTAACGCGACATGTGGACGAATCGGATGCGAGGCTAATGGATCCAATGTGGCGCTCTGCTCCTCGCCGACTTTTTCCGCCGCTCAAGAGATACTCCTTTGGGCCCCATACTAAAATTAAATTTACGGTGCACAAGGTTTACGCACGAAAAAGAAACGTCGGCCAATGAGAACAACGTTCACATTAAATGCGACTCGACGGCCGAGTTGAAATCCCCTACATCACGCCGCCATGCTTATGATACTATGATGATACCGCATTTATTGCGATGCGATTCTACAACGCGAGACTCGAGGCGTCCAACTGTCTTCTATAATCATGTTGCATCAAATGGACGCGACATGTGGACGAATCGGATGAGTTCCCCCCACCACCACCCCCGCCTCCGTCCCGATGATGCGTCGACTCCATCGCCGAGAGAACACCACGCTGGATCGATCTATGAGCGAAGCTTAACGGGTAACGAGTAAATCCGACCCGCTAAGCATCAATTACACAGGTGGACTGTGCAATATGGGTTGCCACGTGGAGGCAACCCATACTAAAATTAATTTTACGGCACACAAAACCACGTGCGAAAAAGAAACGTCGGCCAATGAGAACAACGTTCACATTAAATGCGACTCAAGGACCGAGTTTAAATCCCCTACATCACGGCGCCACTCTTATAATAATATGATGACACCGCATTTATTGTGATGCGATTCTACAACGCAAGGTGTGAGGCGGCCAGCTGTCTTGTATAACCGACCCATCGGTTCAAGAGATAGCGACAAAGGAAGTCCTATAACCTGATCTCGAGGTCGACGAAGGTACGAAGGAAGATTTCATAGCATAAGTAATGAATTCCTCTCATAAGTAACGAATTCCTCTCATAACGAATTCCTCTCATAAGTAACTTCATAAATAAGCAATCCTATCCAAGCCGAATGAGGATTCCGGGATTCCGGTCATAAGTAAGGAATTCATTTATTGCACATGCCTACGTCTCCACCCGATTCATAGTATACTAATAGTATATAATACTATGGGTATTGGGTTAACGGGTGGATATAATGGGATCCGATTACTCTCTCCCCTATGTAAATGTAGCCATCGATCGTCCCACCTCCCGCCTCCGGCGATCGCAAACCTCACCATCGCTCTCTCCTCACCTCCGGCCGTAGGGAACCGCACGGTCGGCCTTTCCTCAACTCCCTCCTCCGGCAATCGTCAACATAGCCGTCGACGTCACTCTCTGGTCGAACGTGACGGCTGGAGAAAGTCGACATTAGAGAGGGAGAGTGAGTGAGAGTGGAACACAGAAAGCAAGAGAGGAAGGAATTTGATTGCCCACTCGTTAAACAAGGAATACAAAACATATTTGAAGTAATACTTCATCGTATTTAAGTAATCTGATTTTTTTCCCATTGAAATTGCTCAACGCACTACCCATCTTTCTTCTCTATGTTTTCTCTGACACTCTCTCTCGTGTTGTGCATTTAATGCTTCATCATTCCTGTAAAGACACTGTCATATTGTCACCTCTCAACATTTTTCTCTCTCTCCAGCTTTCTCACTATACCTCGCTTTCTCCACAAAACCACTTTCATCACCTTCATCATATGTATCTATCACAAATACCACTTCCCGCATCCTCCATCCCTAATTATGTAAAGAGGAACAACATCCTTGAAAAATTAATAATGCATGACTGCTCCGAACTATCAAAGTAATGCCTAGAAAACTAAACAAAATCGTAACCCCCCCACCGCTCTCTCTTCTCTTCCTCCCTCGCTCTCTCTTCCCTCTCTCTCTCTCCTCCTCCACTCCCTCCGCAGCCCCGCTCTCCTTCTCCCCGGCAACCACCGCCACTGGCTCCATGCCTCCCCGGCAACCCCCGCCACTGACCAAAAAGGATGGAATTGGAGCAATTACCTTTTGTAAATTACGGATTTCTTGGTTTTTTCAATTAAGTCTTCAATTCACAAGGAATCCTTCCTTATGCAAGGATTTTATTTGCGAAGAATTATCCTTCATTGTCTACTAATTCTTTCGTTTTACGAGGAAGTACTTGACATTTCGACGAATTCCATCATGATATCATTATTCTTTCGAACTATGCCTAACCTCGAATTGTTCGTCAACCAAGTATTGTTTTGTAAAATATAGGACAATACCCAGTAACATAACACGGAGAGGAAGGGGGGCAGGCTGAGAAGGAGGGAGAGAGCGCGGGGGCGGAGAGAGCCAGCAAGGAAGAGAGAGAGTGAATACCAGGGGAGAGCGAGGGAGGGAGGAGAGAGAGAGTAGCGGCGGAGAGAGTGGACGAGAGAGCGAGAGAGTGCGAAGAGAGAGAGAGGGAGAGAGAGTGTGCGGACGAGAAGGAGAGAGAGAGAGTACGGAGGAGAGAGAATGTGCCGAGGAGAGAGAGTGTGCGGACGAGAACGAGGGAGAGTGAGTGTGCGGAGGAGAGAGAGAGAGTGACGCGACCGAGGGAGTGAGAGAGTGCGAAGGAGAGAGAGGGAGAGAGAGTGTGAGGAAGAGAGAGAGAGAGCGACGCGACAGAGGGAGAGAGAGATGTTCAAAAATTAATAATGCATGACTGCTTCAAACTATCAAAGTAATGCGCAAAAACTAAAGAAAATAGTAACAATAACGGAGTAGCTCTAAGAAATTGGGTATTCAATACAGACTGAGCTAGAGAGAAAGAGAGAAAGACAACATATTTTAGTACTATTACTCAACACTAATTCAATGCATTCCTTTAGAAAGGATACCATCATAAAAGCACGGATTTCTTCATCTTTATCTCCGCCC
The DNA here is from genome assembly GCA_963920575.1 of Narthecium ossifragum. Classification (NCBI taxonomy): domain Eukaryota; kingdom Viridiplantae; phylum Streptophyta; class Magnoliopsida; order Dioscoreales; family Nartheciaceae; genus Narthecium; species Narthecium ossifragum. The sequence goes on along the minus strand of OY986964.1, from coordinate 21,027,842 downwards.
TCGCCCTCGCCCTCGCCCTTGCCAACGAGGAGAGAGAGATTGTGGCGAGTACGGGGGGGAGAGCAAAGGAAGCATGCATTGGGAAGATGGGAGATATGACCAGGTATTACATGATTTATATTACCAGGTATTCGTTCAAATATTAGCTGATGGGAGGCGGGACATCACGGCCACCGTGGTGGAGCTTCGCCTCCGAGAGTCGATTGATGACGGATGGATAGAGTGGGTGAGAGAGTGGGTGAGAGAGTGGGTGGCAGAGATGGACGGATTTGGGAAGCCCACGTCAACCCGTCTTCAGACTCTAGAATACTTACAATCGGATTCCATTATTTAAGGAATACTTCAAACCCGTCTTTCGATTCTAAAGATCTCATTTTCTTATGCATTTCCTAACAAAGATCGAAGGAATACTTCAAATAACTAACGAACACTTCAAACCCCTCTCCCTCTCTCCCCGATCTCTCTCTCTCTCCTGTCGGCTCGTGAGCCGCAGCCTCGCACAGCCAGCTCGCCAGCCACCCTCCCTCTATCCTCTCTTAGCGAAACACCTGTACGGTGTCAGACGCGGCATTTAAAGCAGAGAGAGAAACCGGGTGGTTGACTGAGAGACGAGATTGGGTGACATGGCAAAAGTGGATGACGTGGTCAGGGGTATTTTCGTCTCGAATTGATGAATTTGGCCTGCTTTGTAAAGAAACACGAAAGTGTCCCTCGATTGACAAATCGAAAGACAAGTGGATTTAAAAAGAAAATAATACCTTTGTAACGTTTTTAACGACACGTTTGTAAACGATCAATTTTTGACACCGTTGCGGGGGACGTCTTCTGATTTTCAATGGAGTATCGATTTAATTTTCTTTTAACTCTTTTTCTGAGCGTAATTAGATTTTTATTTTTATTTACTTTATTTTACAATTTTTAGGATTTTTTTGATAATTTTCTGAAATTTTTACAGCATTGGAACGATTTTACCTTGAAGCATACGGATGGTCGACCGCCACATCGACCGTCGTTCTCTACGATGGCCATGGTCGAACGCAACATCGACCGCCGGATCTACCGTCAGGCTCTGTCACGGAAAAAGCTTCGCATGGTCGATACGAGGATCGACCGTCGCGTTTTCAAGTGAGGTTGCACAGCCCCACGGTCGACCGTGAGATCGACCGCGAGCAATCAACGGTCGACTGCGAGATCGACCATGAGCACTGTCATGTTAGTTTTATTGCTTTAGAATTTTTCGTTTCAATTGTTGTTTTTCGGATTTTCTCCTCTCCTCTGAATATTCTATTTTCTTTTTACCTTTTTGTGTGATCTTGCATGCAAGACAGACAATCCCTACATAATCCGTTGGAACCTTTGGATCTAGAAATAGAGGCCACACTTCGAGCAGCTAGAACCTTAGGACAAAAATCTCTAAGTAATTACCAGGAAGCCATAAGCAACTTGCAATCCTTAATGGTTGAACACGAGGAACATGTCATTGACCCGAATGATAATATGGGTAGGGGTGGAAATGAGAACAATAATAGAGAAGTTCCAATTAGGAATCACTTCCTACCTGGACCTTATACCTATGCTTCTTGTATCAATCCACCTACAATCAATGCTACACATTATGAGATTAAGCCTAACTGGATTACAGCCTTACCTTCTGTCACGCCCCGCCCCAATTTAATACAATTAATCCCAAAATTTCTAAAAACAATTTCGGCATGACCCTTGGGCACGGGCACGTGAGATCACTATTACAACCTTTCAATCACTAATAAAACATAATTTACAACATTTAATCACAATTTCATTCATTCACATATTCTTTCATTCATTTCATGTACATAGGACTTGTAAACATCAAAATATAGGATACGACAACCCAAATTTACAATATACAACTCTTTTTCCAAATTCCAACATATACATGCTTTTTCATACATAATAAAAGAAGCAAAAATACAGAATGACTCCTCTGCACAGTACATGGTCTCCAAAGGGTGCAGTGGTCTCGGGCTTACCTGCACCAAAAACCAAAAACCCAAACAATGAGCTAAAAAGCCCAGTAGGAGTCACCTGACACACTCTAGGACACTGGTGTACACCCACCTATCCTAGTATACTGCCCAAGTATGGTCTGGCTAGTATAGGTAAGTCTTACATGCACAGCACCGCGTCCGGCCGCCAACGCTAGCCCATACCCCTATAGACTCTATACCTAGCCCCAGTATACTAGTATAGGTACAACATCCACTTATCCTAGTTTACTGATCCTAGTATGGTCTGGCTAGTCTGGGCAGTCTTACATGCACAGCACCGCGTCCGGCCGCCAACGCTCATCCAGACCCCTATAGACTCTATACAGGCCTCAGTATACTAGTATAGGCAACACACTCTCAAGTCATATCCTCAATCAGATCAAATCCTCAAGTCAGATATTTAATCAAATCAAATCCTCCAATCAAATTTTCAATCAGATCAAATCCTTAAATCAGATCTAGTCATCGACTTAGTCCCTAGACTCCCTAGACTCTGACTAGTCTAGCTACAGCACCTGACTAGACCCAATCACAACCCCAATCCTATCATGTATGCACAAGACAAAGAACACAGCAATAAAGCAAATAACAATTATCATATATTCATACAATATAAGAAATCATCATATCATAGCATATCATACAACCATCACAAGAGAAAAGCATACATTACCAACCAGAGCATAGCATAACATAAACACAACACATCATATATCATACATAACAAAACATTGCCTACATTCACACAAATCCTAGGAGGTAACTCCTACCTCAAGAGAACAATCAATGCGCTCCTTAAGTCCGGAGATCCACGTCATGCTCCGATCCTAACAGCCACTCAACCGATCGTCTAAAGCACACAAAGCAAGAACGATCAGGCAAAGCCCTAAAAGGAATTGAAACTACTAGAAATAAATGGCGCTCGAAAAGCCGGTCGAATGACGCGAGAAACATCGAAAATGGGCATGGAGAGCTCAACTACGGGCATCCGAAGGCTCTGGTGCATGTTAGCAGACATTGTACGTGTGTGCTAACATGCACCTCACAGGGTCATCTTCTTGCTCAAGAAGATCGCCGGAGCTCACGCCGGAGCTCCGTCGGATCTCCAAAGAGGGTGCTCAAGCACCGAGGAGAAATACCAGAGGAGAAGAAGGGAAGCCACTCGATGTCCCTAGCAAGGTTCCAAAGGAGGTCGGCGGCCACGACTAGAGAATGGCCGGCCGGAATCCTCACCGGAATCCATGGCCGGGAGGGAGGAAAACAGAGCTTTCCAACTTGGGAAACCCCAGGGACAGAGAGGACGGCGTCGAGGTTCACCTCCACCCTTTCCCGATGCTGCAGTCGCCGGGAAGAGGAGTGGCGTCAACTCCCACGTCGTCTCTGGCGACCCATCGTCGGAGAAACCCATGAAAACCCCAAAACCCAACAGAAAAACGACGGAAAACGAAGCGGAGAGAAGCTAGAAGCTCACCTTGGATGAGATTGGGAAGAACTCCGACGGAGAGCCGCACCGAACGTTCACTCCCCGGAGAGCTCCATCTCGATCTCACCCTCTCTGCTCCTCTTCCTCCCACTCCAGCTTCGTCTCTCACGTTCTCTCCCGATCTCTCTCCCTCGGGGTCGATCTCGCCCTCTCAAACTCTGGCGCCGGCGATCTCCACCTCCTCCACCCTCTCGATCTCTCCCTCCCCCTTCTCTCTAGATCTCTCTGGAATTCTCTCTCTCGGGTGGGTGACTGTGAGGTGAGAATGAAGAGAGAGGAAAAGAAATCGGGAGAGAAGAGAAGAGACTCGAATTCTCTAGAAGGGTGGGGGTGGTTTTTGTAGAAAACCCCCTGCAAAATAAGAAATTACACGAAATGTCTCCCAATTTACATAAAAGCCCGGAAATTATATACTTAGGCCCTTACACCTTCTTTCTATGGGCGTGAGAATGAGGATCTTTATGGACACATTACTAGCTTTCTTGAAATCCTTTCCATGTTCAAACTTCAGCATTTTAATGATGATGCCTTTAAACTCAACCTTTTTCCTTTTTCTTTGAAAGACAAGGCTAAACATTGGCTCCAAACCTTAGCTCCAAATTCGATTTCAACATGGGACCAACTTCAGGATACTTTCTTTAAAAAATATTTCCCTATCATTAAAACTCAAAATTATCGAACCATGATTATTTCTTTTAAGCAAAATGAAGATGAGATGTTTCATGAAGCTTGGGAAAGATTTAAGGATCTTCTTAGAGAGTGTCTCCATCATGAGGTACCTGAGTGGCAGTTAGCCCATTCATTTTATAATGGTCTTAATGATCGGTATAGGACAATGGTCGAAGCCTGCTGCGGGGGTGTTGTTCTTATTAAGCCATGGACTGCTCTTTGGGAAATGTATGATAACCTTGCTGAAAATTCACAACACAATGCCTCAGTTTCAAGGAGTCGGTCTACCACTGTTCGTAATTCTCGGGGAATTCATAAAATTTCTGAATTCCAAAGTCTCTCCACACAAGTAGCCCTCCTAACCAAAGATTTAAACCAGTTGAAAACAAGCCAATCTCTTGCTCAACAATTGCCTAACACTTCTCTTGAAACCTGTGCCCTTTGCCTTAATTCTGATCACCATATCACTGATTGTCATCTAGCTCCCAATTTCCCTGACTTTGTTCAGGAACATGTTAATGCAATTTATGATTTTCCCAAACCTCATAACAACCCTTATTCTAATACTTACAATCCAGGTTGGAGAAATTATCCTAATTTTAGTTGGAAACCACAACAGTCAAGTAACTTTCAAGGGCAAACCAATACAGCTAATACATCCTCCTTTCAAGTACCCATCTAAACCTTTTGCAAATCCAAACCCTGGGTACTCTTCACATTATCCACAGAATACCTCTCAACCACCTCATCCTGAATCATCAACTGAGCCCACTTTAAATTCAATCACGAGTACACTTTTAGAGATGAGAGGTGATATCAACAGGGATATGTCATCCATGAAGGTCTTCAACTGTCAAAGGTGATGTCTCCTGATTGAAAAACAACTTATCTTCAACGATTCAATCCGTTTCAAATTTAGAAAAACAAGTTGGGCAATTATCTAATAACATGGCTAAAAGAGAAGATGGAAATTTGCCAAGTCAATCTGTCGCCAATCCAAGAGGCCAGCACTATGTAGTAAGCCAAAACATTGAGAGTGCCAAGTCAATCTGTCGCCAATCCAATAGGTGAACCTGGCAGTACGGACAATCGATCGGCCATACCGCCGATCCATTGTCCAACTCGAGATTACTCTTCTCTTCCTCCTGATTATAATCCAACTGATTCTAGAGAGCTTGATCCAGCTAAATACATTCCAAAGTGCCATTTCCTGCAGCCCTTAAGGACCCGTACCCAACCATCAACGCCTGAAGAGCTACTGAGGAAATCCTTGAAACTTTCAAACATGTCAACATCAACATACCCTTGCTTCAGGCCATTCGTCAGATCCCTTCGTAGGCCAAATTTCTTAAGGACCTGTGCACTCATAAACGCCAGACAAAACACAAAAGGGACAAGAAAATCCTTTTATCTGAACAAGTCAGTTCAATTTTGAAACATGACACGCCACCCAAATTAAAGGACCCTGGTACCCCTACCATTCCCTGTTGCCTAGGAGACAACCAGATTGATGGTGCCCTTCTCGACCTAGGAGCCAGTGTTAACATTTTTCCCTACTATCTTTTTAAGATATTTGGGATGGAAGAGCTCAAACCGACACCGATGAGTCTACAATTAGCTGATAGATCCATTAGGACTCCTAGAGGCATCGTATAAGATGTTTTAGTGAAGGTGGACAACTTCTTTTTCCCTGTCGACTTTATCGTCTTGGATATGGAACCCGCTGCTCACTATAACAAACCGTGCCTATCATCTTAGGACGTCCCTTTTTGGCTACAACAAATGCGAATATCAACTGTGGAACTGGTATCATGGATGTCTCTTTTGGCCATATGCATGTTAAACTGAACATCTTTAGGACTACATGTTTGCCAGAGCGTGAGAATGAATGCTTCCATGTTGATAGTTTGATTGATTGCTTTGATGATAAGTCTCATGTTATAATGATTTATAGATTATCTGTAATTTTGAGGGCTTATGACTCTGATGACGATGATGATTATGATCTTAAATTGCACAATGAAAGATTGTCTAAAATTCTGGAAAAATATGAGTCTGACAATGTTGGTAATGATGCGAAACTGCATGATGATAGGTTGCTTACAATTTGGGATGAGTATGATTCTGAAGATGATGATTATGATCTTAAACTGCATGATGATAGATTGCCTACAATTTGGGATGAGTATAATTCTGAGGATGGTGATGTTGAATTAAAGAATGACATTATGTCTAATATTTTGAATGCCTATGCTTCTAAATCTGATGATGATGTTAATCAGGACACTGCGCAATCGAAAGATGATATCAAACCACACATCTTGCCCGAAACTATTTCTTGGGTGGTTGAGCCCCTTCCACCGTTATCTCTTACTCTTGCACCTGATTTAGATCATGGACAAGTTCGTGCTTATTATGTTGACACACACTTTTGCATAGATATGTCAGTATATTCTAAACTTGAGCCACCACCTCCTCCTTTACCTATATTTGCACCATTGTCATTGCCTACACCCATTCTGATATCGAAATCCCGTCCATGTTCACTTCCGGATTCCAACATTATGAGGGACACATACCGTAGACCGGGTTGCAAGATGAAACATGATGATAGGTTGCCATTCATAGAGGGTGGAGTCTCTAGTTCACGTGTGGGGAGGAAAGAACTGATTGGCCTACATCGTCAAATACTGAACTTACTGTGGGGCTGGGTTTGGTTTCAAGCATTTTATTGCGGAAGTTATTCTAAGTGGGGTGATCGATGTCATCGGATTGATGGATCCATGCTATAATTGCACCTTTTCGGGACGTCTAGCGAAAGGCGTAAAATTACGCGCTTCCTGGGAGGTAACCCAGTTTTATGATTTTTTTCCTTAGCTCTTTAGAATTATTTTTTATTTTTAGGAATTTTTCCATGATTTTTCGGATTTTTCCTTGATTTTCCTTTATTTTCTTTTAGGAATAATCATAATATCTAGAAAATCGAAATCCATGACGGACGGTCGACCGTCTCATCGACCGCCAGATCGTCCGTGAGGCTCTGTCAAAAATAAAGCTTCTCAGGGTCGATGCAAGGATCGACCGTCAGCGCCACAAACATATAACGTGGTCCACGGTCGATCGGGGGATCGACCGTCAGTTCACATTTCCAAATAAGCTGGTTCGCGATCGATCGATCGATCGACCGTATGATTTTGTTCTTACATCATCCGCGCCCACGATCGATCCAACCTCCTTCTTCTTCCTTCCTCATCACCGACCGCCGCCCGTCGCCACCACTCCAGCCGCCCCCAGCCCTCCAAACCACCATCAACACATTCACCATCAGCCCCCCTCCCCAACTGACCCATCCATCGGCCTGAAGCACGCCTCCTCCGACGCCGGTGAGCCTCCCCTGTTTCATCCGCCATCTCCGATCACCTCTTCCATTGCTTCACACCGGCCCTAGCCATCTCCAGCACCTTCTTCTGGAATTCCTGATGCTTTTTCAACCCACCAAACACAAGCTTGAAGCACGGATCACTGGATTCTTCTTCCGACGTTCCTCCACCGCGTCCGCCATCGTTCATCCACCACCTGGAACTCCTAATCTGCAGATTAAATCCCATAGGTGAGGTCACAAACCCTCCACGATGCTTCCTCCATCCTTGCCCACCTCGCTTGAAGCTCCGACCGCCGGATTCCAACTCCAGCCATCTTCTTCCGCGCTGTTCACTGCCGTTCCGCCGCCTGGAGGCAACGATTCTTTGATCAGACCTCACCAGCGCATTCCTTGGCCTTCCATGATTCCATCTCTACTGGTCCCATCCTCCGGCGACGACGTTCCACTGTTGATCACCAGCCGGAGAGCTCTCAGTCGTCCAATTGATGATGGACGAGCTCCTTGTGCTCTAGCGCTCTGATGTGTGATCGGATGGTCTAGATTGTCAATCAGGATGATTTTTATGGATGCTGATTATTTAGGTGTTGTGGATGGATGCGTTAATGTATTTTATTGCTTTAATGTCAATATTTTTAATTCGTGGATGAATGCTTGTACACGTTCTTGGTCCATATATCCAGAGGAGATTTTGCCGAAATTTTTATGTCTTTTTGTTATTTTTTCCATTCTATTTTCCTTGATCTTTTGGAAAGGTATTTTTATAACAGGTATTCCTTTGGAAATCATTAAGGGGTGAATTATGCAAATCTTATATCGACCGATCAGGGGGTTATTCTTAAGTTTTTATATATGTCTCTAATGTTTTAGGGTGATTTCTATGGTTTTAGTCTTTTAATCTCTTCTAGAGACATGAATTTATTTAATGGCGACGTATTTTTCTTGTGGGCGGAGTGGTGATAGTTTTCCATGCGAGCGAACTACTTATGGCGCCATATTTATGGTGATCTCTACCCTTTTCCTTGCTTTATTTTTATGACTTTGTGTAATTGGGGAAAATTACATTTAAGTTGGGGGGTAGCATTCATAAATTTCATGCTCATATTTTTTTTCTGGTAACCAAATATTATACATCCCTTGAATTATGTCAAAAGAATGGAATTATGATATGATTTGACAAAGGTGCATGTTTTTGAAATTTATCTTATGAATTATTCTGAGACTCGTATGTCATATAAGAAATAGTAAATTTTTGCAATGCATAATCTTATTTCTATACTTTAACACTTTTACCATGATCTAAGGATAGCTTGACATATCCTATTGCACATGTTCACTTCCACATGTTAAGGGGTTGATATTAGATTCTAAGCATGATACTGGGATAGCTTTACAATTTTATGTCATGACAAAGAAAATACATGAACACATGCAATTATTTGAGTATAAAAAAAAGAAAGAAAAAAATAGGGATTTTCAACTTAGTAACCGGGCAGTGTGCCTAGCGAGCGTGGTGTTCGTGTAAAACGGTTGAATTTCCTGAAAAAAAAAGAAAAAAATGAGGATTTTCAACTTAGTAACCGGGCAGTGTGCCTAACCAGCGTGATGTTCGCGTAAAACAGTTGAAATTCCTACGAAAAAAAAAGCAAAAATAACAGATATTGCTATGTGATAAGTGGAAGATATGTGCTTGGATAGGATTGTGAGCTTGAATAGTTGAAGTGTTTAGATATAATCGATGCTCTGAAATATGTGGAACTCCATTCACACACAAGAGTGTTCAAGTTATTTTTAATCATGATTAAATATGTTGAAGTGTTGGAAATATGGTATGACATGTTTTGATTTACTATGTTTTTATATGAATATGAGTTGAAAGGTTTATTCATGGATATTATTTCTATTTCATGCATTAGAGTTGATGAATATTATAATTGATATCAAATGATATATTCAAGGAAATGTATTGATATTTGTGGGTGTCATCCCTGAAAACCCTCAGGAGACTATAACTCTTCCACTGGGATAACCCAGGGGTTTAAAGGCTTGTTGCACATGCTAAGTGCAACCGTGAGACCTACGAAAGTGGCTAGTTAAATTTATTGCTTTTCTTTTATATTTTCTTTGCTCGAGGACTAGCAAAGTGTAAGTTGAGGGGTGTGATGAGTCACTAAATATTCATACTTAAACCCCTTAATTTACATTTGTTAGCTCGAGAGTGTTTGTATTTGATAGTTTGTTAATTGATTTCATGTTTAATGAAGATTCAAGTTAGAAAATACAGAAAAAGACTTGTATGTGGAAATTAAGCCGCTCCGCTGTCAGTTTGAAAAGAATTCATCAAATTCTCCAGATAAGTCCCAAATTCCTGAAATTTATAGGACTTATAGAAGACTTCAAAATGAACAACGTTCATGTAGGACACTTTGCGAGATTCTGGACAAAGTAATAGCAGTTTTCAAGAATATAAAGATAAACAGATGTTGGTAAACAGATGCTCAGGAGAATATTCGCCAAATATTCCAGATAAGTCCAAATAATGTCAAATCTTCGGGAAAGGACAGAAGGCTTCCTAATCTACATCTTTCATGTTGAGGACATTTCCAAATTCAGGACGGGTTGAACCCCGTCGCTACCGGAAGAGGTTGTCAGAATTAAACCAGGAAATCCGAGTTGCACTAGAGGTCCAACTCAACCAAAAAACCCTAATTCTGGGAATACACCTATAAGAAGGTGTTGGCTGGACGAAATTTGGAGGTCCCCATAGAGAGGAAAGAGAGAATTAGGGTTTGAAGGATTCTTTGGAGAAGATGGAGTTACAGTGTGTATCTCAACCGTTCTTCATCGAATCTATGGCTTCCATCACAAAGATGAGTAGCTAATTATGTACTTAGGGATCTCATGAAGCTTTATTAGATGTTCCTTGTATTTTTCTAGTTGAATCTTGTATTCTTTTTCTGGACAAAATCTTATAGATTTGGTTTTAATGATAAAAGAGTTGAGGGAACAGAGTTCCTTGACGTATTTTTAGTCCTACTTGATTTCGGTAATTGATGGTAGAGATCTATAGGATGGTTTTTATGTAGTTTGTGAATAACCGATGAGATATTTTATACTTAGTGACGATAGCTTGTGCTAAGGTTACTCCGAAGACAATTTGTTCTAATCGAAGATAGAATATGCCTTTGGAAAACACTCTCCTTACTTTAGGGATTCATGTAAGCTTATGAAGCTGTGAATCTATAATGTCTAGATAAGAAAAGAAGAGGATAACTAGAGAATACATGAAGTGAAACTAAAGTGGATTGAGTAATCTCTAGGTTTTCTCTCATTAATATATTTCAATATTTTTACATCGCTTTCTTAATTAGTTTTAATTAATAAGTTTTTAAAACCCAAATCAATCCTTTTCGCTTTAGATTTAGAATTTCGAGATTTAATTCTGATTTCTCCTTTGTAATCAAAGTTTTCCCTGTGGTTCGATCCCGTATTTCTTTACTATTCTACCCAATAGTTTAGTATTTTGAATAAGGGTTTATAAATTTTATTCTTGATTGAGTTTGCAACGTTTTTAACGACGCGTTTGTAAGCGATCAACTTACAAGCGCCGCACCAAGACATCTTCCTCCAGTGTTGCTGGTTCAGATCTTGGCAACCTCACAAGTTCCGTCACCCTTGATTCCATTTATCTCATCATCATAAGGCGTCACTGTCGATCTCGACTCCGAGCCAATTCGCTACAAAGCCCCCAACACTTCTCTTTTCAATGTCCGGCAGATCCATTCGTCAGCCAAGCATTGCTGATAAGTGCATGAAAGTGCACTCTGAATAGCCTTATAACTAGTTTAATTACTGGATGTTTCATTCTTAATTAGTCTTTTTAGTACTATTTTTATACTTATATGTTGTTTCACAAAGTTATTTGGAATATGCAGGAAAGTGGAGCTAAAGAAGCAAAGATATGTCATATTCAACATCAATTCTGTACCTGCTCAGAATGAACCATATAATCTTCTATATATGGTTGGAAAGCTCTTGAAGTCTAGTATCTGGAGAATTTTACGGTTCGTGATTTGGAGTTTCCTAGAGGAAGATATGTCATTGTTAGTACAAGAGGTGCTGGAGCAAGCAGCTACCGAAAACGAAGATCGATCTGATCCAAAGAAGATCGATCTCTTTTTGTGCTCAGACGCTGATAGAGAGTTGACAGAGGACCAATTATAAAAAGATCGATCTGATCCTTAAAAGATCGATCTGATCCTTAAAAGATCGATCGGAACCTTAAAAAATCTGGAAGTGACCTAGTCTACGGAGAAAGAAGATCGATCCTTTCCCAAAGAAGATCGATCTTAGTCGGGGCGAACCAGGTTATGAAAATTGAGAAAAGAAAGAAGATCGATCTCTATTCTGAAGAAGATCAATCTCTTGTCAGACGACCTGAAAATGAACGGACCAGATTTAATCCAAAGGCTGAAGTAAAGTTAGGGTTTCTTACCCATATTTAAGGAAGTCGTCCAAGACATACAAGGGGGGTCACCCAGCACGATTGGAGGAGTTTTGAAGGATGGAAAGAGGGGAGAAGACCGCACGATGATCTAGGGTTTTTCTTTCTTATCTTTCTTATGTATATCTTGGTTGTTTTCATGATCAACATGAGTGCCTCATCCCTTTGCTAAGTAACTAATGTAGTCCTAACTGAATCATTCTATGTTATTGAATTAATGTTTTAATCAGTTTATTTTCCTTGTTTCATTCATTCTTATAACTGAGATTCTTAAATACCTTTATCTGGCCAATAGAAGTATTATAGATTGTTTTATGTGAGATTGGGCGAAGGTTCATTCCCTAATCTTGCAGGATCTATGAATGAATGAGTTTATGTCAAGGCCGGGTTCAAGCTAAGACAACTCTTGGTTCATAATTGTTTTTCAGAGCTTAATGGATTCTTGATTAACACTTAGTTATGGGTTCATTAGCTAGGGTTAATTGAGGGTACTTGGTGAAGACCACGATCGAACGGATCATCATACTAAAAGAATGAGCCCTTGAAATTAAATTGAGATTTTGTTGATTCAATGCATAGAATGAGGATGTTATGATGAAATCAGAATCTTAGTATTCATCCATCATATTTCTATCATTTTCTTATTTCGTTATTAGATCTTCTATTCTCAATACTTCATATTTCTTACTTTACCTTGCTTATTTTCTTTCGTCTATGTCCTTTAGCATTTTAGTCTAATAGTCTCTACAAATCTCTGTGGGTACGATACTCGTCTTGCTGCTATACTGATCACACCGATTCGTATACTTGCGAGATATAAAATTTATTCATCAATTGCCATTGTCTTTCCCGCCACCGGAGTTTCATCGCTGGATTCCGCTATCTCCCATATCATTGGCAAGCTTCGAGACCTCCTTCAGCAGAGCCACCACCATCGTCGTCTTTCCGAGAATTGGCACCGAATCATTTTCGATCCTGGAGGACGCGAAGCTGTACCAACTGGTGCAACCAATTCAACGGACCAAACCATTAAAAATGAGCTCGACCTTGAGGACAAGGTCGATTTCAAGGGGTGGAGAATGATAGGAATCCAGTAGTGGTTTGAGCCAGAGGGCCGAGCCAGAGGGCCGAGCCAGAGAGCCGAGCCACGTCATGAGTAGTTTGGAGTCATGTCATAGCATAAGTCAGTCATTGGGGTCATATTTGTATTTGTCAATTAGGAGTTGTGATTAAGTCGAGTGTACTTATGATTGATTCAGGCTGGGTCTGAGCTGGAGTTAGTTGTTAGTCGGGTTGGATTGAGCCATTCGTTAGACGGCTACACATCCAACAGCTATGATGTTATGTATGTATTTGAGAGTCTTAAGGTTTCTATATGCCTCTTTATAAATAAGAGGCAAGAGTCTGTAGTTTGGAGAATTCAGAGAATTAGTAAAACTATTGAGAGGTTCTTCCAGCTATCAAGTGGAAATGGGCGTTTATCCAGCCACTAATTGGATACAAGGGACATCCTCGACCAACAATCGAGAATTATCATCATCTTTTTTATCTTCTTTCCACCATCCACAACCCGGTGAGATCTCCTCACCTCGAGCATCTCATCATTATTCTCCCCGTTTGTATTCTGTTGATAAACCTTTCTTTGAAAGTTCATAAATCTAGACGTGTTACTCTTCCACTTCTACCAGAATCAGACGGCCACACTTCTTATCTCATAAGTGCGAATTGACCAATCGTATTTTGTTCGATTAAAATTTTATTAGTCACCTACATTCTTTCACAATTACCATAGTATTATATAGGTATAGATTGCTAATATGGTACCTAAACTCTACTAGACTGCAACAAAAGTCTCCAAACACCATGAACTTATTCAAGACCATCTCTCTTTCACAACTACAAAAGGCAAAACGGTTTCCAGAAGTGTTATGTTGTAAATTTCAGGAAACTAAAATGAATAGCTTAATTTCTTTAGACCTCGTTTGATATGGGAATAAGGGTCTCTCATATCACTACAATAAAAAAAGCCTACACCAGTGTTTTCACACCAGCGTTTATTAAAAGCCGCTGGCATAGACGGCTTATACCAGCAGTCATCGCGATTGCTGGCAAAGACTAGGTCTTTACCAGCGCTTTGTGGTGACCGTTGGTATTGAGTGGTATATACCAACGTTTTTCTCCGACTGCTGGCTTTGTCATATCAATATCAGCGGTTTTCGGGCCGCTGGAATATGTATTGAGAATCAACCCCTACATTTTCTATACCGACAGTTGAAATTGCTGGAGTAGGCTTTGTCGGCCGCTGGTATAGCTATTCAGAATAGCCACATATTCTATACCAGCGACTAGAAGTGCTGGTATAGGCTGAAAGTAGACATTTTGCTTTATATTAGGTTAAAAAAAATGGATTATTAGACCAGTAAAGATTCCAATTCCATGTAGTGCTATAATCACAAGATTAATTCATATTGTTTTTTCTATTCTGTAATCACATATGTGACTTTAAAAGAAAAAACCTTTTATTAATAAACTATTATATTAACATGAAATTAGATAATTTATTTGCAAAAACTTCAATCTATTGGAGAGTTTTGTTTCTTCTATATATTCTTTTACGTCATTCTTGTTTAAGATCATTTTACATGTCAAATTCCAATTTTAATCATTGAATTTTTTCATTTTTTGCGTCTTATGTGCATGCATAAAAGTATTACGTAATATCGACTAGACCCTATACCAAATAGGGTAGCAATCCCCACCGGACCTAACCAGATGACCCATGACCAATGAGCTATGACCCGACCCACGACTTATGAGCCATTTAAATTTATGGCCTTAAGTAGAATTGCAAAATTAAATCCAATACGAACCCGACTAGCGACCCATGACCCAACACAAGACCTGGTTAATCTCAAAACCTTAAGCAACATTATAAAAATTGAATATCGATAATAAGATAAAACTTGACCCAAAACCTGCCCATGTAATAAATAGCCTCAACGGGTCAGGTCAGGTTGACTCGTTTAAAAGCGGGTTGGGTTGACGAACCAAATAATCATATTTTAAAGTAGGTCTGGTTTGGGTTGATGAACCGGACCTGTTTATAAAACAGGTGAGATTTAAGTTGGGCTTTTGGGTCGAGATAACGTCAACATATGCCTATTATTAGAAAAATCTAATCCAATCCCAAATCCAAAACAAAATTCACTATTATTAACTAGACATTTTGCTAAATATTGACTAGACTCTATGTCTATTATTAAAAACATCAAACCCAAACCACCATACTAATTAGCCCAAACATCAAATCTAAAATTAAGCCATAATCTTGAAGGACTTCATGTCCGTTCAAACCCACCCTTTTATTCCAAATAGGCACCACCAAACCCATACATGAAAGCTAAAACAACCAATTAGTCCAAAAATACTACATCAAATTAAACGATACATCAAAGCTAAACTTAATTATTTAGCTAAACCTATCAAAGCTAAACCTATTAATGCAAAAAGCTAAGTAGCTATATTAACCTCCCGCCTCATGAAAAAATTGGCGCCAGACCAATAGCTAATATTCTATCTTCAACCTAGGTCCTCTTGGGTTCCACACCTAAACCTTCTATTCTATATTAAATCTCATGCCTCGTCGGCCGAGAACCCCAAAGCCCTAATATTCTATCTTTAACCCCTCGCCAGCCGAGCACTATTAAGCATGTAATCGGCCTCCTGATTCTCCTCGATAGGATCCGTAAGCATATACTCGCCATTCTCCTCTCCTATTATTCACGGATTTCTTTCATCCTTGTTGGATTTTTGAGTTAATTTTTGATAATCGATCACAGATTTGTAGCATTTAAGTGATAGATTTTTTGTTTTGGTGTTTAGTTATTGTTTGTTGTTCATTACTAGCATCAAGTTTCTACTTTCTTGTCTCATTTGGTTGTGTTGTGGTTAAATATAAAGTAGAGACAGTGGGTTTTGTTCGATGCTCACAAATTCTTGGGAAAGGAAAGGTCCTGATAGGGATAGACTGTGCTATTTTACGGCTTGGAGAATACTTTATTCTCTAGCTTGAGATGGCCTTGAAAGAGATTGCTAGTAGGCCTATGTCATGGCCATTATAGAATCTGCAAGAAGGGTACCTTTGAAATTGCCATGAGATTGCTAGTAGGCTTATGTCTCCACCTATAAAATCTGTATGTGATTATAAAGTTAACAGGGCAACTTAGGCATTGTGCTTTTGGTGTTTGTTTTATGGCCTCACCTATAAAATCTGCAGGATATTTTCTGGTTTTTTCTCTCTTTTCTTTCTTTGTGTGTTTGACCTCTGCTCCATAGCAAAACCATGGTTTTGGTAATTGGATTTTTTTCGTATGACGGTATGATGATTTGTGGTGATAAGTTGTTGTTTTGATCTTACTGAAGATGAGAGTGTGATTTTCTGCTAATTCTTCTAGACCCATGTGGGAATGGATTTATTTGTTATATTTGTTTATAGATATTGAAAAATGAATATTGAGCTTTATCGGTTGTGCTTAAAGGACTTGGATATGTTAAGGCCACATTGTTGACCTGAAAACAGAGAAAAAATATTAAGGTGGTGCTCCTCGGTATTAATTGGATCAAGAAAACTCTGGATCAAAGAGGACTCTACACTACATGAACAACTTTGAATACCCCAGCTGACAATAAGCACTGTAATAGCCATCATCCATCTAGTGGTTCTTGAAACCTCATAACCATTAGTAGGCCCCTTGGCAGATGCACAGGAATGAAAACTTAATGGAAATTCACTTGCCCAGCTGAGTATCTTTTTAATCAGTCCCATGTCCATGTTTCCTTGAACCCATTCCACCCAACTTCATTGAATGCCATCCATTTAGGAGGTTTTGATTGAGAATAGCTGTAGTGTAAAGAATGTCATCCAGCTATGTAGTTTTTTGTTGCATTCTCTTTTTAGGAAGAAGGAAGAATACTACTACTGAAAGTTTGAATTGAATCCTGCCCAAGTTGTGCATATGCTATAAAGATATAAAGAGTCAACCAAAGTTGTACACTTCAGATTTTTAGCGCCATGTGCAGTTTATGACTTGCATGGAGCCATAGTTTCTATAGAGGATGTCCAAATCAACATACAGGTTTGAGCTCAAGCCCCAATTGAGCTTGAGTAACACACCAATGCCACATTCTTTCTGCCTTGAGGTTGTTATCTCC
Organism: Narthecium ossifragum; assembly: GCA_963920575.1. Lineage (NCBI taxonomy): Eukaryota > Viridiplantae > Streptophyta > Magnoliopsida > Dioscoreales > Nartheciaceae > Narthecium > Narthecium ossifragum. The sequence goes on along the minus strand of OY986964.1, from coordinate 21,010,566 downwards.
ACTATAAAGGTTGTTAATGCTTGCACCAATTTGAGATCGTATTTGCCAACTTATCCATGCCTTCATGAGTTTGGTTGTGCACATTAAGGGGCTTGAATATTCTCCATTATACTTTAGATGGATGACGTGATCTTTCTTCTGCATTTCTGGTGTTATGTAGAAAGCAGAATCATGATGAGAAAAGTTTCATCATGATTAATTGGCCTTTGACATACTCTATTAAGGTAATGATGGCAGATGTAAGGAGATTAGTAGGCATTGTTCCTGCATATCGTATATCAAGCAACTTAGAATTGATCTTTAGAGGTGATTAAGCTCGTCAATGCAGCGAATTCCTGATGTGTTTTCCTGAATCCAAGCGTACTATGTTTTGTTACTCATATATACAAGCTGTAAGTTTTGAAAGCATGTGATTTTGTTTGTTATATGCATATTATAGTTGTTAATGCCTGATGATATTACGGGCATTGGAAGTGCAGTGAGGGAAAACTTGAGGTCTGCCAAGAACTGAAGATGATTTGAAGTCTCTGCAAAGTGTGGGGCAGATTATAGGAGAGGTTCTTTGGCCACTTGATAGTGAGCGATGTAAGTAAAAGTGACTCATCCTCCTTTTTTGTTGTTGTGCTATTGTGATTTTTGCTCTTCTACATGTGTGCTTGCTGCTGAATATTATCTTTTGATTCAGACTATATCTAAGAGCAGTGTACACCATGGTTGTCAACAAAGGGCCCACCTAAAAGACTACTTCTAAACCATGATCTAAATAAGATCAATATAGATATGTTGGATTATATTCTAAATTTTTAAATAGTAGCAATTTAAAACCATGATCTAAATAAGCTTTGGTTCTTTAAACTATTTAGAGTAAGAGAGAAAAAGACTACTTCTAGTAAGAAACACAATTACAACTAAGCTATAGTTGATAAACAGCTAAGTTAGATGCAAGTTGAACCTACAGTTGATAAGCAACTAATCTAGATAAGGTTGTTCACATGTTTTGATGTGAAAAGATGGGTCCTCCCTACATAGCCTGGATTCTTTCTGTTAAGTGAACACTAAGTAGATGGTTTATGGCTAGCTAGTAAATTTTGTGGTGTTACGGTAGTTCACGTATCATGTTCTTGGAGGCAAGCATATGAAACATAAAGATGCATTTAGTCCATGTTTGCCATTTTTAATGTTTCTTATGATAGAATCAGCATTTTTACAATCATTGAATTTGCATGTATCTAAGGTCATTCTTTTGTCCAAGAATGTCTTCTTTCATGCATGTAGGACATTCATTCAATGACAATCAATGGCTATTACTATTGTACGTATTTGCAATCATATATGTCACATTGGCATGAGACTTTGGTGCTCATTTGTGCAGATAGATTAAGATTATGGATAAGGCTTGGATTACTTAAGATAGGGCTAGTGATGAGCATTAAAGTTGTGTTGTGTTTGAAATATATATGTGAACAGGAGTAGGATTATGATATTTTCCAAATGGAATGTGGACTTAGATCTGTAAGGTCTTGTGATCAGGTTTAGACATGGATGTGTTCTTTCTCACTGTAACAATTGTGACAATGTATAGTGGATGCCAAGTACAATGGTGTTCATACCATTATGATATTTTCATAGTGTTTGGCGAGACATGGAAGAACTGGACTAGGATTATGATACTTTCTAATTTAAATGTGGACTTAGATCTGCAATATATCCTTGGTGAGGGTTAGAGATGGATGTGTTTTCTATAACTGTGACAATTGTGACAGTGTGCTTTAGTGAGAAGGTATAGTGGATGCCAAGTATAGTGGTGTTTGTAACATTATTTTAGTGCCATCCACAATAACTAGCAACAATGACTAGAGGGTATTGTGATTAGCATAAATCAGGTCTCTATTCTTTTCTTTTTCTTAGAAGTGAGCCCAAAGGCTTAAGAACATGTTCATGTTTGTAACTCAAATTAGACATGGATGAAGGTCTTTGTCAATTGGTGATGAGTCCTACATGGAAGCTTGGCTTGAAATCAAATTAAGAAACTGTGGAGCATGTAAGTTTACCTTAATATTTATGTTGGGCTTAATTACGCTTTTGGTACCTGTAAAATTTGAGATATACCACTTTAGTATCTCTAGTTTTGTAATTACGTTTTTAGTACCTATATTATTAAAACCGCTTCGTTTTGGTCCGACCGTCTAACAGCGTCATTTTTTCAAACGATAAACTCCTCACGTGCCTTGCACGTGACTAGTTTTTCCACCTCATCACCATTTCTATCTCTAATCTCTCTTCTCTCTCTCTTCTCTCTTCTCTCTCTCTCTCTCTCTCTCGTCTCTGCCACGCATTGCCACCTCCTCCTCGCCAAGTTTCATCGTCCACCACCTCCTCCTCGCTCCCCCAACCCGCCCAAAACAGAGCTAGACTGGTCGCATGGGTGCTACTTGATCGACTTCTTAAAGAAAAGATGATTCCTTCGCTTTTCTAGCTGAAGCTTGGTTTTTTCCTCCTATCCTGTACTGTTCTTGGAGCATCACCCACTGCCGACACGAGACTTGCTTCAATCTTGAACTCAGAGATGCAACCGGAGGCCATTAAGGTATGTTCTTTTTCATCATCGTACTGTTGTTGCCCAGGTTGGCTCATTCAGTAATGAAAGTCTCACAATCCACATTGAGAGCAACCTCCCCTGCCTTTCCTCCCATCTTTTTTCCATTGTCTCGAGTTTCTGAATCTGATGTACAAGGCATTGTAATACAGGAATAACTGTTTTCCTGTATTTAAAATTTGGAAGATTGTTACTTCCAATATAGTGTGAGAATTGTCTTAGGATTGCTCAGTTCTATATCCGACCAATGACTTATGTTTATTAATCTCAACACTGTATTGCTGATAGACTTCTTTATTATTCTTTAACTCAAGGTTTGTTCTGTCTTGTCTTTTACTCCTTAAAATGACTTGAGTTGAAGTGAAATTTGTAAGCCTTCCTTCCTTGTTTGTCGTACCGAATGTAAAAGCCTGATGCTCTGTGGTGCAGGATGATCTGACACTGACCATGATGGAGAAATGCAAGGAATCACAACCCATGATATAGAGGATCATAGAGACTGCTGGTTATGATGAGCCATATATTGTTGTTCGAAGCTCTAAGTCTCCATGATGAATTAGAGCAAGTTCATTCAAAGAATGAGGAGCTCGCGTCAGTAGATATTCAAGTCCCTGATGATTCTGGAACTTTGGGTTTAAAAGTGGAGAGTCCTGCAGACAGAAAGAAGGTAGACGAGCAGACGAGTTCTCTTCATTAACTTTGTTAGAAGAGAGAGAAGAGATCGGGCATGGCGAAAGGGAGACAGAGAGGAGAGAGGAGAGATGGAAAGACAGGGGAGGTAGAGAGAGAGAGCACGGAAGAGAGAGGGAGGGGAGAGAGAAGTGAGATTAGAGATGGAGAAGATAATGTCTCAAAACTAATCAGTCAAAATTGACTGAAACCAATAACAATTGACTGAAAACCGCTCACGTGATATCACGTGAGCGGATTGCCGTCAAGTCTGCATAACGGCGTCTACCGGTAGGTACTAAATATGTTATATACATTAAATATAGGTATCAAAAACGTAATTATCAAACTAGAGGTACTAAAGTGGTATATTCAAAATTTTACAGGTACCAAAAGCGTAATTAAGCCTTTATGTTGTGCAAAAAGCTCCTATTCCTCAATAGTGCCTTTCCACAGGCAAATATTTTGTCAGATGAATTGGATCTTTCACAGAAGCACCTAAGTGGTGGGATTTTGGTTGGAAATGTTTCCAATCTCTTGTTGCTGCTGTGTCTAATTATATAGTGTGTCAATTGAGCAAGTTGTATGCTACCTGAGATCTTTCTGATGGTTGAACAAGTCCTGCAGATTAATTAGTCATTCATAGGAAACTTGATTTCTTTCACTACATTTAAAAACTCTTAGAACTATTTTATCTCATTTTCTGGCTACTAGCTCCTCTGATGACAACTGGCAAGTAACATCCATGTTTCCAAGTGAACATTTCTTAGTTGATTAGATCTGACTTCCTCTTGCGCTTTAATTGTATTATAGAGATGGTGTCACCTTGTCGGTTTGAGTGATCTCTAGAAGGATAGACAAAGATTGACATAAGATGTCTAATGGTAGCTAGTATAGGTTCACATACAAAACATCAGTCATCCTTTACATGCCATGTAAACAGAAAATTGATACCATTTTTAACTTCACCAATCATCCCAAAAAAAATTAAGCTGATATGATGGGGTGATTTTGTAACTTTATAGATAGTCTAGCATCTATATAAATGCACAGGATATCACACTGCAGTGTTCTTTTTCAATTTAAGTTCGACATGGTTGATGAGCATGTTCTGTTTCAGTTAGTTTAGGCTGACAATGCAAAATTCGGAAGATATTTCACATTGTTTTGCTTTTGATGGTAGAGTCTGAGATGAGATTGTTATATCATTGTTATACTACTGTTAGCAATTCATAGCAGTTGGACAATTTCAACTATGAAAATATCAAACTCTATCATTGTCACGCCCCGCCCCAATTAATTATAAAATATCCCAAAGATCTCAAAAAAAATTCGGCATGACCCTTGGGCACGGGGACGTGAGATCACTATTACAACATTCTAATCAAATATAATACATAATTAAGCAAGTACGGGGCTCAACTAGCCCAACACACCATCACATAGCATGTCACACAACCATCACAAGGGAAAAACATGCACAACAACACATCATTAGCAGAACATAGCAACAATCATACAAATCCTAATAGTAGGTAACTCCTACCTTAAAAGGACAGTCAACGTGCGACCCCTAAGCCCGGGGGTCCACGCCGCGCTCCGACACTCGACCACCGCTCGAACGATCATCTAAGCCATGGAAGACGAAATCCGGCAGGAGGCTCACAGGATCTACACTTTTCCCGGCGATCTCCACTTCTCTAGCTCTCGGCCTCTTCCTCCCTTCTTCTCTTCTCCTTCTTCTTCTCCAGCGCCGGCGATCTCCCTTCCTCTTCATCGCCCTCTCGATCTCTCTCTCTTCTCTTGATCCCTCTTCTCTTGATTCCTCTCTCCCCCGATCTCACTCTCCCTCTCTCTCACTCGGGTTGGTAGCCAAAGAAAGGAGAAGGAGGAGCCTGGATTCTTCTAGAAAGGGGGGGGGGTATTTTGCAGAAAACACCCCGCAAAACGAGAAACTACGCCAAAGCCCTCCAAATTTACATAAAAACCCGAAATTATACACTAAGGCCCTTACAACCTCCCCACCTTAAGGGAATTTCGTCCCCGAAATTCGACTCGAGCACGAAAAACAAAAACCACCAAGAACTCACTAGCCCGGACGGTCACGCATATCAAGACCCCTAGCCACCATACAAGAACAAACGCCTGGCTCCAATGGCCACCAAACAAAAGACAACAACCAACCGGGCGAACCCGCACACAACAAAAAGATCATATATAACAAACCAAACAAATCCGAGTATAGAATTATGAAAAATCTAACTCGATTCAAGAATACAATTACTTCCCAAGAGTCTGATCATCCTCAAGGAGCAAAATTCCCAAAAGATCAACCCGAAGGCCACCAAAAACTCCAGCTAAATCCCCAGCTAAAACCCCATAAAACATACATTGCAGGAATTACTGTAGCAGTCGGGCCTTAACAGATTAGCTGTTGTTGAGTACTTACAGGAATAAATCCAGACAATAATTCATGAAACAAGAGGTATTGCTGGAAAGAACACATCACACTCTTCAATCTCATGAAAGGAAACTTCATAAATTATCAATAGATAGTGATCAAAACTCAAAGAAAACATCATTAATCTGATTTTACTGTTCATCAGTACAGAATCCGGACAGCAACACGAAAAGCTCATATCTTGATCGTTTCTTAGTCAAATTCTAGAAAACCAATAACGGATTAGCTTGCCAAACAAGCTTATCTTCACTTCATACAAAATCTGATCAAAAGCCATAACATATTCTAATCAAAATCATCATATTTCATAAGAGAAATCTGTTTTTCCTTGAATAACAGAACATCAACCTCTCCAAAGCTTTATCAATAGCGGCACGAAAACTTGTAGAACACACTCTAAAAGTGCAACCACTCGAAAGACCATCAACAAATTCGGAGAAAAACATCGGACAAGATATCCCATGGAAAACACCCAATCTTCAAAGCCTATGCTTTATTTCAAGAAACAATATGAGGTCAAAGTTCTCACACTTAAACCAAAGTTCTGCTTGAAGGAAAAGCATACCAGCTTCTTGGACATCCAAAAACAAGAAATCAGGATTAGAAAGCTCCACAATAGATCTCAATCAATCACCAATCTTCCATGAAAGAAAATAAATAAATACCAAACTCAGATGATAAGATTGGAGCAACAACAATCAATCTCGAATAGAGATCTTCAACACAAGAACCGATCAAACAAACAATTAACTTCAAACCAGAAAATTCTCTTTCAGCCAGAAACCAATAAAGGTTTGGGAAAACCTCCAATTTCACCTAAATTTTGATCGGATAATATCAACATACCCAGCTTCACCATTGCATAAAATTGCTCCAAAACAATTAAGACATTTAGGTGATCAAAACCAATCAAACTCTTAGGAGGTTTCAGTTCTTCAACCCAGAAACACAATTTATTAAACCAAGCTTTTAGATGCTAAAAATCATAAGAAATTTGGAAAGAACTCTGCTTTCCAACCGAAGAATAGAATATCAACAATTAATCCGATTTCTCAAATCAAACATATTCAAATAAAGAATTTAAACTAAAAACAACCAAACATGCAATGATGCATCTAATGACTCTATTTAGCCCATTCCTACCAATCTACGCTACGAACCGTCCTATCTCACCCTAGGACCTACAGCCTAGGCTCTGATACCACCTGTCACGCCCCGCCCCAATTAATTATAAAATATCCCAAAGATCTCAAAAAAAATTCGGCATGACCCTTGGGCACGGGGACGTGAGATCACTATTACAACATTCTAATCAAATATAATACATAATTAAGCAAGTACGGGGCTCAACTAGCCCAACACACCATCACATAGCATGTCACACAACCATCACAAGGGAAAAACATGCACAACAACACATCATTAGCAGAACATAGCAACAATCATACAAATCCTAATAGTAGGTAATTCCTACCTTAAAAGGACAGTCAACGTGCGACCCCTAAGCCCGGGGGTCCACGCCGCGCTCCGACACTCGACCACCGCTCGAACGATCGTCTAAGCCATGGAAGGCGAAATCCGGCGGGAGGCTCACCGGATCTACACTTTTCCCGGCGATCTCCACTTCTCTAGCTCTCGGCCGCTTCCTCCCTTCTTCTCTTCTCCTTCTTCTACTCCAGCGCCGACGATCTCCCTTCCTCTCCATCGCCCTCTCGATCTCTCTCTCTTCTCTTGATCTCTCTTCTCTCGATTCCTCTCTCCCCCGATCTCACTCTCCCTCTCTCTCACTCGGGTTGGCAGCCAAAGAAAGGAGAAGGAGGAGCCTGGATTCTTCTAGAAAGGGGGGGGGGGTATTTTGCAGAAAACGCCCCTCAAAACGAGAAACTACGCCAAAGCCCTCCAAATTTACATAAAAACCCAAAATTATACACTAAGGCCCTTACAATCATTCATCAACGCACATAGCATAAACTTGTTTCAATACTATATGCTCGCTAAACTTGTATTACTGGATAGCTGGTGGCATGGTGCAATCACAAGGTTGCGTATAATTAATAAACATAAGCGCAATATATGTTGATGCTTTTCGTTCATCAAGTTATTGCTCCTGTTGAAAAACTCTGAAAAATGTAGAAAACCTCAAATTCCTTTTCATAACTGCTGAAAATATTGTTGCTAAATTCTCACTGCACAGGTAGGCGCTATATTTTCATCTCAGAACAACATTTTGGAGGTTTATATCATTGCTATACTATTGTTTGGTAATAAAATGTTGTGAGCTAAAAATAGTCTAAGGCTATGATCTCAGGTAGAGATGCATTTTGACATGGTTGGTCGTTCAATATAAAAGATGGCACATTGACTTAACGGTACTATGTGTCATGGATTCTTTCCTAAATCTTGTACGTAGTCAAAACTAATTGTTTGTATTAAATTTTCTGCATATGTACATGATTCAGCAAGTCCAAAATTTAACTTATACTCCTCAACATCGAGTCATGATCCCGAATCCATCGATGATGGTACGTACATTGTAACTTTTAGAGACTAAATCTTATTGTAATTAGATAGCTATTTTGTGGTGATAATTAGATAATTATTTTGGTTGAATATGGATAGTCAGTTGAGAAAACAGTGTTTTATTAGTTTTGTGATAAATTTGTCTTCCTTATGCATGCTGGTACCCCATAATTGTGAATATTAATGGAAGATGTATATGGCCAGGTCTACTTTGAAGGAATATTTTTGGATTTTTAAACCTTTCAGCTAAATATTGTAATAGTTGGTACTGTTGGACTCAATATATGGATTTGTAATGTTGTGGAAAATTAGATGCTTATTTTGTATCATTTTGGGTACTTGTAAATACTGTATTTAATGTATTCAGTTTATATCTTTACCAGCAGTTTTCTCGTCATAGTTGAATACTCTTAAAGACCATATACCCACATGTATTAGCACTCTATACCTGCAGTTAACTAACCGCTAGACTAGGCCTCCAACACCAACGGTCGGATTATTGCTATACCAGCGGTTTGTTTGTCATATACAATTATTCATCAAGACCATTTAGCCACATGTTTTAGCACTCTAAACCAGCGGTTAGTCACCGCTGCCCTAGTCAGACAACACCAGCGGCTATTTTGTGGCTTGACCAGCGTTTTGTTGTGAGATTTGATCATGTATGAAGCCCCTATACTCGCGGCCTTACCCAACCTATACCAGCGGTTAGTCACCGCTGGCTTAGTCAGACAACACCAGCGGCTAGTTTTTGGCTTGACCGGCATTTTATTGTGTCAGATTTGATCATGTATGAAGGCCTTATACCCACGGCCTTACGCATCCTATATGTTGAGAATGCATAATGTTATATTTTTATCGCTTAATACTTAGGTTCCTATGCTTATTTAGTTCCTAAATACACTCATTATTCTTATATTTTGATTTAGGATGCAATTGAAGTCCTTAAGTCGAAAAGAAGCTAAAAAGAGTGCATGGATCAACTTTAAAGATTAATCTGTACCTGTTCATGAAGAACCAGATGATGTGCCATATATGGTTGGAAAGCTCTTGAAGTCTAGATTCTGGAGAATTTTACGGTTCGTGATTTCGAGTTTCGTAGAGGAAGTTACAACAATTTTAGTACCGATGGCGCAGTCTGGATGGCAGAACAGTAATATACTGGAAAGTTGGAGCGATCCGACACCCCAGGTAGGATCGATCGGACTATGCAGAATCGTGACAGAACATGTATTTTTTGGCTGAATATGGTCCGATCGATCGAACCATCCCTCCTACTGAGCCAGATCAATCCGACTCCTAGAGTTGGATCGATCGGACTAGGGAAATGTCAGAAATTGCAGATTTTTATGAGCCAAATCGATCGGACAACTAAAGTTCGATCGATCGGACTCAAAAATAGCCAGAGAAGGTGGATTTTTACGCATCCGATCGATCCACCGCCTATAGTTTGATCGATCGGACTCGGGCGTAACTAGAAATTGAAGAGTTTAATGAGACTGATCGATCTAACAGCCCGAGAAGGATCGATCGGACTTTCCCAGTAAAGAAAATCAACGATTGTGATCTAATCCGAGGGTGGATACACTTGAGGCTATAAATAGGACTCTTTCTAGGGTTTGAGGGGGGATTCTTGGACACTTTTGGCTGCTCTTTCTCCTCCTTTATATTTTTTCTAGGTTTTCTTTTGCTTTATTGGAATCTTTTGAGGATTGTTCTCAATGGCCCTGCGTGGCTAAATCTTGATCCTTGGTCGAGGAGACTGAAACCTCGGAATCAATGAAACTGTGAGATCTAATTTATTTTTATTGTTCAGTTTATAGATGAGTATTGAATATTCTTCTGTATTTATCCTCATGATTGTCTTGTTTAATTGCTAGGAGCGCTACTAGTTTATTATTCATGGTGATCTACTGCTACGTTTGATATCAAATCCGGAATTGTTTGATCCCTCTGATCTGCGAAGCAACTAGGGTTTAATGATCTACTGCGTTTCAGATTTCATTAGATCTTAGGAAGAATATTTGACTAGATTAAATGCAACCGCTTGTGCTTGTGTTGTTTAGCTTCATGGATCTCCCTATTCTTAACGCTGCTACTAGATTAAATCTACAGCGCTTGTCTTAGGTTGTCTAGTAGTTAGGGTTAATTGGATCGCTTGTTTCTAATTAACTAAGATTGAGGAGAGATTCGAATTTCATTCGGACGATGAATATTCATGGTATGAATTGATTGATACTTGCATCTATGATCAGTTGTTGGATTCCGATGGTGGATGTTGACTCAGACCAAGGTTTGTTCTCTTGATTCAACTTGTTTCTTCGTTTTAGATTATTTCTTTATTGTTTTTCCTCACGTTTAAAACCCCCCATCTTTGTTCACTGAGCACAAAACTAGACTAAACACTCTTCGTGGGATCGACTCGTACTCGCACTACTACATTTATTTTAACGAGTACTGGATTTATTTTGAGTGCCTGCGACAGCACATCACTATACCAGCGGTTCATCACCGCTGGCCTAGCCAGACAACACCAGCAGCTACTTTGCGGCTTGACCAGCGTTTTTTTGTCACATTTGATCATATATGAAGCCCCTATACCCACCGTTATATCCATCCTATAGCAGCGGTTAAGTGCCCGCGGGCATTGTACGATCTATACCCGCGGCCAGTTTTAGTTACCAGTGGTCGACAAAATCGTTGGCGTAGCCTATGCCGGCGCCACAAAAACCAACGGGCACTGACTGCTGGTGTAGCCTATGCCAGCGGTCGGAATTGATCTATACCAGCGGTTACGGCCGTTGGTTTAGGCTGTTTCTCTTGTAGTGTATTTATTCTTGAACTTTTTTTTTTATATTCCAAGTAATAATTACTCATTTATTTTCATTTAACCTACCACTACCATTTTATTTTTTTTATTTTAAAGAATAATTACTATTTTATTTTTATTTTTTCTAACCCAAAATCCCTTATTCCAGCAAAGGCTAATCCCATACCAAACAAGTTTGAGGTCGGAAATATTAGTCTTCAGTCAATCACTATGGCAGAAAGTCGGCTGCTTTAACTATAGTCGCTTGCTCGAAGGAATAAGCTATCTCAATCAGCGTTGGCTTCGAGCCCTTTAACCCTCCTAAAGCGAGGGCGAAATGAAGTACTCCAGTAGATCCATATCCAGCAGGAACACTGATCCTTGGGTATCCAACAATGGCTAAGATTGGACTGGCATCGTTGTTCGGTGTCAGGGTAGCGTCCAATTTCTCGTCCCTCATCAGCTTCTCGATTCCATCCCTAGATAGTTTATCCATCAAGGCAAGGGCACTTCTTTCTGAAAGACCGATATAATACCAGTAGTGTTTTCTGATAACAAGAAGACGAGCTGCCCATACTCAGCTATCTTCTCCTGCAATCATGTACTAGCTGCTTGTCTTAGAAGCTCCTTCAATATATTGCGTGATGAACCAATCAGAAAACAGACATCCATGCATTTAGTTCTTCCTTAATTATACCTTGACGCTGTTGTGGTTGTTGAACGCTATCACGTCTGCCAGTGATCTCACCGGAAAACAGGATAGCTCCAACAAGTATTTGGAACTGATCTCACAATGGCCGTGGATACTTTAAAGAAGCTTTAATTATAGTAGAAGCTTTAATTATAGTAGTAAACACATCCAGCTAGCTATATATAGAAAACTACCTCATGGTTTTGAAGCGCTGCTTATAAACGTGGGCCTCAGCGGATCCATTGGGGACTGATCGAAGAAGCCTTTTCGTAGAACCCCAAGCCGTTTCCCTTTGAGCCCATTCGCTTTAAGAAACTAGCTACTTATAACCACTCGCTGGTATGTATTTGGACGCTGCTCCGGTCGCCATCGCATCCATCGGATCAAACCCGATGATGGCCTCCAACACCAGGACCGCATCCGATACCGTTCGGCAAATGGAGCTGCATGTCCACACCCGAATTAATGCATGTCCAATTAAAAAAAAATAAAAAAAGATGAGGATGGTTGGTGGGCTACCTGATGGTGTACTGGCTGGGGAAGATGGAGATCCGCCGGAGCAGCTAGTTAGGCCTACAGTAGGCTTGATGCCCACATTGGAGTTGAGTGAGGCGGGGCATAAGATGGAACCGTCAGTCTCCGTTCCCAATGTTACCGTTGCTATATTCGACGCCGCAGCGATCGCCGACCCACTGCTCGAGCCGTATGGGTCCGCCGCCAACACGTGTGGATTCTGCAGCACCAAGCATAAGTTTGTGTCTGATTGGAAATATATCGCAGTCGTAGCATAGCACTAGTTGTTTTGTTTGAGTTAGATTTCCGAGTAATAATCATATGCGTCCCACGCTTGCGTGATAAGAAAGGATTGGATGGTGATAGGGAAGGCGATGTACCTTAAATGGCTAAAATATGTGAATTATAAATTTAATACCTAGCTTTTGCTATTTATAAATTTGTTATATCAAGTATCAATATCATAACAATTTGATAGCAAGACGATGTCAAAATTCTAACGGAAAACTGCTCTTTTCCCAACCCCAGCAACCTCACAGCCACCTCCCGTTACCACCGACGAAGCCCTCTCCTTCTCCAGCATCTCCGAATACCACTCCATCTTTCTCTATCTGTCCACCACCGCCTCTCTCTAGACCTCCACATCCAGCACCCCCCGACGCCCCATCCTTGCCATCGACCGTCACACCGAGCTCCCTACCTCTCCTCCGGAGCTTCCACCCGATGGCACTTTCCCTTCCGACGACGCTCAACAACACCACGACACCACCCGACCACCCATCCTCGCCAAGGACCTCCCGAGCTCCATCCCCACCACCGGATCTAGCACTGCCTCCCTGGAGCCGGTAGCCCACGGGCTCCCAGCGTCGTTCGGCCTCAGATGCAGTGTCCCCAGGCCGTTGGGATCCCCCTCCGACTCCTTCCAGACGGGATCTGACAACCCAGCACCTCTCCTCGCCGATATCCTCCCCGAGCTTGAACTCACGTCATAACCACGCACCGTCACCCCTCCTCGCCGAGATCCTCCCCGAGCTTGAACTCACGTTAGAACCCGGCACCGCCACCCCTCCTCACCAAGGACCTCCCGAGCTCTGTCCCCTCCATTGGATCTAGTGTCGCCTCCCTAGAGCCAGTAGCCTATGGACTCCCAGCACTGTCCGCCCTCAGATCCGGTGTTCCCTCGCCGCAGCGACCCCCCTCCGACCCCTTCCAGGCGGGATCCGATGACCCAACACCCCTCCTCACCGATATCCTCCCCGAGCTTGAACTCATGTAAGAACCCGGCACCACCGCCGCTCAACGCCGCCGCCTCCGGCCTCTCGGATCTAATCCAAGACTAAATCTAGCATCCCTGCCACCTCCGACAATCTCCTTCCACGTTCGTGACACCGGAACCCAACAAAGCCATAGTAGAACCGAGGAAAACCGCTCAAGTGATATCACGTGAGTGGAATACCGTCAATTGAGGAGAACGACAACTGACGGTAGGTACCATATTCATAAATTAAGGTACTTGAGGTACCAAATTTGTAAATAGCAAAGCTCAGTTATTAAATTTGTAATTCACATATTTTATAGGTACCAAATAAGAAATTTAGCCTATGTTAATTTCTAATGACTGAGGGAAGGGGACTCGTGGGTCCTGCAATTTCGAATAGGTGGGTTGGGTGAGTGACGCTGACGCATTTGTAGCCTGGAATATTTTGATTATCTTCATAATTTTTCAAAGTGTTCACTAACCTCCAAGGATAATAATATGTAACTAAATAAATTAGAAATCCTCATTGTATGACTTCAAAAAATCATTGCCACATATCAACACAAATTTACAACAAAAAATAAAGCAAATACTCACTAAAGAGCACGAAAAGAGATTATTAGAAATTATATCTCAAAGAAAATTAACGATTTTAAAAAATATCAAATCGTTTTACCAAATATATGGTAAAGATAAAGCCATTGATCTTACCATGTCCGCCATGTGCGCTCCATCAGCTAGGCGCCTTGATTGACCAGAAATTATGTCACGCCCCGCCCCAATTAAAAACAATATAATCCCAAATAATTATAGAAAATTTTGGCATGACCCTTGGGCACGGGCACGTGACATTCGATTCTTACACAACCTGTGAACAGATATATACACATCCTAAAACAATTAATCAAAATCTTTATTTCTTTACAATCATTCATCACATCTAGGGGCACATACGCCCTCAACATTTCCAATGATATACATTTAGTCCATCAGATTGCATGTCTGAGTACAAATCCACCAAAGATACATGATAATTCAGCCAAATCCTCAATATACAATTTTGTTTCATATCCAACATATACATGCATATCATATACAAGAGATAAACAAAATACAAAATGACTCCTTTGCACAGTACATGGTCTCCAAAGGGTGCAGTGGTCTTGGGCCTACCTGCACCAAAAACCAAAAACCCAACCAAAGAGCTCAAAAGCCCAGTAGGAGTCACCTGACACACTCTAGAACACTGGTGTACACCCACCTATCAGAGTATACTGCCCAAGTATGGTCTGGCTAGTATGGGTAAGTCTTACACGCACAGGCGCCGCGTCCGGCCGTCAATGCTCGCCCATACCCCTATAGACTCTATACCCAGCCCCAGTATACTAGTATAGGTACAACATCCTATACTAGCTTACTGATCCTAGTATGGTCTGGCTAGTCTGGGTAAGTCTTACACGCACAGTCGCCGCGTCCGGCCGTCAATGCTCGCTCAGACCCCTATAGACTCTATACAGGCCTCAGTATACTAGTATTGGCAACACATCCTCAAGACAGATCCTCAAATCATATCAAATCCTCAAGTCAGATCTTTAATCAAGTCAAAGTCCTCAGATCAAGTCATCAATTAGTCCCTAGACTCTAACTAGTTTAGCTACAGGACTTGACTAGACCCAACCACAATCCATATCCTAAGACAGACCTGACATTCCTAGCATGTATGCACAAATCACATAAATAAACTAAATAACAATTATCATATATTCACACAATACAAAAAAACATCATGTCATAGCATATCACACAACCATCACAAGGGAAAAACATGCACAACAACACATCATTAGCAGAACATAGCAACAATCATACAAATCCTAATAGTAGGTAAATCCTACCTCAAAAGGACAGTCAACGTGCGATCCCTAAGCCCGGGGGTCCACGCTGCGCTCCGACACTCGACCACCGCTCAAACGATCGCCTAAAACATGATAAACAAAACTAAGATCGCTTAGAGTCCTAAAGAGATTAAAACAGCTAGCTTCAGTTTGATTCACGAGAAACCGATCGAAAAGGCGGGGAAAACGACGAAAACACGCGCCGGAAGGCTCTAGTGGACGTTAGCAAACAGCTAATGTGCACCGCGTGCACAGGGCACTAACCAGTGTACTCAGGCGATCGATGTGCGCGCTAACGTGCGCTGCGCACAACGCCATCTTCCTCCTCAAGAAGATCGCCGGAGCTCCGTCGAACCTCCAATCCAGGGTGCTCAAGCACCAGGAAAACCACTAGAGGAGAAGAGGGAAGCTACATGCTATCCCTAGCACAAGGTTGGCGGTCACGGCCAGAGAAAGGCCGGCCGGAACCTCGCCGGAAACCATGGCAGGGACGGGGATCAAGGATCCCCCCACCATGGGAAATGCCCGGACAAGGCTTGGAGAGAGATGCCCCGGACCACGGGGGTCCTTCTCCGGCGCTGCAGTCGCCGAGGGAGGTCCCCAACGTCGTCCATGGCATCTTCTCCGGCGACCCATCGCCAGTAGCCGCGAAGCTCCTCCAAAACCCAACGGAAAAACGACGGGAAACAAGGGAAAACGAAGGGGAGAGAAGCTAGAAGCTCACCTCCGACGAGAACGGGAAGGAATCCGACGGAAAGCTCCACTGTACCTTCACTTCCCGGCGAGCACCACCACCCCCGCCTCTCGATCTCACCCTCTACTCCTCTTCCTCCCTCTCCAGCTCCCTCTCTCACAATCTCTCCCGATCTCTCTCTCTCGCGGTTGATCTCGCCCTCTCAATCTCCGGCGCCGGCGATCTCCACTTTCCTCCACCCTCTCGATCTCTCCCACCCCCTTCTCTCTCTCCCGACTCTCTCTCTCTCTCTCTCTCTCTCTCTCTCTCTCTCTCTCTCTCTCTCTCTCTCTCTCTCGGGTTGGCAACCAAAAAGAAGAGAAGAGAAGAGAAGAGATACGAACTCTCAAGAAGGGTGGGGGTGGTTTTTGCATAAAACCCCCCGCAAAACCTGAAATTACACGAAATGTCCCCCAATTTACATAAAAACCCCGAAATTTTATACTTAGGCCCTTACAAATTAGCCCACTCGCTTAGGTTGGCTGATCGTTCGCAAAACGGTATCATTAAAGCGCAACAAACTTTAATAAAATTAATTCTTATTCAATTACTAAACTACGGTGTAGAATAGCAGTGAAGTCCGATGTTGAACCACAGGGAAAATCGATGGAAACTGAAGTCAATTTTCAAAACTCAAGTCCTAAGCGGAGTGATCAAAGTTGAATGTGGAATTATCTAAAAATTACCTAAGAAAACAACTGAAGTGATCGGAGTTTAAACCAATTTAAGAATTACCTAGGGATTACTCAATCCACCCTATCTTCACCTTTACCCTTTTCTAGTTATCCTTTTGTTCCATTCTCTCAACATTATGGATCATATGGCTACAAGCTCATATGAATCCCTAAAAGAATGTTAGTGTTCCCAGTGGCATAGCTTATCTTTATTTAGCATAATTCATCTTTGTTACTACAATTGCCTTAAATTATTCTACTCCTGATGACTTTAGCATGACTTATTTTCACTTAGCATAGATTATCTCAAAGGCAGACAAAAACCACATGAAAATCATCTCAAGAATCTACACAAACAATCAAAGAAAGTTTATGTGATTAAAAGTATTTCAAATGAGCTCTGCTCTCTCAAGTCTTTATCAATAAAACCGTATTCAAGAGATAATGTTGAGAAGAAGTTTACAGGAATCAAACCAAAGAAAAATTAAGGGTTACCCTAGGGTTTCATGAGATCTCTAAGTATAGGAATTAGTCACTTATCTTTTGGGTAGGATCCGTAGTTGTTGAGAAAGAAGCCGTAAATCCTCGCGAAAAGATCTTCGTATTCCAAACTCTAGCCTTCATCTGCAAAAGTGGTCCAAAGAATCCCCCAATTCAACAGAAATAACTCATTTTTATAATAGAGACCCTTAATTTCGGAATTAGGATTCATTACTGAAGTTAAATTCTAATTTCCCTAAATTCCATACTTGCCACATCATCCTACCAATCGGTCGGACCTATTTCCGATCGATTGGTCTAATCAAGGTCGGTTTATGCTACGGTACCAACATTATTTTTTTCAGCTTTTAATTCCAACTTCCATAAATCTGATTTTGCTTCAAACCTGTCGCCAATTTATAGATAATCTCACAAAGTCTTCAACATGAGAGTTGTAGCTTTTAAAGTCTTCTTTCATCTCCCAAAATTTCAGAAGTTTTGGACATTTGTAGAATTTCTGATGATTTATTTCCAAACAATCGATGAAGCAGTTTTTTTGCAGAATTTAATGATTTTTGGCCAAATTTCTTATATTTCTTCTCAAATCATACCTAGACATGAAATCAAACAATATGATATCAAATACACCTACTCTTAGACTAACAAAGTTAATTTAAGGGGTTTAATTATACATAATTCATGATTCATCATTACCCTTCCTCAGTATCACCACTTCGGTCTCTCTCGACCTTGCCACCGCCCCCGACGTTGCCGGGCACCACCGATCGGGGCAGCGTCGTGAAAGACCTAGCTGTGGTGTTGAGCTAGTCTTTGGCAGCGATGTTGTCCTTGAGCAGCACGGGGATCCCGTCCAGCCCTCCGCACTGGTCCAGCTTTAACCTCTCCCTATCCCGGTCGGCATGGTTCACCTGGATCAACACATCGGGGTTCATCACCTCAATCACAACATGGAGCTGCGGGTTCAAAGCCTCGATTTGGTCCAGGTAAAACTGCACCAGTTGACGGGACATAAGCCGACCCTCGGCAAAGCCTTTCTGGATGCTCTCGATCATGGCCTCTTTGATCTCAAAGTCTCGGGTGGCTGACATCGAGAGGAGCACCAAAAGCAGTAGCGAGGATGAGATTTGGACACAGACAGCAGGGAAGACCATGGGGAATCAGATGCTCTACTACTCGATGGTTGATGTGATGCAGGACAAAATCCGGGCGACCCCGACCGTCGGTCGGGCATAACTTTTGATCCGGGTGTCCGATCGGGGCGTGCGACTAGTCGAAACGACCGGGTCGACGAGCCCGTCATTTATGATTGGAGATCTTTGATCTCTCCATGACTGCTCATCAAATCATCAAATTCTTTTTCCTTTGGCTTAAAAATTCAATTTTAGTGGAAACTTTCCTTTTTAGGCAGTTTTATCGGTTTCTATTATTGGCAAATTTCCTATTTCTAGTAGGATTTTGAGTTCCGGTTTAATTCTGGATTTGGTATTTGGATTAGGCTAATAATGTTTGAGTCCAGGTTTGAGTTGAGTTGGTCTTTCCTTAATCCTATAAAAGGAGGCCTTAGGGTTTGTAAAGAGTTAGTTTTGATGATTAATGAAAGTTAGGGTTTTGTTTTCTCCACTTGAGAAATCTGGTTGTCTCTCCCATAGAGAGGTCTGGTTGTCTCTCCCATAGAGAGGTCTGGTTATCTCTCCCATAGAGAGGTCCACGTTTACCCTACGCCATGATGCTAGCCTAGTTTGCACTTCCTGGGAGTACCATCGGGCTGCCAATTTCCAATCCCAACTGTTGGAAGTGAACTAGATGGGCTTTCTGTTGGGTTTTTCTCTTATACTTGGTCATGTGATACAAAGGTTGGATGCACATCAACGTCTATGTTGGATTTGTTGGCCGAATGGGCTGCAGGCCTAAACAACATCTTCCTTTGATTCGCTCATGTTGCTGGGCTGGAGGCCCAGGGCAGGGTATAGGCTCCTGGTCATCCCACCTATGGCGCCCATGTGGCGCAGCCTACGATGTTCAACCGCCATTTAGTATGGGGCTCTGCACTGCTATGTGGTGTCGTGGTTGATTTATGAGGGTCGACCGTGACCCTATGGTAAAGGTAATGTGGGTGGGGCACCCCTATTATCACTCTGGAGTTTTGGTACGAGTGATTAGCTCGTAGATCATGAAGTAATAAGATTGTGATCACAATTTGCTGCGATTTTTCTATAAGAGCATCCACATCAACTCCTCTTAACAGATTTTCTAAAATATAGTAAAAAGAGTCATTTATCTAGTTTACAAATTCTCTATCCAACAACACTCTGTATAAGATACTCTAAGCCATTCTCTATCAGACTTAAATATTAATATCTTCATTCTTTCTTTATATTTTCTATTTCTTATCCATTGGTCATATTATACGTTGATAAATATATTTGACAACAACAGTAACATATTGCATTAATTATATAATAGTAATATATTATTTTTAAAAATATTAAAATTTGAAAATCGTAATATAATAAACCTGAACTCATGTTGATATTCCAACTGCTAAATCACGGGCCATTTTAGCAACGGTCATTTTCCAACGACTGTATTCCTAATTTTCAAGACCTCAACGGCTATATTTTGAACAGTAAATTTAAACGGCTATATTTTTAACAATGAAATTTGAACGGTCATAATCACTCACTATAAATTGCAATATATTGCATTGAAGATATTAATTGAGAATAATTTCCTCCCTCATTTTCTTTCCTCTTAATTTCCTTTCTCTCTCTATCGGTCAATATTTCCATTTACATAATGAGTTCCATCTACAATCGTATTCAAAAAATTATTCATATATTTCCATTTACATAATGAGTTTTTTATTATTAAAAATTGGTTTACAGTTGCTACAGTGATACTCCACCTTAAGAGTATCACTGTAGCACACCTCTAAAAAGCAGTATCTGGGCAAGAGCTAATGGAGTTGATTTTTTTGACACATTGTTGTTGTAGCTACTCTAAAATACAGTAAGTGCCTCTTTTACAGATTCTTGATGTGGATGCTCTAAGATGAGGCCTAATACTGTGAATATTACATAAATGACAGAAATGAGAGTCTATGGATCTTGCAAGACGATTTATATAATGCATGGTCGAAGTAAGATGTGTTAGTCTTCCACTTGTACCAAAATCAAATGGCAACACTTCTCACATCAGGAGTGGGAAGAATTGAACCAATATGCAAACCAAATCATTGGTTGATAGTGTCACTCCAAATTCTATTGTAGTTCGACTTTGGCAACTGTTGGTCAAAAATCCCACTCGAGATGGGTACATGTTCGCCAGGCGTGTTAGGTACGCCAACCGAGTTGCGAAAAGATAAGAAGATAGTGGATTCTATCATGTCTCAATCAAAATGATTTTCGGATGTTCTCCATATGCATCTAAGTTAATCATACTGGAAGCCAAGTAAGCAATTATACTATTAGTAGTAATTACCGGGACGATTAGCTACTCCTAAGAGTACTGTTAAATAAGATAAGTGTAATGGCTACTCCTACGTTTATGTGGAGTACTGTTGGAGTAATGGCTACTCCTAATCCTATGTAGAGTTCCTAAGTAGAAAGAGTAATGAAAGAAATTGTTGTTTTCATTGATGAGTGATGTGTTTCAATCTACTCTTTAACAATGTATGTTTATATGAAACTGCTCTCATGAACTGTCGTGCCTAACTGCTCATCAAAGTGCCCTAACTGCTTCCATGATTCTGACTGCGCGTTCTTTTTGTGGTTGGATGAGGCTCACTCAACTGTTGATTTAAATCATTACATTGATCTTGAGAACCAGCTACTAAGGAGATTCAATGCTGTCGAGGAAAAACTGCAAACATTAATTGCAAGTTTAGGGAGGAAAATTGATTGTGCCAATGAAACAATGCAAAGTGCAAGGAGATGGGGTGAAAGCATCGACAAGATGGAAAAAAACTGTGTCCAAAATGGTTGTGACCAAACATGCTCAGTTTTTCTTCATTACCCTGTTAATTGTAATCAAGTTTGTACTCTAAGCAATTGTGCTTTGTAATCAAGGGCAAATGTTACCTGTGAATTGTTAATTGAAATCAAGGTTGTAATCCAAGGCTGAATATGTTAGCTATTGGCTGTAATTAAGGTTGCAGTATCTGCTTTGTAGTGCATGGTTGTAATCAATGCAAACAAAAATGTGATTTTCATTGTAAATTGCTAATGTATTTCCACCGTTAGCCTCCGTTAGCTTGCACACGGAATATTCCATTCCCAAATAACCCGAGGGGCTATATGCAAATAATCAAGATTTTCAAGATTTTTTATGCAAATTTTGTATTTTTAGAGTGGTATACGTAAAATAAACCTTTTTCGAAAGGCATATGCAAATAACCCAAAAAACAAAAGCAGGACTTATAATAAGCACAATTCCACTGCAACAAATACAACAGTCAATCAAATCAATATGAGAACAGAGACAGATGCGAAGGAGTCACTCCCTAAATGAGACACTGAACAATCACGAGTGCAACAAGAAGCAACCAGTCCATGACCAGCACTCCATTGTTCTTGAGCTCCCACTGTCTTATGGATTATTATCCACTAGCGGTTGGCTCATTCCATTCTCCGTTGATGGCTGCTGCTGCTGCTGATCCTGTTGTTGTTGTTGTTGGCCAAAGCCCACACCTACCTGAGGCATCTCCTGCGGCTGCGGTTGCCCTGTGATGGCTGCTGCTGCCCAAATGGCAGACTCCCGCCACCACCCACTGGCGCGGCCAACGGTGGGCTCGCCGGTGGTGTAATTAGCAGACTGCCGCCTCGACCGACTGGCGCAGCCAATGGTGGGCTCACCGGTTGCGCCGTAAGACTCCCGCCTCCACCGACTGGCACGCCCAACGGTGGGCTCACTGGTGTTGGCACGCCACAATCCTGATTAACCGTAAGACTCCCGCCTCCACCGACTGGCACGCCCAACGGTGGGCTCACTGGTGTTGGCACGCCACAATCCTGATTAACCGTAAGACTCCCGCCTCCACCGACTGGCACGCCCAACGGTGGGCTCACTGGTGTTGGCACGCCACAATCCTGATTAACCATCGGCTCGTCGCTCGCCTTCCATGCCAAACCCCATTGTCATCTATGATCTGCAAGTCACCCTCCTCCGCCAACTCCAACGTATCCGGGCGGCCACCGTCGACCCCGGCTTCCCATACAGACTGACAACCATCAAGTACCTCGAGTCCTGCGTTGGAGAGCTCTAGCGTGCACGTGTCTGTGGCGCTAACCAGCGCGCACACCGACTCCCAAACAATCTGGCCGGAGATCGAGACGAGCATTTGGACGTAGCAGAAGTCGCTGGGGAGGCTGCCGGTGGTTGCGGTGGCCCTCTGGCGGACGAGGTAAGCCGTGTAGTTTCCGGAGGGCGAGGTCAGGAATGGCTGGGAGGTCTGGTCGGTGTCAGGCGGGATGGTCGCCAGGGTCTGCTGGTCTGCAGTCCATAGGATGGCGCCGGAGGGGATGGCAGCCAGAGAGAGTGGTGCGAGGAGGAGGGAGGAGAGGAAGAGGTAGAGGATGATGGATTTGAGGGACCCCATGATCACTTGTGTTTGAGAGTGAATGAGAATGCATGGGTTTTTAAGGGAAGTAAAGATGAGGGTTGGTGCAACATATATGTAATGGGATATGGAGTAGAAGATCATGAGATACAACTACTACACTGGTTGAGGGAGTAAGGAGATCAGGTCTAGAGTTTTGATGAAACTATTGTATATGCTAAGCTAGACAGGACTAACCAATGCAATATAGCTAATCCACTAATATATCTTAATTTCTGATGAGAAGGATTTAGCGCGGATAATAGGCAGCCCCTTTTTTGGTCATATATATAACCTGTTGCTCGCTTTGTTAGGATCATAAGGCAGCATAGTTTTACAACAGGGATTTGTTAGAACTTCGTAATCAATTAGACCACATGTAGATCTTGAGACAAGAGTTAGCTGTGGCTCAGCTTGTTTTAAATTTAGTATTTTCTATCAAGTAACTTAAATAGAGACATTGTGCATAAAAACAAAAACGATGAGCGAGAGCGAGTGAGGGCTGTGCGAGCGTATGCCCAATCCATTGCCCATCCCTGTTCTAGGGAACCAAATCCAGGGAAATGGGTGAAAAGGGTGTTGCATGAGCTACCCTAGCTCTTCACTACAATAGGGAAGAGCTACAGTGCTCCCCACCCTATCTATTAAATTATGATAAAATCATAATTGTTGTTGGTGAGTCATTAATAAAGTAACAAATATATCATTAATTGTTGCCTTCGGTTGCATTTTATTAGTAGAACTATTGACATAAAATTAAATATTATTTATTTTATAACGTACTTTAATATAAATATATATCAAAGATTAATGATATAATATAATATTGACCAAAAAGCATTTTAGTACTATGTGGTTTCAAAATTTTACAATTTAGTACCTTGTCGTTAAAATTTTTCCAAAACATGTATTGTGAGGACCCGTTCCTCCAACCTGGTCCGACCGCGTTAGGTCGAGGGTCTGTTTTGGTTGGTTTGGCTCGGTTGGCCTTGGTCTGCGGTTAATCGCATCGCTGCTTTTGGACCCCAAGGGAAATTTGGTAAATTACACCTTAGTGGTTGGTTTCACACCCGCGTAGTGCACACTAGGGGTGAGCATTCGGTTCTCGGTCCAGAACCGAAGAACCGAACTTTCTTCGGTCCAGGAAAATGAGAACCGAACCGAACCGAAGTTTCCTATAGAACCGAACCGAACTATTTGGTTCGGTTCGGTTCTATAGGCATTGAATGGAGGCGAGGACGGGAGCATCAACGGAGGAGATGGCTACTGCCGAGGCTCAATGGCTCATTGCCATCAACGGAGGAGATGGCGAGCCGGGCGGGAGCAGAGGGCTTGTCTTCTTTGGAGACATCAACGGAGGAGATGGCGAGCCGGGCGGGAGCAGAGGATGGGTTCCCAGCGATTGGAGGTGGTGGGCGGCGGAGAGCACAGGGCATACTCCACGATCCTCCGCACATCCTCTGGACTGTAGACCATGATAGGAGCCCTCCGTCGCCAGCCTCGGCGCCGTGGGCACCACGACCATGAGGGGGTCGCAGTGCCGGGCGCCGGGGTGGAATGCCCAGGCGAGCTGGGAGAAGGTCTCGAGGCCCGTTGGCGATGGAGATGGAGATGGGGGTCAACGATGGAGATGGCGAGGCCCGTTGGCGATGGAGATGGAGATGGGGGTCAACGCGGATGGAGCCCCACGGGGTCGCGGCAGCGAGGGCGGAGGAGCACAGGGCCTCGTCGAACCCGTTGGAGGCGAGAGGCAGTGGTCCGGTGGAGCCGCGGAGTTGACAACAGAGCACAGGGCCTCGTCGAACCCGTTGGAGGCGAGAGGCGACGGAGCCGCGGAGAGCACAGGGCCTCGTCGAACCCGTTGGAGGCGAGAGGCAGTGGTCCGGTGGAGCCGCGGAGGTGACAACAGAGCACAGGGCCTCGTCGAACCCGTTGGAGGCGAGAGGCGACGGAGCCGCGGAGAGCACAGGGCCTCGGCGAACCCATTGGAGGCGAGAGGTGGCGGAGCCGCGGAGAGCACAGGGCCTCGTCGAACCCGTTGGAGGCGAGAGGCGGCGGAGCCGCGGAGGTGTCAGCCAACTCAGGTCACTCAGCACTGTCAGGTCACAAGTGGGTTAGTGGGTGAGAATTGAGAAAGGTCAATGCTAGTGGAAGAGTGGTTGTGAGCCTTGTGCCCTGTGGATCCCGATGGGATGGCTAATTGGCTATAGTCTACTCTATAGTATACATTGGGATCGGGTAGATGAAGATCAGGGTAAATAGTTAATAGGTTAGACCAACTATACCGGACCGGCTATTTGGTTTAAAAAGTTCGGTTTTTCGGTTTTAAACCGAAATTGTAAATCCAGAACCGAACCGAATCGAAAACCGAATTATTGATATATTTAAAAACCGAACCGAACCGTTTGAACCGAAAAACCGAACCGATTGGACCGAACTAATTCGGTTCGGTTCGGTTTTTCGGTTTCGGTTCGGTTCTGCTCACCCCTAGTGCACACACGGCATTGGATTGACGCATGTGATTGATTAAATCCTTATAGGCGTCCTCGATCGGAAGTTCGGAAGTCGATCGAGAAGGATCGAGACGGACGGTCGAGATTAAATCTCAACTTTAGTAAAAAACCCTTTTCTTTTATCTCTCTCTTCCTTTCTTTCTTCCCCGTGCGGTAGCTTTCCCCTTCTCCTCCCTCGCTCGTGATCCAGCCGGCCTCTCCTCTCTCTGGAGCTTCTTCGCCACCGTCGCAAGCTATCACTCCTCCCCAAGCTCCTCCTCACCTCTATCGAGTTCCCCAACCTCCTCTACCCTCAGATCTGACCCTCTCTCCTCCTTCCCTTTCTCCCGAGCTCGCCGGCAGCCCTCTTCCTCGCCGATCGACAATCTCCACCGGCCACCACACGTCGCCTTTCCGCCGCCGCCAAACTTCAGCGCCTGGAACAACGTCGGGGACGAAGACCACGCCGGAGGTCCTCTTCCCCGAGCTCTCAGGTAGGGTTTCCTATCTTAATTGTTGATTAAGTTCTAGGATAGGTCTCTAATGTGATTGTGGGGTGTTTCCTTCATTGTTTGAATGCAAATTCATGCTAGATTGGTTGTTGGTTTTGGATTCATAGATTTCGGATTTGATTGAGAGGGTTTTCAATCATATTTTTGTTGATTTCTTCCTCCTGCCATGTTTCCATGAGCTTGGATTTTATCTAACCTAGGACTAATCATGTGTTGATGGGTTTTAATTGGAGTTTATCAAGCTGTTCTTCCCGGATTTGGTTTTCAGCCCTGGATCTGTGCATCCAGCCAGCTTCTGCTCAAAGCTGGTGTTATTCCGTGGGGAATCTTGTCACATCCCGACCCAGAAAACCCATCCAGGACGAGGCGTGAGGGTTCCTATCACTATTCATCTCCAATTGGCGCGATACAAAGCGGAAAAGACAGATAAATTTAAACAATTTATATTCCAGAGGTGAAACAGAAATTCAATTCATATATATATACATCAAGTTGTACTGATACATGATTCTTTATCAAACTCTTCCAAGGGAAAGATTTTATACAGTAATCCAAAATTCCTCGAAAGATGTTTATAATATACAAACTGTCAAAAAGGTACAATAGTCATCCTCCAGCAACCTCAACCCCCTCTGGAAGTACTCGCGCCACCAAACGAAGATCCCGCCGGCTCTACTGAACAAGAACTGGCGCCTGCACCTGCAAATGCATCCCGGGTAGGAGTGAGCGATAAGCTCAGTAGGGTTCTACTCTACGGCACTCAGAAAGGAGGAAAACAACAACAGTGTTGTCTCCTCGCTCAAGCCTAAGGAATGCCACGGGGTCCCACAACCCCTATCGACTCCCCAAGGGATCCTACTCTTCTCAACCGACCACGATGGGAACATCAACCAACACGCTGGGAGGAAAAGAACCAGAACCAGTAGGATCACCGTTACCCAGCAGGAAACCACTGCCTGGGGACCATGTCAGGGACATCGACAACCATCCTTAACACTTAGCCTTGTGAAGACAACACGACCTCTAAACCTCAAAACATTGATCAGAGTCAACTATAACACATCCTCGATAACATGATATTCAATTAATCATGCCCTAATCCTTACTACCCAGCCATGGTCCTAAGGCTAGATCCGAGCTACTCGAGAGCCTCGGATCCGCGATCAACCCATCCACCGATCGACCGTCGAGCCTACTGCACAGTTCATCAGAACAGTGCCGAAATCCAATTTCTTGGATTTGAATGATCAAATCAAGTTGGAAGTTGATGAAACTTTGCAAGCATGTGTAAAAGATGATGGGGAAGCTAATGGTATGATTAAAACACGTTTTTGATGGTTAAATCTCAAACCTAAGTCTCAATGGCCGAAAACCGACAAAATGGCGATAATACGGAAATCATCCGATAGAATACAGAAATCAACTGATAGGAATACAAGAAGCAAGCTATACAACACATGGTATAAGCTACACAACATTCTAACATGTATTTCTACAGCGAAAGCACACAAAACCTATCCTATGAGAACCCGATCACAAGATCGAGGTAGAAACACCTACTTGGATAAGTAGGGCAGCTCCTCCACCAATCCCTCAACTCCGATTGCCGAAATTCGCTCCTCGAAAGCCGCGCTCCGAAGCCCTAGCATAGCCGTAGGAGAGAGAGAGATAGAGAGAAAACGGCAGGAGAGAAGAGAAAGAAAGAGAGAGAAAGGGACAGGCCTTATATAGAGATTAGGATCGATCTCAGCCGTCCGATTCGATCCTTCCCGATCGAGCTCCGATCTTCCGATCGGACGCATCCTTAAGGCTCTAATCAAACACATACATCAATCTAAGGTCGTGTGTGAAACTGACCACCAGGGAGCATATTTATCAAAATGCCCCTGGGGTCGAAATCGCCATACGATCGCCCGATCGTACCCGACGTGGAAACAGATCAACAGGAAGACGACCCTCGACCCACGCGGTCGAGCCAGGTCAGAGGGACGGGCCCTCACAAATCTCATGAAGCGTTAATCATGAAGGTTGTTGATCTTCAGATCTACTTTCAATTATCGCTGATTTCATAATTTTTGAATTTTCCTATGATTTATGATGAATTGTTCCCTGTTCTGCGGCGAAACTGAATCATTGATAAAGTTTGGGTTTTTTGCCGAATTACGAGTTTATCTTGATTTCTTGCTTTGATCTTTCTTAGTAGATTAATAAGAATGCTAGATAACATGAATATTAATCCCAGTGGGATTTTGATGGATTTGTGCATGCTTAGTTCTATGTCATGTTTATGGAGGTTCTATCCTTTTTATGCAAATTGATATATTTTATGTGATGAATACTAGTATGCTAGTAGGCGACTTTTAGATGGATTTCCTATGAATTTAACGTGGATTTCTCGAGGAAATAGGCTTGGGTTTTCTATTTACGAAATTGCTATCTTAGATGAATTTACTTCATTCCCCTTATCAATGTTATGTTAGCATTTCTTATCATGTTATAGATATGTGTATTTGTAATTCGGATCATGCTAGTATATTTAAATGCCAAGTCTCATACTAATGGATTGGCTTTTATTTATTGTTATACCACGTGTATTCCTTCGCCGATTTCATGCACTTAGAAGCTTATTTCAAATTATAGCATGTTATCTATATGAATAAATAAATAAATAAATATATATATATATATATATATATATATATATATATATAGGCCCTATGTGTGGCCCAACCCTACGTGAGGTTTGTGGTTGAACCAAGGGAGTCATGCCCCTTGGGAAGTTTGGATAATTAAATGGGCCAAAGGTGTGCCCTTTTTTGTTGAATGATATTATGCATAGTTTGGATAATCATACAAGTAGAGTGTATGTCTAATTGATGGATGTCTTGAATTATCTCCGGTGGCCTTATGATAAATGCTTATTCCTTTATCTTGTTAGCTTGTTATCTCATTCTGTCGGACGATTGTTTGATGATATGGCATATAGAGACACGTAGGCCTAGTTGTTTGAATAGGCTCATGCATGATGCTTGCATTAGAGGCGTTCAGGCTAGGTGGTAGGCGATGGGTTCGATCGCTGATCTGGGTTCTCGGCTAGCCCTAGGAGCGGGGTTTGGGTAGTCGAGGTTTAGGACGTGATTGTCATCAGTGATAATGTTTGATATCATTTGAGGTTATCGTTATAGTCGACTATATATATTATATTATTGTATTTGAGGTGTAGAGGTCGTGTCGGGTCTCCAAGGCCAAGTGCTAAGAATGAATGTCGATGTCCTGACTTATGTATCCCCGCAAGAGATGGTATGACTTGACAAGGTGGTACCTAGATTGGAGCCAGCAGTCTTTGTTTCCCCTCATTTATTCTTGGGTGAGGGTGGAACATGGACAGAAGCCCTCAGGAATCGACGGGGTTATAAGGCCCCTTGGTATATCTTAGACTTAGGCGGAGAACGACAAGTTTGTAGGTTCCCTTCATTTCTGTGCGATGGAGAGTAGAACCCTATTGGGCATTGTTGCTCACCCTACCTGGGCTGCAACGGCTACCTCCTGCAATCGTACCGCATCAGTTTGGAATGATGATTGTTGAAGTAGACAAACTCCATCAAAGGGACGTACTCCTCTCGGTTGCCTCCTGCAATCTGGTGATGATATCCGCCATGGTGTGCCTCTAGTCCTACTCTGACACTGGTAGGTGGTTGTAATGGGTCTGCTGGATCTGCAACACTGCTACCGAAGCGCACCTTGCCGTGTGCTGACGCTATCCATTCCTCAATCACGTGCTTGGTATCAACCGTAGCACGGATCTCGATGATTTCCGAATATCTGTGCGGGGTCTCTATCGCTTTGGCCAAGGGAGCTGGGATGCTACAAACAACAAAGAGGATATCATCTGAAACCTGATCCTCGAAACTTGACCTAACTGACTATCTGTCTCCAATGAGCTGACAAACCCACTGAATCTTCTCTAGCCTCTCTAGCAATCACTGATGGCTATCACCCTTAAAGGCACAGACGTCGTGACTTTAAGGCGAAGAGGTCCGACCTCCTGGTTACTCTGGTCAACGGTCCCGTGGTCCTGGAGATGTCTCTGCTGAATCTCGAATACCGTATTCGACATCTACCATTGAATATATGTCTATCGCTGGCTTGGCCCGTCTGCCAAATCCCACCTCTAAAGGCCAAACCTCGCACTGGGCACCAAACAACACCAATGTTCCCTCAACAGCCTCGACGCAAACCCCAAAGGTCGCTCCTCCTCCTCCTCAATGCATAAGTACACATGATGATGTCGACGGACGTCACTGCAAACTGATCAGGGTACGGCCTGGTCTAGAAAGCTGTCTTCAGGATATCAAAACCCCGAAGTCTCAGCTGGTGTAGTCAACGCGAAAGCCAACCTCTGAAATTGTCGGCGAACCTCTCAGCTGCGAACACGTCACCGACACACTATAGATGTCACACCCCGACCCAGAAAACTCTTCCAGTCCGGGGCGTGAGGGTCCTAATACTATTTCTAAAATCGAACGGCGTGAGTCTCCCCTATATTTTCTCAATTTGAACCCTGTGCAGATTACTATTTCACCACAAATTTAAAACAATAATTCTAACAGTTCTAAACTAAGCACGAATATAATTCTACTATTATCATTTCACTGACTGGCACAGGTTCTGGTACAACATCTATCTATACAACAATTCCACCAACCCTCATTACATAATTTAATATAGATGATCAAACCCTCGAAGAGGGAAATTATACATTTAATAAAATTTTAAAATGTACAACTTTTAACAAAAGGGGAAACTCCTGGATCGTCATGTGCTCCTCGAAACTCCAAGTCCGTGATCACCTCGAGAATGGCGCGCCAACGCCGAGAAGATCACCTAAAAGGAAAGAACCGCATCGACCTTCATCGCCGATGCAGCTCCGGTAGGAGTGAGCAACAAAGCTCAGAAGGGTTCTACGCTATTCTGCGTCGTACAGAAAGGGAGAGAAACAACAACAGTGTCGTTTCTCCGCTTAAGTCTAAAGGATGCTACGGGGTCCCATAACCCCTATCGATTCCCCAAGGGATCATACTCTTCTCAACTGACCACACTGGGAACATCAACCAAATACGCTGGGAGGAAAGAGGAACTAGAACCAGTAGGAACACCCTTACCCAACAGGGAACCTCTGCGTCGGGACACACGTCAGGGACATCGACAACCATTCTTAGCACATAGCCTTGGAGAAGCGACGTGTGAGGACCCGTACCTCCAACCAGGTCCGACCGCGTTAGGTCGAGGGTCTGGTTTTGTGGTTTGGCTTGGTTGGCCTTGGGATGCGATGTTTAGAAGCTAGCTATGATTTCATTTCCGTATTCTTTCGGATGAATTCCGTATTTTTGTCGATTTTTCGACGGGGTTGGACTCAAATATGATATTTCACCCTCTGAGTTTGGTTTTTATTGCACACATGAATTCCCCACCATCAAATAGAGCTTCCTGTCAAGTTTGAATGGATTCCATCGCCGCTTGATAGATCAAATCCAACAAATTCAGTTTTTTGTCGGTTTCATCGGCTTTCAGATAATTTGATTTAATTCGAAGGATTTGATAATCCAAAGTTGGATTTCTTGGTGTCATTAGATTCCCCACTTCCAACTGCACATGCCTACCAAATTTGGTTTTAGTTCGATACGTTTTGATAGATCGAATCCAAGAAATTCTATCTCAGGCACTATTCATCTTCACTACCTACATATGAAGGATCGATCTTCTTTGGGAAGAAGATCGATCATTCGTTTGTTAGTGTTCTGCTCCGTCTGAAGAATATCAATCTTCTTGGGAATCCGCTTAAGACCACCTCCTCCATCGTCGTCTTCGCCTCTGGCTTGCCGGGGATCCGCTGGGAATCGCCGAAGTCTGCCAGGAGCCGTCCGACGTCAAACTCCACTCGCGATGGGAAGAGGAAAGAGATGGGGAGAGTGTTGGATTTGAGAGGAAGAGGGGTTTCACAGGTAGAGAGAGATGAGGACGAGCTCAGGGAGGAGCGGCGGTGGACGACGGCGGTGAAGAAGCTCCAGAGAAGGGTGATCGGAGGAGAGGATCTCGGATCTGGGGTACTCGGGAGAGAGAGAGCTCGGGGGAGAGAAGCTCTGGCCGGATCTGAGGAGGGGGAGCTCGAGGGAGAACGGTGGCCGACGATGGGGGCGAAGGATCCTCGATGGAGAGGGAGAAGCCGGCGTGATCGCGGGAAAGGGGGGAGAAGGGGAAGGCTGCCGTGGGGGGAAGAGAGAAAGGGAGAGAGAGAGAAAAAGAAAATAGGAGAGAGAAAGAGCTAAGCCACTTATGTGGCTGAGCTGGTGTAGCCGAGTCAACTAATCGGACTGAATCCGATTTGACCCTAAATTGTGATCTCATCGCAATCGCGTCCGGATCTAACGATCACGAACGCTCTTACTGGATCTATTCAATCACATACATCAATGAAGGTTGTGTGTGCACTACGCGCGTGTGAAACCGACCGTCAAAGTGTAATTTACAAAATTTCCCTTGGGGTCCAGAAGAACGACGCGATCAACCGATCGTAAGACAAGGCCAACCGAGCCAAACCACAAAACCAGACCCTCAACCTACTGCGGTCGGATCAGGTTAGAGGAATGGGTCCTCATAATAGCGAACATGTACTATCCGGTTGTACATTCTGGGCCTTATATGTATTTCGGTCATTATTATGAAGCATGTTTTTTTTTATGATAGTGATGATGAGGGTTGTTATTCTGAATTGTCGGTTGTTCATGATGATAATATGTTTATTTACAATGATCATAATGAGGATGAGCATATTAGTGAGACCCCATGTCAGGAACCTAAAATTGAACTTCTTCATGATGAGTTGCATGATGATGATGTGCATATTAGTGATAAACATAATGAGGATGAGGGTGTTGGCAATATTCCTTGCCTGGAGCCTCAGTTTGAGATTCTACCTTTAATATCATCCCCATTAGTTGAACGTTTTGAGAAGGAGAAACCTAACATGAGTGAAGACCATTTTAATTTTTATCGTCCCTTAATCAAAAATCGTATCAAATCTTCTCTTCCTGTGCACACTTTGTTTGCTATGGGTATTCCAATTTTTCTTAATAAAGCATGTCTGCATACCTTCACCATGATTCGGGCCATGTATTTCTTCACATGGAATCATCGGCCTCCTAAATTTTGTTTCAGGAGCGTCTAGAGAAAGACGTAAACTTAAGCGCTTTCTGGGAGGCAACCCAGTTTTTAGGATTTTTTCATAGTTTTTTTAGAATTTTATTTAATTTTTAGGATTTTCCCCTGATTTTTAGGATTGTCCCCATATTTTCCTGGAATTGTTCTCCACCTTTTTCTTATTTTTCAATATTTTCCGCCGGATTTTCTCTCTCTTCTCGATCGGCTCTATAGCGAGCCGGGACATCATCGTCCCGGCTCCGCTACAACTGGATCGGCTCGTCCCCGAGCCGCTGATCTCCGCCACCTCTCAAGCCCGCTCAGGCCATCCCCGTCCCTCCAAACCTTCACCAAAACCTCCGCCATCCTCTTACAGCTTCATCCACGTTCTCTTCTTCCCTCTGAACCCTCTCCTCCGACGCCGGTGAGCCCCACCCGCTTCCGCAAGCCGCCGTCGTTCTCCTCATCCATGGCCGCCCACCGCCTTATACCACCTCCAGAAGCTTCCTTAGGTTGTCATGATCGTTTTCCACCCATCAAAACTCGGACTTGGCGTCGGGATCACCGGAATCGACCTACACATCGCCGCCCATCACCGTCCACCTTCCATCCGTCGTCTGGTAGCTCAATTCATCAATCAAGCCCCATAGACCACTTACCAAAGCTTCCATGATCCTTACTCATTCGTCCCCGTCCTTGATTGGAGCCCCGATCATGGGAATCCAATTCCGGGCATCATCGTACTCCGATCCAGCCACCTCCGTTTACCACCTGGGGACCTCCATTTTTCGACCAGAGCTCACTGGAGAACTTCTCTGCCCTCCATGATTCTTCCTGTACCCTTCCCGTCCTCCGGCGACGATGTTTTGCCATTGATCCGTCGCCGGTGAGTTTCAGCCGTTCGATTGTTGCTAGACATGATCCATGTGCTACAGTGATCCGATTTCTGATTGGACGGTATAGATATTCAATCAGGACCATAATCTGCATATTCAAGTCATCCATTCATCCCAGAGCATTCACGGGTGTTCACTTTTCCCTATCTTCGCTAATTTCGAATTTGATCTCGCCGCGGGCTGCAGACCGTGGATGAGAACGACCATACTACGGATTACGAATAATTTGATGCTCTGCTTGGATATTTTGGTTGTTTATTTCCTTGTCTGTGATGTCTAGAAGATTATTTTTGATATATTATCTCATTTACTATTTATCTGTACATGTTATATTTTTGTGTGGTGAATGTTTATACAGATCAATTAATCATGAAAATAAAAAGGAGACTCTGCCGAAATTTTCTATGATTCTAATACCTTTTTGAACTTTTATTTGTTATATTTGATCTTTTTGGAAAGGTATATATTTCTGTGACAGGTTATGGTGGGCAAGGAAATATTTATTCAATTATGACGGTGTCTAAACTTAAATTGGAACAGAGAGAAATCTATTTTTTTTTGGGCCTTCATTATGGTTATCTATATCCTTTATACTTGATTTATTTTTATGACTTAGTGTAATTAGGGACAATTACATTTAAGTTGGGGGGTAGAATTCATAAATTTCATGCTAATATTTTTTTATGGTAATCAAATATTATACATCCCTTAAATTATGTCAAAAGAATGAAATTATGATATGATTTAACAAAGGTGCATGTTTTAGAAATTTATCTTATGAATTATTTTGAGACTTGTATGTTATATAAGAAATAGTAAATTTTTGCTATGCATGATATTGTTTCTATACTTTAACACTTTTACCATGATCTAAGGATAGCTTGACATATCCTAATGTACATGTTCACTTCCACA
Source organism: Narthecium ossifragum (assembly GCA_963920575.1). NCBI lineage: Eukaryota > Viridiplantae > Streptophyta > Magnoliopsida > Dioscoreales > Nartheciaceae > Narthecium > Narthecium ossifragum. The sequence goes on along the minus strand of OY986964.1, from coordinate 20,975,638 downwards.
TGTTAAGGGGTTGATATTACATTCTAAGCATGATACTGGGATAGGTTTACAATTTTATGTCATGACACAGAAAATACATGAACAGATGCAATTATCTGAGTATACGTGAAAAACAAGAGAAAAAAAAAGATTCTCAACTTAGTAACCGGGCAGTGTGCCTAACCAGCATGGTGTTCGTGTAAAACGGTTGAATTTTCTGAAAAAAAGAGAAAAAAAATAAGGGTTTCATACTCAGTAACCGGGCAAGGTGCCTAACAAGGTGTGTTGTTCGCGTAAAACAGTTGAAATTCCAGCTGAAAAAAAAGAAAAAAAAATGAAAAAGAACCAGAGATTGCTATGTGATAAGTGGAAAATATGTGTTGAATAGGACTGTGATTTTGAATAGTTGAAGTGTTTAGATATAATTGATGCTCTGAAGCATGTGGAACCCCATTCACACACAGGAGTGTTAAAGTTATTTTTAATAATGATTAAATATGTTGAAGTGTTGGAAATATGTTATAACATGTTTTGATTTACTATGTTTTTATGTGAATATGAGTTGAAAGGTATATTTATGGATATTATTTCTATTTCATGCATTAGAGTTGATGAATATTGTAATTGATTTCTAATGATATATTCAAGGGAATGGATAGATGTTTGTGGGTGTCATCCCTGAAAACCCTCAGGAGACTAACTCCTCCACTAGGGTAACCCAGGGGTTTAAAGGCTTGTTACACATGCTAAATGCAATCGTGAGACCTACGAAAGTGGCTAGTTAGTTTTATTTCTTTCTTTTTATCTTTTCTTTGCTCGAGGACTAGCAAAGTGTAAGTTGGGGGGTGTGATAAGTCACTAATTATTCCTAATTAAACCCCTTAAATTACCTTTGTTAGGCCTAGAGTAGGTGTATTTGATATCATATTGCTTGATTTCAGGTTTAAGTAGGATTTGAGAAGAAATACCAGAAATTCGGACAAAAATCACTAAATTCTGCAAAAAGACTGCTTCGTAGACTATTTGGAAATAAATCACCAGACATTCTACACAATTCCAAATGTTCTAAAATTCTGGGTGCTGCAAGACGACTTCAAGGGCTACAACTTTCATGTTTAAGACTTTGTGATATTCTGTCTACATTGGCGCCCGTTTTTGAATCAAAGTCAGAAGTATGGAAGTTGGAGAGAAAAGCTGAAGAAATTAATTAATGACGTGGCAGTTAATAATCCAGTCAAACCGACTAGAACGATGGATCGGATTTGAGTCCGATGGATCGCTCTGATGACGTCATCAACTTGGAATTTTGGGAAATTAGAGTTTAAGTTCAACTATAACTCCTAATTCCGAGATTAAGGGTTTCTATTATATAAAGGGGTTATTTCAGTAGAATTTATCATCTTTTTGACAATCTTTGGAGGAGGAAGAAGAAGACGAAGAGGAAGTGGATGGTGAAAGCTTCGTATTCCAACCCGATGGCTTTCATCCAAAAGATGAGTTGTTAATTATTGTAGTAAGGATTATTCATGAAACCCTAGTGTAGTTTTGGTTTTTCTTTAGTTGGATTCTTGTGAACTTCTCGATGCATGATCTCATGAATATGGTTTTATTGTTAATAGAGTTGAAGGAACAGAGTTTCCTTGACGTACTTTCTGTCCTACATGATTTCTATGATTGATTGTAGAGATTTATGAGATGGTTTTCATGAAGTTATTGGTTTGCCTTTGAGATAAGCTATGCTACGCGAAGATAGGTTGTGCCAAGGTCATTAGGAGTAGTATAATTTAATGTAATCGTAGGACCAAAGACAATCTATGCCAAGCAAAGATAGGTTATGCCATTGGGAACATTAACTTTGTTTTAGGAATTCATGTCAGCTTATAGCCATATGATCCATAATGTTGAGAGAAGGGAACAAGATGATAACTAGAGAAGACTAATAATGAAACTAAGGTGGATTGAGTAATTCCTAAGTAACTACTCCATTAATTCAAATTGATCAACCTTTTATCTCTTTTATTTATTAGTTTAGATAACTTTATTCTATCTTTGATTCTTTTCCTTAGTTTTAGGGTTTTGAGAATTGATTTTGATTTCCAACGTTTTCCCTGTGGATCGACTCCCGACTTCACCGCTATTCTATTTAGTAGTGTAGTGATTGAATAATGATTATAAATTTAAGATTTGATTGAGGTTAGCAACGTTTTAACGACCAGAAAGGCCATCTAGAAAACAATAATATCTTTGACCAGAAAGTCTTTCTAAAATTTGATCAATAAAAGGTAAGTGAAAATGATCTTTCCTAGTCCAAGCATTTAGTTTCCTATAATCAACGCAAACATGCCATTTCGGGGTCTGGTGCACTGGGATATGATCGTCGTTATCATTTTCTACAACTGTTAAGCCCGATTTCTTAGGAACGACTTGTGTAGGGCTGACCCACTAGCTATCAGAAATTGGGTAAATAATACTGGTATCTAAAAATTTCACTTCCTCTTTCTTCACCAGCTCTTTCATATTAGGATTAAGGCGGCGTTGTATTTCCCTAATAGATTTAGATTCATCCTCGAGATGAATCTTATGCATGCAAATCGAAGGGTCAATACATTTCAAATCAGCCACTGAGCAACCTATGGCTTTCCTATGTTGTTTCAGAACCTCTATAAGTTGACTCCCCTGATCGTTTGAAAGTGAAGAAGAGATGATAATGGGAAGAGAGGAATCTGATCCTAGAAAAACATATTTTAGTGTTTTAGGCAGTGGCTTTAATTCTAAATCAGGTGGTCCTGCTAGCGAAGAAGGTGCAGGAGTGGAAGAGAGCGGTGGAAGAGGTTCAACCATCCAAGAAACAGATTCGATCTCCGCTATGTCCAGACTGATTGATTGGCCATCTGGCCTATCGGTGGGTATATCTGAGATGTGTGTTTTGATATCATCCTTCGATTATGCAATTTCTAACATAACATCATCATCATTATCAGAGTCATAATCGTGCAAAATATCAGAGAATTCGTCAGAAATCATGTTATGTGATCTAGTATCGATACATTCAGTCAAAGTATCAACATTATAACATTCATCATCATCATGCTCAGGCAAACATGTAGTTTTGAAAATATTCAATTTCACATGCATATGTCCAAAGGAAACATGCATAACACCAGTTTGACAATTTATGTAGGCATTTGCAGTGGCCAAAAAGGGACGTCCTAAGATAATAGGTACAGTCTTTTTGCATTGGACAATAGACACCATATCCAAGACAACAAAGTCGAGATGAAAGAAGAAATTGTCCACCTTAACTAAAACATCTTCTAATATAGCTCTAGGAGTCTTAATGGATCTATTAGCTAATTGCAAAATTACTGGTGTCTCTTTAAGCTCTCCCATACAAAATTTCTTATAATGGTAATAAGGCATAAGGTTTACACTGGCGCCAAAATCAAGAAGGGCACCATCTATATGATAGTCTCCTATACAACAAGCTATGGTGGGGGTACCAGGATCTTTCAGTTTGGGAGGTGTATCATGTTTCAGAATTGAACTAACCAGCTTAGTGAGAAAAATCTTTTTGGATACTTTAGATTTGGCTTGGCGTTTATGGGTACACATATCTTGAAGAAATTTAGCATTAGAAGGGATCTGGCAGATAGCATCAAGGAAGGTATGTTTATATTGACTTGTTTAAAGATCCCAAGGATTTCTTCGGCGGTCTTTCAGGATTTCAAGGTTGAAGAAGGGTCCTTGAGGGATGCAGGAAAAGGTACTTTTGGAATGTATTTAGCTGCATCATGCTCTCTAACATCAGTTGGATCATAATCAGGTGGAAGATAAGGGTCATCTTAGGATGGCTGATTGATCGTCGGATCGGGTGATCGATCCTCCAAACTGATACATTCACCAACTTGATTATCTATGGTTTTGCTACTTCTAAGGGTCATAACAGCTTCGGCACTCTCAAAGTTTTTGCTTTCTACATAGTATTGGCCTCTCGGGCTGGTGACAGGTTGACTTGGCAAGTGTCCTTCCTCTCTGTTTGATAAGGTGTTAGAGAGTTGGCCCAACAAATTAACAAGTTTGGCACTGGATTGGGTATTAGAATTACACTGATTCTTTATTCTAAACACATTATTTTGCATTCTGCAAATATCAATTTTTAGGTCACTTCTCATTTCACTAAAATTTTCATTTATGCCTCAAAGGATGGAACTCAGAGTTGGTTGAAAGGTTGTATGGGTCAGATTGGCTGAAGTTGGTTGTGGAAGGTACCCAGGATTTGGATTTGCAGAGGTTTTAGGTAGGTACTTGAAAACAGAAGGATTAAGTGTATCATTTTGTCCTTGAAAGTTACTTGACTGTTGTGGCTTCCAACTTAAATTAGGATGATTTCTCCAACTTGGATTATAAGTATTAGAATAAGGGTTACTGAAGTTTGGAAAAACCATAAGTTGCATTAGTTTGTTCAAGAAAAAAGTCAGGGAAATTCGGAGCCAAGTGGCAATCAGGGATATGATGATCAGAGCTAAGACAAACGGCACAGGTTTCAGAAGAAGTGTGAGGCAATTCATGAGTTAGAATTTGACTTGTTCTCAACTGATTTAAATCTTTAGTTACGAGAGCTACTTATGGGGAGAGACTTTGGACTTCAGAATTTTCATAAATTCCCCAAGATTACGAACAGTGGTAGACCGACTCATAGAAATTGAGGCATTGAGTTGTGATTTTTCAGTAAGGTTGTCATACATTTCACATAGAGCAGTCCATGGCTTACTAAGAACAACACCCCCGTAGCATGCTTCGACCATCTTCCTATAACAATTATTAAAACCATTGTAAAAACGAATGGGCTAACTACCACTCAGGTACCTCATAGTGGGGACATTCTCTAAGAAGATCCTTAAATCTTTCCCAAGCTTCATGAAACATCTCATCTTCATTTTGCTTAAAAGAGATAATCATTCAATGATAGTTTTGAGTTTTAATGATAGGGAAATATTTTTAAAGGAAGGCATCCTGAAATGGATCGCATGTTGAAATTGAATTTGGAGTTAAGGTTTGCAGCCAATGTTCAGCGTTGTCTTTCAAAGAAAAAGGGAAGTGCTTGAGTGTACGGACCCATTCCCTCGACCCGGCTCGACCGCGTCGATTGAGGGGCGATCCATTCTTGGCCTATTTCCGCGTCAAGCGCGATCGGCTGATCGCAAGGCCTCTTTGCGACCCCAGGGGTGATTTGGTCAAATTGTGCCTTGTGGGTTGGTTTCACACACGTGAAGTGCACACACAGCCTTGTAATGATGTATGTGCTTGATTAGATCACCAGGGAATCCCAAGATCGGAGGATATGGATTAGATCGGGTTTTTAGCAGCTAGGAATAGATCTGGCCTATCGGACGACCATGATCTAATCTTAGCCACACATATATAAAACCCTCTTAAACCATTCTCTCTCTCATGAGGGTTCTATACCGCTCGATAGCTCTCTTCCGCTATCGACTGGAGAGAGAGGAGACCTTGGTAGCGGTGGTCGTGACCAGGAAGGAGAGGAGGACTTGGCGATGTCGGCGGCGAAGACGGAGAGCTTGGAGACGGGGATGACAATTGCAGCCGGAGAAGAGGAGGATAGGAGGAGATCTCGGCCAAAAATCGAACCCAGAGGTAGGGATTCCTACCCTAATCCTTGATGAGGCCTTTAGGATGTGGATTGTTGCATGCTAGCATAGGATTGTGATGCTCTGCTACTCTCGTGTTTGTTCTATTGCTTCTGTGACTTCTCTATTGATGTCATTCCCTTCTTATAGCATGGCATAGAGTAGAACCCTACAGGGCTTTATGCTCACCCTAGCCGGGATTTGTTTTGCAGGTGCAGGTATCGTTCCTTCCACTTCACTAGCCACATGCGGGTCAACTCTTGGAGGTGCTTCTACTTCGGGTAGATTTTTAGGTTGTTGCCAGATTAGAGGGCTCAATTCAGTATTTTACATTTATTTGATGTCGTTAACTCTTGGGAACTTATGTTTCGCATTTGAGGGCAAATTTTATAACTTTAAATTTGATATTAATGTGGAATGATGTATATCTAAATGTTTAAATTGGATCTGTAATAACGATAGTAGTTGTAAATCTACATTTCTGCCCACTTGATCTAGCTCGTTACATTTATCATTAATACTAGAGATTGTATAGGTTCCGTGTGTAAGAATTATAGAGGAGACTTTGTCGAAATTTATGCGCCCATTGTTGATTGAACAAGTTTAGGTTGCTCACTCCCCGATCTGGATGGGTTTTTTGGCTCGAGGCGTGACAGTTTGGTATCAGAACAGGTTGTAGGTCTTTTGGGATAGGATTAGGTCCACGGTTGAGATTTGAACGGGGTTGGAATAGTTTTAAGTCTAGAACATCCTTGCATTCTTGACTTTTTGCCGAGTGTGACATGTTTTTTTTATTGATGTGATGATCAGTTTTGGTCTCTAATGAAAGAATATCAGTGTCTCTGGTGTTTGTGCAGATTGGGAGGAAACGAGTACGCCTTGTAGTAGTACGCCTAGGTACGACGCGCGATGAGTGTGCTGCCCGGCGGGCCGAGGAGGCCGAGGCATGCCGGTTTCTTGAACCTGCACCGGCACCAAAGGCAGATTTAGCCAATCACAGCGGGATGGGGGAGGCTTCCTTTCACGCCCTGGAGGCTCCTTCCGCCACTATTGGGCAATCGTTAGCGGCTGAGGTAGCAGACTTCCAGCGGCAGAACCCGTCAAGGTTCAACGGTAGGAGTGGAGACGCGATGGTGACAGACGAGTGGCTGGAGAGCATCACTCACATGCTAGACCTTCTCTTCGGCGAGGATGGCCCACTCCGGGTCAAACTCGGGGCCTTCCAGCTCGATGGGGACGCCAGGGACTGGTGTCCAGGCCACCAGAGTAGGAGGAGGGTTGCCGTCGTGGTCGGCGTTTCGCACTGCCTTCCTTGAGGTGTACTTCCCCCAGAGTACACGGGCAGCGATGACCGAGGAGTACCTGACCCTCACTCAGGGTACTCACACAGTGCAACAGTTTGCGAGCCGCTTCACCTACCTGGCTAGGTATGCTGGACCAATGGCAGCTGTGAGGACCTGTCCCTCTACCCCTGTGGCTCGTTGTGGACCGCAAGGGCAATTTGGTAAAATTGTGCCATGTTGGTTTGTTTCACACCTGCGTGTGCACACACTGACCTTGTTTGTGTTAGTGCTTGATTAGAATGGTTAGGTGGACCCGGGATCAGATGATCCCAGCTTGGGCGTGCGGAAGCTTGCTTTTGGGCAGCTGACAGCCCGTGAACGATCGCTCGCTCCTAGGAGCGATCGATCGAACTCGTGAGCGAGTCGGTGGGTTTTTGACCCGTTTGGATCGATCCAGCCTGTCTCGGATCGATCCGACTTGGTGTGGGATCGATCCGGACTGTCTCGGATCGATTCGACTTGGTGTGGGATCGATCCGGACTGTCTCGGATCGATTCGACTTGGTGTGGGATCGATCCGGACTGTCTCGGATCGATTCGACTTGGTGTGGGATCGATCCGGACTGGCTTTTCTGCTTCGATTCTTTCGCGAGCGATCGATCGCTCCTTGGAGCGATCAATCGGATTCGGCCTCAATGGCTTTTCTGCTTCGAGAGGACGGTCGCCGTTGGTCGTCGCTCTCCCTTGTCAGAAGGGGAGGACTTTCCCTCCTCCTTCCCCTTTTTCCCCCTTCCCCTTTTCCCTTCTTTTCTTCCTCTTCTCCTCCTCCTTCTTTTCCTTTCTTCTTCCTTCTTTCTTCTTCTCCCGCGGCTCTGTTTTCTTCCCCTGTTTTCCGGCAGCCCCTTCTTCTTCACCGTTCTCCCTCCTCCGGTCACCGTTTTGTGTGTTCCAAGGCTGGTTGGAACCGTGGCAACGAGAGGAAGATCCTTGAAGTGGTTTGGAGCTTCGTTGGTGACCAGTTCGTAGGGAATCAGCCGAGGAGTGCGTGTCCGGTAGGTTTCTACCTACGGATGTTGTTTTTGGGTTTTCTCTAGATCTGGCCGTTGGATCTTGTTGATCTTTGTCTTGTTGGATTTCTCTTGCTGAGTAGAATTTCTGTTATAAATTGTATAAGCTTTGGTTGAGATCTTAGTAGGATTTATGCATGATTAATCTCGGATTTTCCGGTTTCTGCTGTTCTTGAAGAACAGTGCGCTTGCGGCGTGTTTTCCGGCCAGTACGTGCATGTGCTTGGGTTGTGATTAACATGACAGTTGTAGACCTTTGAATCTACTCTCTAACCCAACTGATTTTATAATTTTCCGAGTTTCCTACAAATTGTTATGAATTGATTACTGGAGGGATGCGTTGCAGCAATTAATTGGTATGTTAGTTTGATTAATGGTTTTGATTAGTGTTTTCCCGTTAATCCAACCGTTGGATGATTATGGATTTTGGATATGTTTATCCTGGTATGTAGATCTACTGATAGCTAAGTTGGATCTTGAATCCGACGTCGCCAGGACGTCGGATCGACGGGATCAATTAGCTCCTAAGTGGAGGTTTTGGTGTTTTGAATATAATATTATATTTCGGAATATAATATTATATGCTTAATGTTCATCATCGTTTTCGGGGTTGCTTCCCGTTGTAGTAGTCCGCGGTATACGGTCGTGGTACTGTCCTAATGCCGGGACCCACTGCGGATCGGCTAGCAGCGGTTGGTAGTACCGCTGCAGCGATCCGGTTGACTTATATGATGTTTGCCATACTGTTGCATGCTTTACTTCTTATCTGTGTATGTCATAGCATGCATTGTTGATCTGTACATTAGTTGCATTGGTTAGGGCGTGGGTGATCTGTGAGTCGCCGTTCCGAGGCTGGAAGCTCGGACTTAGCCTTAGGATCGGGGTTGGGTAGTTTGGACCCGGTTCGAATTGTGGATTCCAGTCGAATTTGATGATAAGCTTAGATGTCTGGTACACCTATTGATTGATGATGTTTAGAGGTCGTGTCGGCCTCGAGCCAGGTGTTGAGGGTGCCACCGGTGTCGGGTCTTGTTCTTGGGGGGGGGAGGGAAGGGTTAGTCCGGCCCAGGCAGTGTCTGTTCCTGCCAGCAGTGGCGACTAGTGTGGGCCCAGTCCGCGATGGGTGACCGCAGCTGGAACCCTGCGACACTAGGTGTATCTAGGATGGGCCCAGTCCGTTGGGGTGACCATGGTTGGATATGCCTAGAGACACCGGTGAAGGTTTGTGGGACCCTTGCAGCACACTCAAGTTTGGCTTGAGGGCGACACTGTTGCGTTTCCCTCTTCCTTCTGTGTGACGTAGTGTAGAACCCTATTGAGCTTAGTGCTCACATCTACCCGGGCTGCGTTTTGCAGGTGCAGGCGTCAGTTCTTCTTCTGTGGCCCCTACCGGGCAGTTGGTCGGCGGTGTGGCGGCGCCTGGTGGACTTTGAGAGGTGGTGATCGTTTACTGCTTTTACCCTATGTTAGATAGTCTCCTACGGAAGTAATGTTGTATTTGAATCTTCCCCTCTTCGAGGATATGTATATTAAATTCACTTGGGTTTGTAATCTGTGGTTCGAGGCTTATTAAATTATTGTTTTTAAATTGAGGGTGTTTTGTGATAAACTGTTAGGGAGACCAATAGGTTAGAGGGAACCCTCGCCAGCTTTGTTTTCCGCGTTTCGTTAGGTTCCGGTTCGCGTCGCCCGGCAAGGTTGGACTTTTGCGGGTCGGGGCGTGACAGCAGCTGACCCCACTGCGAGAGCCCAGCTGTTCGAGAGAGGGTTGAGACCAAAGCTACGGAGGCTGGATAGACGCGCAGCAGTCGGTGACTTACCAGGTGGTGTTGGGTGTTGTGCTAGTAGTGGAGGACCGATGGCAGGAGAGGCCGAGGGCAGTACAACCAGTGGCTGGTGGAGGAGGCAGAGGTTAGCCTCAGATGCCCAAGGTTAGAGAAGGCCCGTGGAGTAGATAGAGACACCAGCAGCACCAGCGGCCTTACCCCCAGCTGAATATCAGCAACGTCCACCCCAGTACCAGCAGCAGCAGCAGCCTGGGCAACTCATCTTTGCAAGGATTGTCCTCTACGACTGGCGCATGGAGGTCGAGGCGGAGGTTGGCAGAGAGGAGGAGGTTGGCAGAGAGGAGGAGCAGTAGCAGATGTGGCCGTGGTAGAGACAGAGCAGGTCCCAGGGGTGAGGTGTACGCACTTCCTGACCGCCAGTTCCCAAACGCAGTGCAGCCACTGTACCAGCCCCATCAGTACCCGTAGGCACCCCAGCAGCCATTAGAACTAGTACAGACCCCAGCTGAGCCTCCAGTCCTTCGAGGTATGTTTCAGCTTTTCAATTCTTTTGTGGATGCGTTGATAGATTCTGGAGCTTCCCATTCGTTTGTGGCTAGGTCGTGTGTGACATCATTAGGGCTGGAGACCGAAGCACTCAGAGTTGCACTACACTTATACACACCGGTCGGCGGAGGAGCTCAGGTTGAGCAAATTTGTCGAGCATGCGAGTTGGAGGTTGGGGGCCTCCGCATTCTCCTAGACCTTCGGGTGCTAGACATGGTCGCCTTCGACGTGATACTCGTTATGGCTTGGCTGACATCATACCGAGCCGTCATCGACTGTGGGCGTCATAGGGGACTGCCTGGACACCGGACGATGTTTGCTTTATGTTGTTGGGGGACTGACAGTCTGTCGATTCTATTGCTTGTTGTTGTTTTCCGAGACGCGAGAGCCAGCTGTTAGCCTTGTTGGTGCGTCTTTCCTTGTTTGGTGCAGAGGGCAGCCGAGAGGTTTGCTTTCCCAGGGTGGTCTGCGAGTTTATCGATGTGTTCCCAGACGAGCTTCTAAGACTTCCTCCCTCCAGAGCGATTGACTTGGAGATAGATCTGGTTTCGGGTAGAGGACCGATTTCCTTACCAGCTTATCGGATGGCACTAGCGGAGCATAAGGAGCTGAGAACACAGTTGGACAAACAGATTGATCGAGGTTTCATTCGCTGTAGCACTTCACCGTGGGGAGCGCCGTAACTATTTGCGAAGAAGGGCGGTACATGATATCGCTCAAATGTGTCACAACACGGCAGTTCAGTGCAGCATAAGATAAGAGAGGTCGACCCCGTAGAGAGACAAACAGAAAACATCAAAAACGCAAATAACAATGAATTGAAGACAAACGAGAACTTAAGAATTAACTAAATTAGATCAAAAGATTTAATTTATACCTAAGATTAATAAGGCTAGGCATCGAGAATCACTTCACTCGGACTTAGGTTCTTCTTTTCTCAATGGTTCATACAATAGTACTCAGTCATGTGATGCACATTTCAATCACCTTAATCGGAAGAAATGGAATTTACAAATCTAACAAAATATATAAATGTCTCTTCCTACGATTGATTCTTCCTTTTATAGCTCTAACTTTATCCTTCCAAAACCTAAGAATATACGATACCGACTGTTACTACAGGCACCGTATAGTAAAAGTTCATCGGGACAAATTCCTAACCCTATCTTACCAGATCTTTAAGAATACACAGTACCAACTCTCACAATTGGCAATGCATTGCAAAGAATTCAAAAGATAAAGTAGGTAAATAATAGATATAACCATGGGATTACAAGATCATGAAAGAAGCATGAGTAGATTCATAATATCATTTATCCACATAGAAATCCATAATCTAAAAATAATCCTTGAAGATTCAATACATGGAAAAGAGTTTAACAATAAAGATTAAAACTATGAACAATGATGAAGAAGAAACCCTAATCCTTGCTAAGTCATCCGTCCGCCATGCATGTGGATTACTCGGTGATGTGTTGTCGCAAGCAACCAAAAATAAAACAAATACTCGTTAAAATAAATGTAGTAGTGCGAGTACGAGTCGATCCCACGATGAGTGTCTAATATAAGTTTTGTGCTATGTGAACAAGATGGGGGGTTTTGAGTAAAACGAAAATAAAATAGAAATAATCGAAATTGAAGAAACGAATTGAATCAAGAGAACAAACCTTGGCCTAAGTCAACATCCACCATCAGAATTAAACAACTGATCATTGATGCAAAAATATACCAGTTCATACCTCGAATATTAACCATTCGAATTAAATTCGAATCTCTCCTAACTCATAGTTAATTAGAAACAAGCGATCCAATCAACCCAAACTACTAAACAATCCAAGACACGCGCTGTAGAATTAATCCAGTAGCAGCATTAAGAATAGGAAGATCGATGAAGCTAAACAACACAAGCACACGCGGTTGCATTTAATCTAGTCGAATATTCTTCCTATGATCTATTAATCTCTGAAACGCAATAAATCAATAGATCTCAGTTGCCTCGCAGATTAGAGGGATCAAACAATTACGGATTTAATATCCAACCTAGCAGTAGATCGCAATGAATAATAAACTAGTAGGCCTCCTAGCAATTAGACAAGACAATCATGAACATCCAATCACAGAAGAACATTCAATACTCCAGTATAAACTGAATAATAAAAATAGATTAGATCTCACAGTTTCATTGATTCCGAGGTTTCAGTTTCCTTGACCACGCAAGGCCATCCAGAACAATCCTCAAAAGATTCCAATCAGCTAGAGAAAACCTAGGAAAAATATAAGAGTAGAAAGTAGCAGCCAAAAGTATCTTGGAATCCTTCCTCAAACCCTAGAAAGAGTCCTATTTATAGCCTTAAGTGTCTCCAACCTCGGATTAGATCTGAGCCGTTAATTTTCTTCACTGACGAAGGTAAGATCGATCCTTGCATAAGTGTAAGATCGATCCTTCCATAAGTGTAAGATCGATCCTTTGATATCAACATGTTCAATTTCTGGCTACGCCCGAGGAAGATCGATCCTTTGAAAGAGGAATGATCGATCCTTCTCAGTAGGATGGATCCTTGAAAGAGTAGGATGGATCCTTTGCCTCGGCGATTTCCTCAATATTCTGGAGTGAAAGGAGGATCGATCCTTCTATGATCATCTGAAAAGTATGTTCTCTGTCAGGTCTGTCTGCATAAAGTACAATCCAGACTGCGCCATTGGTATTAAAATTGCCGTAACTTCCTCTAAAAACTCAGAATCACGAACCGTAAAATTTTCAAGAAACTAGACTTCAAGAGCTTTCCAACGATATATGGTACTTTATCTGGTTCGTCATCAGCAGTTACAGTTTAATCTTTAAAGTTGATTCATATACTATTTTCAGATTCTTTTCGAACTTAAGGACTTCAATTGAATCCTAAATCAAGATATAAGAATAATGAGTGTATTTAGGTACCAAAGAAAGTCTAAGTATTAAGGGATAAAAATATAACATTATGCGTCATCATCAAATTCCCCCACACTTAGTTTTCGCTCGTCCTCGGGTAAAACTAAAACTCACTCTACTCAACATATCAAGGTTGCAACACCATCAACATAGAACAATCAAGCGCTTCACAACTCATAACATATTATGAACAAACATTTTTCGACAACTTAAAAATCAATCAGTAAGCATTTTCACTTGAAGATGGAGCAAACTTTTCGTGCCCCGACCCGCGAAAGCCCAACCGGGCCGGGAGACGCGAACCGAAACCCACAAAACGCGGAAAACAAAGCTGGCGAGGGTTCCATCTAACCTATTGGTCTCCCTAACAGTCCACCAAAGCACCCTCAATTAAAGATACAACACTGATTAGTAAAACCTCGAACCACAGATTTAAAAACCAAAGTGTTAAATATACAAATCCTCGGAGAGGGGAAGATTCAAGGTACAACATTACTCCCGTAGGAGACTAACTAACATAGGGTAAAAGCAGTAAACGATCACCACCTCTCAAAGTCCACCAGGCGCCGCCGCACCGCCGACCAACTGCCCGGTAGGGGCCACAGAAGAGGAACTGACGCCTGCACCTGCAAAACGCAGCCCGGGTAGGTGTGAGCACTAAGCTCAGTAGGGATCTACACTACGCCACACATAAGGAAGAGGAAAACGCAACAGTGTCACCCTCAAGCCAGACTCGAGTGAGCTACAATGGTCCCATTACCATTCACCGGTGATCTCTAGGCATATCCAACCAGGGTCACCCCAACGGACTGGGCCCATCTTGGATACACCTAGTGTCGCAGGGTTCCAGCTGTGGTCACCCGTTACTCACTGGGCCCACACTGATGCCCCTGCTAGCAGGAACGGACACTGCCCAAAGAATACGACCCGCCACCGGTGGCATCCTCAACACCTGACTTGAGGCCGACATAACCTCTAATTATCATCGAGCAACAGGTGTACCAGTCCTCCAAGCCTATCATCGAATCGACTGGACACCACAATTCAAACCGGGTCCAAACAACCCAACCCCGGTCCTAGGGCTAAGTCCGAGTTTCCAGCCTCGGGACGGCGACCCAGAGATCACCCATGCCCTAACCAATGCAACTAATGTACAAGACAACAATGCATGCTATGACATACATAGGTAAGAGGCAAGGCATGCAACAGTATGTCAAGCATCATATAAGTCTACTGGATCGCTGCAGCGGTACTACCAATCGCTGCCATCCGATCCGCAGCGGCTCCCGGTATTACGACGTTACCGCGACCGTCAACCGCGGACTCCAGCAACGGGAAGCAACCCCGAAAACCGCTGATGAACAGTACACAATATAATATTATATTCCGAAATATAATATTATATTCAAACACCCAAAACCACTACTTAGGAGCTAATTGATCCCATCGATCCGACATCCAAACGACGTCAGATTCAAGATCCAACTTAGCCACCAGTAGGTGTATATACCCGAATCATCATATCCAAAATTCATAGTCATCCAACGGTTGGATTAACGGGAAAATACAAATCAAAACCGCTAATCATCTCACTTCCCAATTTAATTGCTGCAACGCAGCCCTTCAGAAAACAATTCATAACAAATCGTACAAATATTGGAAAAATATGACATAAGATGGAATGGAAAGATAACGAAGAGAGCTACAACTCTTATGTTTATCAAGAGCCAAGGTCATGTACTCCCCGGCCGGAAAACTCGCCGCAAGCCGGCTGTTTCTCAAGAGCAGCAGAAAACCAGAAATCCGAGACTAATCATGCATAAAACCTACTCAAATCTCAACTGATTAAAATGAAACTTAAATCAGTAATTCTAACAGGTATAAGGAATCCAACAAAGCAAGGATCAACAAGATCCAACGGCTAGATCTAGAGAAAACCCGAAAATAACATCAGTAGGTATAACCCTACCTAGCTGCGCTTTCCTCAGCTGATTCCCCACGATTTGATCACCAACAAGCCTCCAAACCACTTCAGGGATCTTCCTTTCGTTGTCACGAATCCAACGAGCCTTAGAACGCCAGAAAAGATGGTCGGAGGAGAGAGAACGGAGGTGATGAAGCTTGGCTGTCGGAATAGGGGAAGAAGCAGAGCTTCGGGAGAGAAAGAAAGAGGGAAGAAGAAAGGAGGAGAAGGGGGAGGAGAAGGGGAAGAAAAGGAGGGGAAAGGGGGAGGGGAAAGCCGGGGGAAGGGGGAAAAAGTGAGGGGAGGGGAGGGAAAGTCCTCCCCCTCTGACAGGAGAGAGCGACGGCCAACGGCGGCCGTCCTCGCGAAGCAGAAAACCAACCGACTTATGAATGATCGATCCTTTCTCAAGGGAGGATCGATCCTTCATGACGATCTCACAAGACTTTCTGGCACCACAAGGATCGATCTTCTAGCTATGAAGGATCGATCCTCTTTGTGCTGAAAGCTAAACTTGGGCAAGAACTCAAGCCCAAGTCCGGATCTTTCGATCCCGGGTCCACCTAGCCATTCTAAACAAGCATTAACACAAATAAGGGCAGTGTGTGCACACGCGGGTGTGAAACAAACCAACAAGGCGCAATTTACCAAATTGCCCTTGCGGTCCAAGAAACAATGCGATCCACCGGATCGCGCGCTCGACGCGAAACAAACCAACGAGCCACGGGCCCGACCCAACCGGTCGACCCAGGAGTAGAGGGACGGGTCCTCACAAAACTAAATAAGTAGACCCTCACGGAAATTAACACTCAACTCTCATGTGTTTGAAGGGTATGTATTTCAGTCAAATTCATTCCAATGAAAATGATCTACCATAAGCTTGCATATCTTCTCATTCTCCACCACTAGAATCACATGCATAACACAAATCATAAGGACTTCAAAAGGTTGTAATGGGGTCCAGGATCTAGGTGAGTAATATTTGGGAATGTAGCTCAAAAGCCAATGGAACTAATGGAGCAAAAATGCATCAATAAGACATGTACAACCAATTACTACATTCAACAACTTCTTCAACTTGGCTTTAAATTACTCAAACCATGTAAAACTTCCTCTTTTGTAGAACTCGTACATAGATACACCCCTCTCTTGGAGTATTAGGAAGATTCATAAACACATTTTGTAACATTAAAAATAGTTTCCTCCTTCACTTACTTCTTTCTTTCTTTTTTTTTCTTATTCAAATATAGCCATACCACAAATCCAAATACCCCCACACTTGAACTTTTGCACCCATACATGTCATAATGATGATCAATGCTCCACTAGTTTTATGGCTTGGGTAACGGCATTGGTTTTCAGGTTTAAAGCTTGTAATGTAGGTTAACAATGAAGTCAATAAATCTCAAAGGTGTTTAGCAAAAGGAAAATTTAATCACAAAGTAGGCTATTTGGCTTATGTAGCTTATAACAAAGATGGTCTTAATCATGTTCATGTATGCATGTGTCAATGTGACTTCGAATAGAAGCAAAACAAGTTCTAGAGAAACAAATCCATGAAAGAATATCTCTAATGAAAGAAAATAATGAGACTGATATGAATGTCTCAGTCTAAAGGCTTAAAATCTCACCAGCTGTTGTCTACTTATTTTGTCATTACCATCTCAAGGAAAATAACTCACTACAAAAAAAGATGAATTCGATGGCACACAAAAAATGCTATGAAAACCATTCAATAGAATAAAAGTGACTGTTATAGCATGCGGTGTGCTATGAAAAGTATCGAATTTTAATAACACTTTTTCAAAGTTATAAATTTATGTCATCTAAAATTGAAGATAACACTTTAAAAGACATGTGAATATTATAATATGACAACTAAACTAATCTAAGCTATGAATTATTTTTCATAGCTTTATAAAAATGCTATTCATAATATTCAAATACTGTTTTGCTTCCTAATTATAATAGTGCTATGTCATACTTATTATAACATGTGGAAAGTGTTATGCTTAACTTATTATAATATTGCAGTAGTGCGTTGCTTTAGTTATTATAGCAGCCTAATAATGCTATATTTTACTCATCATAACTATTAAATAATATTATGAAATACACATTATAACATCGAAATAATTTTATATTTTGTCGGTTATAACAACCACGTAGTGCTATGATTCACTTATTACAGCATGCAAATAATGTTGTGGTAGACTTATTATAGTGTCCTATTAGTACTGTTTTTTGCTTATTGTAACGTTCTAATAGTGCTATGAATTGAATCTTCTAGCATTCATATAGTGCTATGAAATAAATTTTATAGCATTCATATAGTGCTATGTTTTACTTATTATGTAATTCAAATATTGCTATGCTTTAATTAAAAGAGCATTCAACATATGTTATGTTTTCCTTATTAAAGCATCCAAATAGTGATATGTTTTTCTTAATATATCATCTGAATAGTGCTATATATTGCTTTGTATAACACTCGCACGGTGCTATGATAATTTTTTATATGATTCAAATACTGCTATAATTTGCTTATTATTGTCGAAGAAAAATGTTATGTTTTACATAATTTAGCATTCAAATAGAGTCATTAATAAATATGAACCTCTAAGATAACATTTTTTGGGTGTTATGTTTGCTTTATCATAACATTCACAGAGTGTTATTATTATCTACATTTAAATTGAATATAATATTTTATAAATGCTATGCTTTTTAATTTTTTGAACATGATATTAATTCTATGCTTTCGATTGGACTAAACTAACATGTTACGAATGCTACCACATGTTAAAATAAGATATTACAGCTTCTTATTCACAACATAGCAAACATTCATGTATTAAAGAAAATAGCATTTGCGAAAGCTCTTAAAATCAGCATCCACTACAAAAGGAATAAAAGTATTGTTAACTTCAAACAAGATAATCTAAGTGCAACAAAATTTCAAATTTTGTTTCGGCATCAATATCATTGCATGACTACAAATTTAGTAGGCCAAGCCACAGTTGTACCTAACGCTTCTTCCATATATGTCATGTAGGATGTAGGTCTCTGCAAAAGTGCATCTTTTTCTTTCACTGCATCTACCCAAACTCTGACTGCATCAGGTCCAAGAGGTATACCGTGCACCACTGCTTTAGGGTCAGTTGACGAAAGAGATCTGTCACACCCCGACCTAGAAAACCCATCCAGATCGAGGCGTCAGCCACCTAAACCTGTTTACATCATCAATTGGCGCACAAGTGTATAACTGCTATGAATTTAAACAATTTAATCCACAAGTTCATAAAAATTTCGGCAAAGTTCCCTTTATAATTATAACACAAGAAGCCTATACATTTGATAATTTTACAATTTCAACATAACCTTCCTCAACATCTATATTAAAGAATATTACAATATTTCTCAAATAGAATTGAATTAACAACCATACAACTTTTTTCTTGGATACATCAGACTATACATCAATTTGTACATCATTGATTAAAACTGTAAATTAACTGTAGAAGAACTCCTCGAAGCTTCAAGTCCTCGATCACCTCAAATTGTCGCGCCATCTTCTAGAAGAACACCTGAAATAAGGAACTGCATTGACCTCCATCGCCGATGCAATCCAGGTAGGGTGAGCAACAATGCCCAGTAAGGTTCTACTCTACGTCACACTCAAGGGAGGGAAAACAACAACAATATTATCCTTCATCCCAAGGCTAACGTGAAGCATCTCACATCGTCGATCCAGAATGGACCCCTAAATAGGGTCACCCTTACCCAAGCGGCGAAACAAGGAGGACGGCTAACACGAGCCCGGACCCACCGCCGGAGCTCTCACCGTACACCACCCCTTGTACGGGAACATACGTCATAGACATCGACATCCACATTTAGGCCCTTGGGACAACCAGACAATACGACCTCTATTCCTCAATATCATAATTCGAATGATTATATCTAGGTTACAACCTCGATCAACACAGATCATCACCACATACTCTCGTCCTAGTCCTCAACTAACCAAACCCCGATCCTAGGGCTAGATCCGGGCTACCCGAGAACCCCGAATCGGCGATCGAATCCATCGCCTACCACCTAACTTGAATGCCTCTAATGCAAGCATCATGCATGAGCTTATTCAAACAACTAGGTCTAGATGTCTCTACATGACAAATCATCAGTCAAATGTCCAACATGATATACCGTAGTTATAGAGTAGGGTTTAGCATTACAGTGCTATATATAGTCCAACCATGGCATTCATACATCAAACCCATATATAATATCATTCGATAAACAAGGGCACTCCCTCGCCCCAATTATTATCTAAACATCCCAAGGGCATCACTTCCTTGGTTAACCCACCAATAAATAAAACGGGCACACAGCCGGCCCCTAAGCTTAAGCATCATATACGAGTACATAATCAAAATGAATAACTTGAAGTCATAATAATTAAATAGGGAACAAATGGCATTCAACTAAGCCTTTAAGCTAATGCCAACATGAAACCAATTGAGGAGAGGAAGAAGGGGAAAATAGAGAGGTTAAGCATCAGAGGAAAACACAGTTGTCGATTAAACCAAAACCTTCGTCAAAACTCAATCGGTCTAGTTGAAGGACAACGAAGAAAACTTCAAACGAAAGTTAACCTCCACCATTAGCATTTCATTCAATTATTGATTCAAAGAGTCAGAAGGATATTAAGACTCAATCGACTAGGCTGAACACCCAATCTGCATAACCTAGCTAAACCATAGCAACCCATAATCGCAGGGAACTATAGCAATAATCGATCGGGCGTCAAACATTTCAACAACTATGAGCCACTGCATAAGATGAAATAGGCTGGAAAGCTAGGAAGAAGGGGAGTACAATAACCTACACTCGGCAGCCCAACCTTCCAGCAACGACTACAAAGTACTTTAATGGTG
Organism: Narthecium ossifragum; assembly: GCA_963920575.1. NCBI lineage: Eukaryota > Viridiplantae > Streptophyta > Magnoliopsida > Dioscoreales > Nartheciaceae > Narthecium > Narthecium ossifragum. Next base: position 20,955,497 of record OY986964.1, on the reverse strand, counting down.
AACTGAAGAACACTTGGTGGAAAGAAGAGGGGAAGATAGGACAGCTACCGATCCAACCCAAAGCCTCAGCCAACAATCCATATGGTAAGGGAACATAGCTCTCATTCCTAACGGATGAAGCATCAAGGGGAAGGAAACTGGGAATTCCTCCAATCAAAACCCAACCCTCGACCTTAGCCGAGCCACCAACTGCCAGCGTCCCCAGTCGATCGGGTGATTAATAGAGCATGGAAACCCTTGGGGAAATCCAAACAACCACCATGAAGCCAGCCCAAGCTCGGGAGGTAACTGGGAGAGGGACGTCACATGCCCAGCAAACCAAAGGATGGGAAAACCCAACTGCTGTGGTACAAGGTGAGAGCTAAGGAGGACAAGGAACTCACGGAGTAGACAACCTCGTCACTCCAACTATAACCAGCAACCCAAACCAAACACCATGGCAGGAAAGAAAAGAACACCACCAACCACAAACCACGAACGCAAAGCATAGTAGAAGAATGGAGCAGGAAACAGGGCAGAGCCAGAGGAATCCGATCAAACCCGGAGCACGAGATGGGAACCCATTGATCAACCAAAACCAAAGAAGAAAGGAAGGAATATCCTCGGAAAAGTACATCGAGAGCCAAGAAATCCTAGGGGAAAACTAACGAGAAATCACATAAGAAATCCAAAGAGAAATCCACAAAGGTACTCCTAATGGTCTAATCAAGCACATACATCATCACAAGGCCGTGTGTGCGCTACGCGTGTGTGAAACCCACTCCGCCTAGGGTAATTTACCAAATTATCCCCGGAGCCGCAACGATCAAAGGGGATCGCAAAGCAAGGCCAACTAAGCCAAACCAACCGAACCAGACCCTCGACCGACGCGGTCGGACCAGATTGAACGTACGGGTCCTCACAAGATCCCTCAGCAACTAATTTTTCATCATCAAACCAGCATAGGATCTTTCACTTTCCAGAATGTAACTCTGAGCTAGCATTCTACATTAGAAAGACAAACATTAATTAACAAATAATCAAATAAATGCATAAATAGAAATTTTGAAAATGCAATCCCAATTAGAAGCTTTAGTATGATTTTTACCTTATCAGAAGATGTAGGTACGTCTGGTCCTTTCTCGTTATCTTGACCTTCCTTCTGTGATTCCAAATAGATGTTAAACACTGTAAATAGAAGAAATGTTCATAGATCAATTACATGAACTAGTACTCACCTGTATTTTCATATAGTTATCAATTATGCTTTGCGTATTGCTCATCCTGTCAATCATAGAGTTAACTTGTTGTTGAAGCTGCACAATAGTGTCGTCCCTTTGTGCCAATAATCTAAACTGTGAAGGTGTAACTCCAAACCCTACTCCCGTCACTTGCCCACGAGGTTCTCGACCGAACACTTGTGAAAGGGGATCTTCTAAGAAATTTTTTGGAGGCATGGATGAAGATTCCTTTGCATGGTCCTCCAGTACCCTCTGAGGTAACACAAACAAAATATCTTCTTCATTTTAGAGGATTGGAAATAAATTGCAAAAAATATACATAGAAATTGAATGCAAATTTTCTGAAAGGATCTACGCATTGAAAAAACAGAAGGATTATCCAAGTGCATTCAACATCTATAATCATTGGGAAAGACAATACTTGATTGAAAAAACAGAATTTATCCAGAATACCATAGCAACAACAAACATGTTAAAGAAGAACATGAAAAAATAAATGTTGCTATGTTTTCCACCTTGATATGGCATCATTGTAGGATTTGAGCAATGGAAATGGCAAGTGAATCTTGAAAGCAAAAATATTGGAGCCAAAAGCAAACATGCAAGACCTACTTGTTCATTGGGTTGATGAATGAGAAAATCACATTGTCACTCTTAAGAAAATTTCAATATAGATTGGACAAAAGGTTATAAAATTTGTTGATATGGAAAGGTAAAAATCATACTAAAGCAATATTGAAAACCTTAATAAAGTAAAGTACCTACAATAGTATTTGATGTTGTGGTTGTTACTGGCATGCCATCTTTTTTTGTGTGACCCTTAATCCAAACATCAACTCTACTTATAGATGAAGGATTTTCAGACTTTCTCATTACAAAAAAGAATGGTTAGAATTTAACCATATAATATAAGAATATTTTGCGACACTAAAATGTACATTAAAAGCCCATCTAAAAACTAGCAAAAAGGCACTACCATCTCCGCAGTCAATCTAGCATATCCTTTACGACTGCTTGTATGTGGTGTTTGATTCAATCTTCTACTTTTGATTTTTTCAGACTTTGTCTATAAGACAAATAAAATTCAGTGCCTTAAACAAAGTAATACACATAAATATGCTTTTGTTACTTACAGTGAACTCTGCACTCTTCTTCTTTTTAACAAAAGCATTCCAAACTTTATCCGATGGGAAATTATCAGGCTTAAGTTCTTTCAATCTTTGTTCATCTGTTGTCTTTCTAATTTGTGTTACTAATCTTGATTTAGATGCCCTCCACAATCTCGACATATTATTGAACACATATGCTCTCTGCCTACCTTCATGCACAATAAACTTTTGCTGCAAACAATAGTAATACATAGTTACAACTATAAAAAAAAACCAAAAAGTAAACAAGATAGAAGTAAGCATATCACTTATACACAATTTAATATTTGAAATCTACTTTACCTGTATAGAAGCCCATAGTACTTCGTTCATTTCATTAGTAATATATCTCCAATCGTCAATTGTGTAGGGTACAATTTGCCGAACTAAACATCCTAGATAAGTTGATAGTGTGACTGATGCTTCACCATAAGGCTGACCAAATTGGTTGAACAAAACTTCAACCCGTTGACTACTTTCTGTGGAAATAGTCTTCACCTTGGTGGGTGCCCTAGGTTTTCTTCGAGGTATTACTTCAGGGAAGGATGAGAAAACCATATCTTCCAACACATTTCTTTGCATATTTTCAACCATTTTCCTTCAATTAATACAGATAATTAATATAATGCTAAGAAAATAATTACTTGAAAGTAACAAGAGATTTTCTTCAGCTTAAAGAAGATAAAGCAAGGACCTCAGTACTTATTGACCACAATTATAGGGTACATGACCATTATGGAATGACCTTATATATTTATAATTTAACAAGAGACCAATCAATTCGAAAACTTGAGAAAGAATGAGCTTATATATTTATAATTTAACAAGAGAAAACAAGTTAGGAGAGAAGATAGGATATCCAGAGCAGCTGCCATGTTCTTGGCCATTGTGATGGACATACTTTACCTGCAAGCTAGCTAGCTAGTAGTCTGCTGGAGTTTGGGATGAGAGGAGATAGGATATCCAAGTTGCTTTACTTGCTGGAAATGAAACATTGAGCTTGTTATAGAACAATTTAGGATTGCTAAGAAAACAATAGTCAATTAATTTGCCTTTACTTATACTTGTTCAGGTGTATAATGCATGTTGGTTGTTACGTACGTAGATAATTTATGGTGTTATATGTGTACGTTTTGCATCAATTCATTATGCATGCATGTCAAGATCGATGAGAGAGATCAACAACTTACTTTGGTGAATCTATCTTCAAAGCTTAATCCATGGCCAGATTTAATTCTTATATATCTTCTTTGTATAAATTGTATCCATGCATGCTAGCTACTAGGGTTTACGAGTATGCCAATGCTTGCCTTTCTCTCTCTAATTAACTGTCCATTAAGTTAATTATATTCTCCTTTTTCATGCATTATATCCCTTTCTAATCCCTCTTCGTCAAAGTCTATTTCCTCTTCTAGGTGATTGATGCTAAATTCGATTACCAAATCCATAAAAGCATAGACCTAAAACTTGCTTAACTAAAAGAGTTTTTAAGATTTAGATTCTAGTAAGGTACGTGTTACAAATAGACTCAATCTGCTTCTAGAAAAAAAAATAAGAGAAGGAAGAACTTTTCTGTTAAATTGTTGCAATGAACTCTACTATTGCACCAAGTTGATCGACTACAGTAAAAGAAAGGATCAAAAAGTACAAAAGGAATTTGTATATGTTGGATACAATATATCAAAATTGATGAAAATAAAATTAAAAACAAACTGTGATAGATAACATGGAAGAATTAGTTTCACTTGCAGTCTTACCAAATAATGAGGCAATAAGAGAAATAAGACAATCTTCTAACTCCTCTTGATAACTCTCTTTGTTATTTTTCTTACTCACAGGAATCTAAGCCCAGTTCCATTTTGTCATTATACCAAAGGATAATCTAAGAAAGCTTAGTCCATATACAAAGAATGAAAAATCAGCTTAAATAAGTCTATGTTTGAGCGAAATTGTACCTCAAAACCATGATAAATACTTGCCCTCTCCAATTAGCTGAATTTAAACTCGCGTCAACCTGAATACACAATAATTATAAATAGGAACTGAAAAGCTTTTGCTTTCACAAACACATTAAGCTATGCTGAAATATGTCATAGTATGAATTTGATGCTGATCTAAATTATATATGAAAAATAAGTAAAAGAATAAAAAAGTGTAACGTACATTTTATTAAGTAAATTCTTCAAACTATATGAATATGCCTTCGCAATCGCTTCTTGCAAAGCTACTTTCTTCATCAAGTCGGACACGTCCTGTGGCCTACACAATGTGTCGTCATCTTCATCGTATACATCTAATCCAAAAAAACCTCTGGGTTGTGGCTTAAGCACCACATATCAACTAGATGAATCACTTTCCCTTGAATAAAATACTTGCTTTGCCTGTGATGCTAGAATGAAAGGATCTATATAAAACTGTTTCTGTCCCTGGTGTAAGTTAACTAATGTAAAGCCATCTTCAACCTTGACACCACTTGCAATATTTGCCCAATCACACAAACAGACAGGCAATTGAAATGTGTAATAATCCAATAGGATTACTTCCTTTAGCACACCATAGTAAGTAACCATTTCAGTTACTAGAGCATTATCCTTTGCACTAGATCTACACACTGTTGTTGCTTCCATAGGAACGCCACTATCTTGTGTTGATTTCTCAGCATCCTTTCTATGAAACCGCAGCCCATTGATAATGTATCCAGAATATGACATAGCATTTTTTCTAGGACCATAAGCAAGCCATTTTAGCATGTTGGACAAGCTTCCTGCACTTGTTTGACATTCAATGTATGGTAAACGAATAGATAAATTAGTGTTATGTGCCGTTTGGAAAGGAAAAGGGATCAATCCAAGCGAAGAAAAGTTCATATGTATTAAATCCAAACAACTTCTAACCTTTTTCTTTAGCCATTCTGAAAACTTCTTCGAATGTCTTTTCCAAAGCAAGCTATCATCTCTTCCAAGACGTCTATCCGATTGTTTTAACTCCCCCAAGTGCATTCTGGTATAAAATGTCAACTATGACATACATGTGATCTTAACAATGAGCATTAAATTTGAAGTTCATTGTACTCACTCTAAATATGGCTCTACTTCGGCGGTATTAAATAAAACATAGTGATGAGCACTTTGCAACATGTCATCACTTAATTCTATCGGGCTTCCCTTTAATATTGGACGTCCTTCGAGTATTGCATCACTCTCAAACTCTTGGTTACGACTCTGACGATCATCTACATTAGCAGCTTGTTTTATATACTCACAACAAAAGAACAAACTCTCATCTGCCAAATAGCACTCTGCTATGCAGCCTTCAGGATTAGCTCGATTTCTAACATATCCTTTAAATACCTTCATACCCCTAAAATGTTAAAGAATTAAAATTCAAATTACTATGATTATGATTAATTAATAGTATGAACGCTAGGCCAAAAAACTTACCTCTCAAAGGGGTACATCAAGCGATAGTGGACTGGTCCACATAGGCGTGCTTCATGCCCCACATGAACTACTAAGTGAACCATAATGTCAAAGAAAGATGGAGGGTAGAACCTTTCAAGCATGCATATAGTCTCGAAAATTTGCTCCTCGAGAGTTTCTAACTTTTCCCTGTCAATGACTCATTGACATAGCCCATTGAAAAAAGCACACAAACAAGATATTGCACTTCTCGGGCCCTTTGGTAGTAGTCTTCTCTAGACAACAGGCAACAAGTGATGCATTAGAACATGATAATCATGAGACTTGAGGCGAGTAATCTTTAGTTCATCCATCGATATGTAATTCCCAATGTTTGATCTAAAACCATCTGGCAATTTTAAGTCTATTAGCCGATTGAAAAATATTTTCTTTTCTTCTTTTGAAAGTGTGTGCGGTGTTGGAGATAGGTAATGTCTATTCCCTCGATATTCTAGATGCAAGTCAAGTATGATTCCCATTTCTTGCAAATCTAAATGAGCATTGAGACCATCCTTTGTGTCGACTTAAGTTTTGACATTTTATGCATGGGCATAAAATATTTTTGACATTTCTTGCATGGGTTTTGGCCCTAGTAACAAATCCCCATTCTGCTTTTTTATACTCCAAAGTGGCCCTAATTCAGAAGGATAAATTGAATATAAAAAAGGGACTTATGCATGTCACTATTGATATTAGTTTCAATACTTGAATTTATTCACCTATTAAGTTTCACCCAATCTTTATTCATGTAAGCAATTGCTAGCAGCGGCAACTGCTGCAAAAAATGGAAAATACTCAATTTGGCCACAAAGTCAGATGCCTGGAGTAAACAACAGTGACAACATAAGCTAGCGTATACAGTAACCAACAAGACCTTCTTGGCATTCATAATAAGGACAATAGATTCAACTATTCATAGTTGGTTCTTGCAACATAGCAAATGATTGTAGAATCTTTCAACCAAAAAAAAACGGGACCAAGACGACCTATAGGAACTGGTACAATTCGAGGGGACTTCATCATACAACATGCAACCAACCTAATAAGTCTAACAAATGGAGACAACCACTAAACATGAAGTTAATTTGCAAAAAGAACAAGCCACTTGCAACAGAAATTAGAGAAAGGAGCGTCCTTTCCCTCTATCTAATTCTCTAGAACAATAGATGGGGTCTTTTCAGCATTCATATTCGCAATCATCTATATGATGGCAACAGATTAAAAAGACAAGCCCGAACGAGATAGAGAAGGAAAAAAATGCAAATGAAATAGAAAACAAAATTAGAGACCATCTGATTATATCTTTCAAAGCATGGGAAATAGATACAATGAACAAGAAAGCAATTAAAAGAGATCTTTTCTTGAAATTCTGGTTTTAGATCATAGCAACAAATCAAAACAAAAGTACGAGAAAAACTAACCAGTATTACAGAGCAATCCTGCTCGAATTCTTCAAAGGAGAGGCGTAATGGATGAAGATAGATCCCTGAAAAAATCAAACACAAACCTTCAAGATGAGAGAAGATGATGGCATTAGAGATGAGATGATGGGTTCAAAGGATAAAACTTACACTTGCTGGATAGTATGAACGACAAAGACCACCTTGAGCCTTGCGATCTCTAGGGTTTCTTATCTGAGAAGTCGTGCGGCCTTGCGAAACCGGGAAGGAAGGCGTCGAAGGAAATATTGCTGGAGTTTTGGTGTGAGAGAGGTTTTGGCAGTCTCGCGCCAAAAATATGGTTGAGTCCGATTTGGCTCCATCTTGGGTGGTTGGAATGGATTTAGTTGCAATTTCAAAATTCAAAATTTTTTACCGGTGCTCCGACGCTTGGTCTTCTCCTTGGGCACCCAACAAGATTGATCCGTTTGGATCTTGGTCCATGATGGCCTTTTTCTTGATTTTGACGATTGGATCTCTGTATGAATGGAACGGAGGTGCTTCGGATCGGGAGTAAGCACTAGTGATAAGGCAAGGGGGGTTGGCAGTGGTAGCCATCCTGTCACCTCCATAGACTCCAGCGAGCTCATCCACTTCGGTGACCTCCATCAACACCAGCCATGCAAGCTCCACCGACCTCCCATCCACCCATCTCTCTCAGCCACTGCCACCAAACCTCGGCCACCTCCCCGAAACCCTCCTTCATCACCTCAGGTGTAGAGGGAGGTAACGAAGGAGTAGTGGTTTGGGAATGTAGGGACGAGAAGATGGGTATGAGACCAAGATCATAACCAAGGAGTAGTGGTTTGGGAATGTAGGGAGGGGAAGATAGGTATGAGACCAGGATCGTAACGAAGGAGTAGTGGTTTGGGAATGCAGGGAGGGGAAGATGGGTATGAGACCAGAATCGGCCTCGATCGGAGCCATTGGCGACGAGGCTGTCGATGTTTGGCGTGGGAGTCTTGAATTGGTACCCATACCGGAAGCCGTCGAAGGATACCATGAGAACGATCGAGTTTTGTAGCTCGGAAAGGGGCCAAGCGAGGGGCTTCGGAGCATAGTGGGGATTGGAAATGGCGGTGGTGGGCAGCGAGGAGAAGAAGAGCAAGGCGAGCTCCGGTTTGGTTGACAGAGTAGATAGGGAAGTGGAAAAGGGGGGGACATTGGTTGGTGGTGGAATGTGGTATGGGTTCGAGTTAGAGTAGGAATCAATTTTTAATTAGAGTTTACTCAGTTTTGGATTTCGTTTGATTGAGAATTTAGATTATTTTCTATCTTGTGACTTCCTAAACAAACATGACTCTTTTCTATTGGTTAAGGGTGGTTAAGGGGGGAGCCTAAATGCTTTCAATTGAGCCATGCAACCTACGCCTAATACTATTGCTATTTTCTGGACTTGGGTTTGATTCACAATCAGATTGGTAATGGTTTGAATTTGAATTTAAGTAAGAATGCAATTTTCATGAATTAGACTTGGTTCATTTGTTTCAGGAAATAAACAAATTTGAATCGGATCTATTTTTAGCCTATACATCCCAGGAAAAATAGAAGTTGAGTTGAATTATGCTCAATTAATAAGAAAAAGTCCCCGCCGAGACGTGGCCACGGACCCCGCATCTCTGTGTAGTGTATTAATCAAGCCTAGAATAGAATCCAAGGCATCCCAATGCACAACAACAGGAAAAGAAGAAAATTCAGTTGGTCGAGGCAATCTTCTAGGCTTAATTCGCCTGCAAGTTCGACCGGAGTAGCACACATCCCCACCTGCTTCAGTCACACGCAAGTCATGACAATATATCTAGGCTACATTGGACATGCTAAAATTTTAATAGTAAATTTCACATAATTTTGATAAGATTTTAATATAATTTTACATAATTTTGCTAAATGTTTAATATGATTTTACAATGAACATAGTTAGTCACAAATCATTAATAAGCAAGCTTATAGTGACCAGTACAGGTTTGTCGAGGAAACACCATTATCCAGGTTATAATTCCAATTTGTTTAGCATTTGAGAGGCACCATGTGAGGACCCGTTCCTCCAACCCGGTTCGACCGCGTTAGGTTGAGGGCTTAGCTTGGTTGGTGTTGGTTTGGTTGGCCTTGGGTTGCGATCGGTTGATCGCATCGCCGTTTTGGACCCCAAGGGTAATTTGGTGAATTGCGCCTTGGTGGTCGGTTTCACACCCGCGTAGTGCACACACAACCTTGATTGATGTACATGATTGAATAGATCTAGTAGGAGCGATCGTCAGATCCGGATGAGATCGCGACTTGGAGCCAATTCGGATCCAGTCCGATTAGTTGGCTAGTCTGAACCGACTAAGCCACTTAAGTGGCTTAACCCTCTTCTCTCTCTCCTACTTACTTTCTCTCTCCTTTTTCCCCTTTTCTCTCTCTCTTTTCCCTCTTCCCTGCCATCCCGTGCCCGACCCTTACCCCTCCTCCTTCCCTTTCTTCCCCCGCGTCGGCTTCCTCCTTCTCCGCCCATCTTTCCCGACGACCAGAAGCGGCGGAGACGGTCCCCCTTCCCCTTCTCCTTCCCTTTCTCTCTCTCCCGTGGCTGTCTCTTCCTTCTCCGGCGATGGCAGCGGACGTGGGAGGACCCCCGGCGGCTCTCCGACGAGCTGGAGACGGCGGCGGCGACATGGGATGGGGGATTGGCAAGGATGAAGCTTGGATTAGCGTTTAAGGTAGGGTTTCTACCTAGATCTTTGGGGTTGAGTTAGATCTAGGGTTTGATTGTTTGATCTATTGTTTTATGTGTGTCAATTAGTCCCTCTAAGCATGCTTAGTAATTGATATAAGCTTGGTAGGATTTTATCTCGGATTTAAGCTGGATTTATACATGTTTTTCCCGGATTTTATCGAAGCTCTGTTTTTCTGCGAGCTGAGCCGTTCTAGCTTCGATCTTGGCTCGTACGTGCATGATCTCGTTTGATCATCAACATGAGAGTTGTAGATCTTCGAATCTGCATTCAATTTGCCGCTGATTTCATAATTTTCGGAGTTTGCTACGATTTATGGTGATTTTGCTTCGAATCTGCGACGAGACCAAAATTAGTGAACTGATTAGTGAATTCTGGGAAGATTAGCCATGAGATTAATCCAATTCTTGGGCTACATGTTCCTAGTAGGCTAATATGCATTTGCCCAACTTTGATTTCCAATTCGTCGTCGTTTGGACTTCGAATTGATGAGATGTCATCGCCTCTAACTAGGGTTTACTGTAGCAACCCGGGATTTAGCCTTTTAGTGGATTTTCGATGTTTTACCCTGTTTTATAATTCGAGATACATGCAGTCGGTATTCCTAGCATTGGTTAGGACTATCATGTTTAGTTGGTTGGAATTCGACGAATAATTGCACGGATTATCGGCTTATTTTCGTAGTTGATAACTTTCTCCTAATTAGCCTTTACATTTTGTGGATCACATATGGTTGGGTATTTGAATCCTACATGCTTAATTCACCTAATACCCTTAACATCTAGTATTTACAAGCTAGTTTTGATAGGTTTTGTGGGTTTGAACCCTCGATATCGGGGAACCCGATGGCTAATAGCTTGGTTGAGGTCGAGGTCAGGCTTAGTTTCCATCTTCTGTAGAAATTGACTGGGTTTGGGTTCTTCGAACGGTTGGTGTCTGTGTATATGTCGATGAGAACCTATGGACTAGGATGTATGCATATGATGATTGCTTAACTGCTTGTTTTTACATGGATTCCTGCCGTTTCGATTCGCTGGCTTTACTCAGTTCGGTTTGCGGATTTCTACGTCCGATTTGTTGATTGTGTTGTTGTCCCCGTACTTAATGTTATTATTACTCTTTAGTGTCATCTGCTCTCCTCTATTTAATTCCTGTGATTTCAGGTTGGCATTCACTTACAGGCTTAGTTAAATGCCATTTTCTCCCTATTTAATTGTCATGGCTTCATGTTAATCATTTTGATTACGTACACGTATATGATGCTTAAGCCTAGGGTCGGCTGTGTGTCCGGTTTACTTATTTGTGGTTGAACCAAGGGAGTCACGCCCCTTGGGATGTTTAGATGACTGAATGGACCGAAGTGGTGCCCTAGTGTTGTTTACTATATTTGTTGTTGATTGATGATTGCGTGGCCGGGGTTGTGCTCCCGTTGTAGAAATTACGGTTGACGGCTGCGGACGCCGTCGTAACGCCGAAATTTCAATTGAATATGTTATTGCTTGTTTACGGCCCGTGGGTGTCGTTATAATATTGGATTATTGTGGTTTAGACCTTTATCTGCTTTATGCATGTTTACCCCTTGGCGAGCCGTAGGCTATGTTTAGCCTTGTATTCTGTATGTCATAATGTTGCATGCTTATATTTTTGTATCTCTGTGCACGTGAGCATTGCATGCATTTGCTTGCATTAGAAGCATTAAGGCTAGGTGGTAGGCGATGGATTCGATCGTTCATCCGGGGTTCTCGGGTAGCCCGGATCAGCCCTAGGACCGGGCTTTGGGGTAGTCGAGGATTAGGACGTGATTGTCATCTATAATTATGTTTGATATTATTCGTGGATTATTAGTTAGTCAGACTGGAATATTGTTGTTGAGGTTTAGAGGTCGTGTTGTTTCTCCAAGGCCAAGTGCTAAGGATGGATGTCGAAGCGTTCCCTGACATGTGTGACCCCGCGAGAGATGGTATGACTGGGCAGGGTGGTACCTGGACAGGAGCCCGCAGTCTTTGTTTCCTCTCGTTTGTTCTTGGGTAAGGGTGATCCCGCATGGTACTGTTCCCCTATTGGTGCTTAGGGTGATCTTGGTAATATGCTCAAGAGAGAGGTTCATGACGGGAGCCCTTGGGACATCGATAGGGTTATGGGACCCTTGGCATTCCTTAGACTTAGGCGGAGAGACAACACTGTTGTTGTTTTTCTCTCTTCAGTGTGACGTAGAATAGCGTAGAACCTTACTGAGCAAGCTTTGGTTCTCACTCCTACCTGGGCTGCATCGGCGATGTTGTCCTTTCCTTTCAGGTGATCTTCTGGGCGTTGGCGCACCATTCTCGAGGTGATCGTGGACTTGGAGTTTCGAGGAGTACTTGATGGTCCTGGAGTTTTCCCTTTGTTAATAGTTGTACCTTTGCAGTTATATTAAATGTATAATTTCCCTCTTCGAGGATTTGATCATCTGTATTAATTTGTGTAATGAGGGTCGATGAAAGTATTGTATCAGAACCTGTACTAATTAGTGAAAATGTGATAGAAGATTCATATTCTTGTTGAATTTTAGAACGGTTAGATTTATTGTTTTAATTTATCGTGAAGATTATAATTGTACAGGGTTCAAATTGAGAAATACAGGGGAAACTCTCGCCGTTCGATTTTAGAAGTTGGTTTAGTCGCCTCATGCCCCGGACTGGATTGGTTTTTTGGGTTGGGGTGTGACACACCAAATAAATATCCTTGCACCTACTTACTGCCAAAGTTGATTAGCTCAAAGCTGCATTTATCGAAACAGCCAAGGGTAGCAATAGAATTGGATTGAACCCAATTGCTCGACATCATGCAAAGAAACCCTAACTCAGTTTTGAACATGCATTTAATAGCATATTCATATAAATTCTATGAACATGTGCTATAAACTAAGCATTAATTGCATAGTCAAAGAGAATGTTATAAATAATCTGGACAAATGTCACCAGCTACTAAATGTTATTGACACATTTACAAATTTATAACGTTTTTAAATTTATGCTATAAATACACAATTTTTTTTATAGCATTTAGTAATGAATGCTATGAAACATGTGTTATGATATATGCGTTGATAGCATCAACAAAGAATATGCTATAAAACATCCTATAAAATGTCACCGATCTCTAAATGTCACAACTTCTTTACAAATTTATAACATACTGAATATTTATGTTATCAATAATCAATCTTTGATAGCATTTAGAAATATATGCTATGAAATATGTGTTATTGAATCCCTCCTTTCTTGTAGTGACTCAACTAATTAATTCTAAGTCACAAGATTACTCGTTCAATCATGTTATGAATATGTCAAGCTTAACTAGTTCTCGCTCATGGCAAATCCAACCTAGCTCTTCTAGATATCCTCCCCCACACTTGAAACCGACATTGTCTCCAATGTAGGGTGAAATGCAAAGAAAAGGCAAAAATAACTAAAATGAAAATGCGAAAAAAAGAAGAAGAAAGGAACGAACCCCCCTTGGGTTGCCTCCCAAGCAGCGCCTTTGTTTATTGTCATTGGCTCGACTTCATTCGTCCTTCTTGGATAGTGTGGGAGATGCCAAACCTTGAATTTCAACTGACATAATAGTTGAAATCCTGTCCAAGGCTCCTCAGGGTGGCCAAATTTCCATAACAACCATGGCTGGAGCGAATTCTTCGGGTAGGATAGGGTATGCTCGAGCACCTAAAAACAAAAGCAAAAACAAAAGCAAATATGCAAGCCACAACCTAAAAATAATTCAAGCAGGCTTAAGCACACAAGAAAGCAAAGAAAACAAACTAAACCACTATGTACAGTATAGAGATTTTTAATCGTGCCCTCGGTAGACGTTCTCTAACATGATGGGATGCAAAATCACTAGGTGCCATAATTTGAATATTAAACCTCAATAGTGCCACCAAGGTTAATTTAGTATATGAACCCAAGTGGCATATTTCAAAAATCAGAACTAGCTTTTCCATACTAGCACCAGTAAACAAGATAGCTAGATCTCTCAAACAGAAATACATGTCATCCTGGTAATCAGGAAGAAAGGAGTCAATATTATGCTCAACTATAATCGAATCATCCATTGACTTATTAATAATATCCATCGAGATATGAAAATATCTACTAAGGTCATCTCCTTATTAACCAATAATGAAGATGAAATAGTCACAGGATGTATACCTCGCGGCGGAATAGGAATGCTTTCAACTTCAGTCGGAGGCGGTTCGTCGAATAAGTGCTCCAAGTACTCTCGACAGTCGACCGACTCTTCCTCACGGTCGACTGGCCAAGACTGGACAGCTTCTTCATCTGCCTTCTGTAAAAACTCCCCCAAAGCATCTCCAACCGCAACTTCCAATTCCCTCACATCAATAGAATAAACATGACAATCTTCAGTAGGAAACTTCATGGCATCATAAATTTTAAACATACCTTCTGTAAAGCCTCCCACAAAGCATCTCCAACCGCAACTTCCAATTCCCTCACATCAATAGAATAAACATGACAATCTTCAGTAGGACACTTCATGGCATCATAAATTTTAAACATAACAATTTCACCATCAAATTCCATTGTAAGTGTGCCACTACTCATATCTATCTTAGTATGGGATGTTTTTAAGAATGGTCTTCCCAACAAAATAGGAGTTGTGTGATCATCATTCTCCATATCAAGCACATAGAAATCAGCAGGGAAAACTAAATTATTAACTTGCACAAGAATATCCTCAACTACACCTTTAGGATAGGCATTAGATCTGTCAGCCAACTGAATCACAACACCAGTTTGATTCAAAGGTCCAGGTTTTAAAGAAGCATAAATAGAATATGGCATGACATTGATAGAAGCTCCTAAATCCAACATGGCCTTCTCAAATTTGGTGTTACCAATTGTACATGGGATAGTAAACATACCTGGATCTTTACACTTTGCATGAATTTTTCTTTGAATAACTTTAGAAAGATTTTCACCTACTCTCACCTTCTCACATCCTTTTCACTTAATTGTGTACAATTCTTTCAAGAATTTAGCATAACGGGTACTTGTTTAATAGCATCTAAGAGTGGAATATTTACCTCGCATCGGCGAAAAGTCTCATATAGATATTAATTCTTCTCATATCTTCTAGATTCTGCTAAAGCCCGAGGAAAAGGAGGCATTGGTTTATAATCAGAAAGAGGTGGAAATTTATGTTTAGGTACGTCATCGTCATCGGGAAAGTCTCTCTTCGTAAGAACGTTTTGCTCTTTTCCTTGCGGTGACGATGCAGAGACTTCCTTTGCTGGAATGTCAACTTCTTTACCACTTCTCAAAATAATTGCACTTGCATTTTCTCTTGGATTTATTACCATTTGAGAGGGTAATTTTCCCGAACTTTGCGCCTCTAGCTTGCTAATTGCAGTCGCCATCTGGCACACTTGATGTTCCAAACCTTGAATACTGGCCTTCGCCTCTTGTTGAAATTGTTTAGTCTTCTGTTGAAATTGCAAAGTATTAGTAGCAAGGGATTTAACAATATCTTCTAAAGACATATCAGAATTAGGAGTTGGGCTCGGTTGTGGTCTCGAGGGGTATGGCTGTCTATATTGTTGATATTGCTGGCCAGTTGGGCGTATTTGAGTTGTGGGTTGATTTACTTGTGGATTTTCGTAATTGAGATGGGGGTGATCCCTCCATCCCGGATTATACGCCTTCGAATAGGGATCATACTTTCTTTGCGGTAGTCCAGGGAAACTACCCGCTGCATTCACATGTTCACTGGGTTTCTCTTGAAGAGTTTGGCACATGTCGGTTGGATGTGCTGCCACCGAACAAATCCCACAAACCTTCGCTCTTTGCATATTACCTACAGCTAATTGACGAATAAGAGAAGTTAGACTCGCAATCTGTTATTCAAGGGATAAGACATTTGCCCCATTAACGTGTTTTGAATAAGAATCAAGCCTTGTGTTAAATTGTTGAGAATTAGCCGCCATATTTGCAATCAAGTTCCTCACGGCTTCAGGCGTTTTATCTACCAAAGCTCCTCCACTGGCGGCATCAATCATACTCCTGTCAGTGGTTAGTAAGCCCTCATAAAAATATTGGATAAGTAATTGCTCACTAATTTGATGATGGGGACAGCTTGCAAATAATTTCTTAAAACGTTCCCAATACTCGTGTAGAGACTCTTTCCGTTATGCTGCCTTACACCACATATCTCTTTCCGATTGTTGGCCGCCCTTGAAGCTGGGAAATCTTTCTCCAAAAACAACCACTTCATCTCGTTCCATGTGGTAATACACCAAGAGGGTAAATAATAAAGCCAATCCTTAGCCGAATCCTTCAAAGAAAATGGGAAGGCTCTCAATTTGATTTGATCTTTAGTCACCCCCATAGATTTCATGCTTGTGCACACAACATGAAGCTCGTTTAAATGCTTGTGAGGATCCTCACTTGCAAGTCCATGAAAAGTGGGTAAGAGATTTATTAGTCCAGATTTCAATTCAAAAGTAGTAGTAGCATCCAAAGTAGGGAATGTAATCCATAAGGGTTGTTGATTCAAATCTAGGGCTGCAAGCTCTTTCAAAGTCCGATTTCCGGCCATGACTTCTTCCTCTTCTAATCCAAAATCGCTAGCAAATGGGAAATCAAGATCCAAATCGTTCTCCTCAAAGTTTGTCCGAGCTTCCCTCCTTAACCTACGTAAAGTTCTTTCTATCTCAGTATCATACTGTAAATCACCTTGATTAAAAGATCGAGCTAAACTCATACACAATCAAGAAGATTCCGGTGAACCGAGAAAAACAAATTAAGAAAAGGTCTAGAGTAATGAAGATAAATAAAAATCCTACGCTAAATCACTGATAAACGAAGTAAACTCTTATCTTTTTTTATGAAATAAAGATCACAATAAGCACGAAATTCAACTAGAATCACTCCCCGGCAACGGCGTCAAAATTTGATGTGTTGTCACAAGCAATCAAAAATAAAACAAATACTCATTAAAATAAATGTAGTAGTGCGAGTACGAGTCGATCCCACGATGAGTGTCTAATATAAGTTTTGTGCTATGTGAACAAGATGGGGGGTTTTGAGTAAAACAAAAACAAAATAGAAATAATGTAAATTGAAGAAACGAATTGAATCAAGAGAACAAACTTTGGTCTAAGTCAACATCCACCATCGGAATCCAACAACTGATCATTGATGCAAAAATATACCAGTTCATACCTCGAATATTCACCGTTCGAATTTAATTCAAATCCCTCCTCACTCATAGTTAATTAGAAACAAACGATCCAATCAACCCTAACTACTAAACAATCCAAGACATGCGCTGTAGATTTAATCCAATAACTATTAAACATCGATGAAGCTAAACAACACAAGCACACGCGGTTGCATTTAATCTAGTCGAATATTCTTTCTAAGATCTATTAATCTCTGAAACGCAATAAATCAATAGATCTCAGTTGCCTCGCAGATTAGAGGGATCAAATAATTACGGATTTGATATCCAACCTAGCAGTAGATCGTAATGAATAATAAACTAGTAGGCCTCCTACCAATTAGACAAGATAATCATGAACATCCAACCAGAGAAGAACATTCAATACTCAAGTATAAACTGAACAATAAAAATAGATTAGATACCACAGTTTTATTGATTCCGATGTTTTAATTTCCTTGACCAAGAATCAAGATTTAGCCACGCTAGGCCATCCAGAACAATCCTCAAAAGATTCCAATAAGCTAGAGAAAATCTAGGAAAAATATAAGAGTAGAATGTAGCAGCCAAAAGTATCCAGGAATCCCCCCTCAAACCCTAGAAAGAGTCCTATGTATAGCCATAAGTTTCTCCATCCCCGGATTAGATCTGAACCGTTAATTTTCTTCACTGGCGAAGGTAAGATCGATCCTTCCATAAGTGTAAGATCGATCCTTTGATATCAACATCTTCAATTTCTGGCTACGCCCGAGGAAGATCGATCCTTTGAAAGAGGAATGATTGATCCTTCCCAGTAGGATGGAACCTTGAAAGAGTAGGATGGATCCTACTGAATGAGTAGGATGGATCCTTTGCCTCAGCGATTTCCTCAATATTCTGGAGTGAAAAGAGGATCGATCCTTCTGTGATCATCTGAAAAGTATGTTCTCTGTCAGGTCTGTCTGCATAAAAGGATCGATCCTTTTAGGGAACATGATTCATCCGTCTTTTTGAGTATTTACAGTTTTGCCATGCAGACTGCGCCATCGGTACTAACATTACAATAACTTCCTCTAGAAAACTCGGAATCACGAACCGTAAAATTATCCGGAAACTACACTTCAAGAGCTTTCCACCCATATATGGCACATCATCTGGTTCATCATCAGCAGGTATAGTTTAATCTTTAAATTTGATCAATATACTCTTTTCAGCTTCTTTTCGAACTTAAGGACTTCAATTACATCCTAAATCAAAATATAAGAATAATGAGTGTATTTTGGTACCAAATAAGTATAGGAGACTAAGTATTAAGGGATAAAAATATAACATTATGTGTCATCATCAAATTCCCCCACACTTAGCTTTTGCTCGTCCTCGGGTAAAACTAAAACTCACTCTACTTAACATATCAAGGTTGCAACGCCATCAACAAAGAACAATCAAGCTCTTCACAACTCATAACATATCATGAACAAACATTTTTAGACAACTTAAAAATAAATCATTAAGCATTTTCACTTGAAGATGGAGCAAACTAAATAAGTAGACCCTCACGGAAATTAACACTCAACTCTCATGTGTTTGAAGGGTATGTATTTCACTCAAATTCATTCCAATGAAAATGATCTATCATAAACTTGCATATCTTCTCATTCTCCACCACTAGAATCACATGCATAACAAAAATCATAAGGACTTCAAAATGTTGTAATGGGGTCCAGGATCAAGGTGAGTAATATTTGGGATAAAAATATAACATTATGCATCATCATCACTCGGCCATGGATGGAGATGTCTTCATCATCTTCCTTCAGAAATGTCTAGAAAGAGTCTCCAAAAATGTCCAAAAAAACGCCTTTGAATAACCATAACTTTCTTATTTATAGGGTCCAAAAATTAGGAAACTCGGGTTAAGTTTAAACCCGTTATATGCCCGCGATCGATGCCACGGTCGATGCCACGGTCGACCGTGAACTGTGCATAATATTTGGAAAAGCGGTTGTCGATCATCGCATTGACCCTGAGAAGTGTTTATCTTGACAGAGGCTGACGGTCGATGCCACAGTCATGTATGCCCACCCCCAACCTGAATTTCACATTGTCCTCAATGTGTGCTAATTATGGCATTAGAATAAAGCAGGGTGCATGTTTAAATTTTAAATAGGATCGATAAGAATTATAAATCGATATAGGACGAAACTCTAGGTGGTTGAATTTCACATCTCCGTAATAATGGTGGATGAAACTCTCAAGTAAGGTAGACGGTGGTCCAAACATCCTAAAATAAAAGATAGCAAACGAAAGCCAATAAACTAAAACAACCTGACCTAATCAAAAGGGAAATGATAGATAGTAGAAAGGTCATCCCTCGTAGACAGGGTCTATGAGAGGAAGATAATGCTAATTAGTGGTCGCCTTCTCTGGAATAGGCTTCGGTCGCTGTCCATTGACTTTGAACAACCGCCCATCCTTCAGGTCTTCAATCTCCACAGCCCCATTCTCAAATATTCTAGTAACTGTAAAGGGGCATGTCCAGTGTGACCTTAACTTTCCTGGATGTAAGTGCAGTCACACGTCATATAGGCAGACTTGCTACCCTTCTTGAAACGTTTTCCTCAGGATCCGCTTGGCATAGTAGGCCTTTGTTTTTGCCTTGAATATTCGGGAACTCTCATAAGCATCATTCCGGAGTTCTTGCAGCTCAGATAGCCGGAGTTTCCATTCCTGAATTGCAATATCCAAAGTAAAATTCAGTGACTTAATCGCCCAATATGCCCTATGTTCTAACTCAACTGGGAGATGGCATGGTTTTGTAGGCAGTGCGATAGGTCCACAACGCATCTAATAACCTCAAGGACCAGTCTTTTCTATTAGGGTTCACTGTCTTCCCAAGGATTTGTTTGATCTTCCTATTGGCTAATTCAGCCTGGCCATTCGTCTGTGGATGATAAGCAATGGAAACCTTATGTGTGACTCAATACCTGCGCATCAAGGCCTCAAAAGAGCGGTTATAAAAATGTGATTCTTGGTCACTAATAATAACCTTAGGAATACCAAATCTAGACAAAATTTGCTCTTTATTCCTACATGCAATAGCCTCCACCTACTTAGACACGTATTCCACAACCAATAATATATATAAATAGCCAAAACAAGAAGAAAAGGGTCCCATAAAGTCTATACCCCAGCAATCAAGAATCTCTACAGCTTGAATGGGGTTCAAGGGCATCATATGACGTCTAGATAGGGCTCCTAATTTCAAGCATTGATCACATGATCTGCAGAAAATGTTAACATCATGAAACATCGTAGGCCAGTAAAAAACACATTGGAGAATTTTAACAGCAGTCTTTTTCATCAAAAAATGGCCTCTACATGCATAAGAGTGGCAGAACGTTATAATACTCTCAATTTCATGATCAGGGATATAACGGCGCATAATCTGGTCAGGACAATACTTAAACAAACATGGATCATCCCAATAAAAGTTTTTTACCTCAAAAAAAAATCTACGCATATCCTACGTACTCCAATAGGAAGGGATCTCACCTGTCGCTAAATAATTGGCATTATGCGCACACCAGGGCAGTCGTGCAACCGAAAAGTGGTGCTTGTCAGGAAAATCATCCATGATTGGTGGCTCATTGATAGCTACCTCCACCATCAATCTTGGCAGGTGATCAACAACTACGTTCTCCACACCCTTCTTGTCTTTGATGGAGATATTGAAAAGGAAGGCTCCAATCTTGATAGTCCCAGAATAGATGCAGAACTCAGTTTATCAATCTTGGCAGGTGATCAACAACTACGTTCTCCACACCCCAATACTGCTCCTACAGCAAAATCACTAGCATCACACATCAATTCAAAAGGAAGGCTCCAATCAGGTGGTTGTACAATAGATGCAGAACTCAGTTTATCAATCAAAGCCTGAAAAGCCTTTTGACAATCAACAATCCACTCAAAAGGGTTGTCCTTTATCAAAAGATTACACAAAGGTCGAGAAATAGCAGAAAACTTTTGAATGAATCTCATGTAAAAACCAGCATGCCCTATAAATGATCTAACATCTTTAACAGTCTTCGGCATAGGAAGCTTTGAGATGAGATCGATTTTTGATTGATCTACCTCAATGCCTCTGGAAGAGAAAATGTGGCCAAACACAATGCCGGAGGGCACCATGAAGTGGCACTTTTCCTAATTAAGCACAAGGTGCTTCTCTTCACACCTGACCAAGACTCGTTTTAAGTTTTGCAAGCATGCATCAAAAGTATTACCAAACACAATCAAATCATCCATATATACTTGCAAGCATTCCTCTATCATATCAGCAAACATACTCATCATACAATGCTGGAATGTAGCTGGGGATTACACAACCCAAATGGCATCCTACGAAAAGCATTAGTTCCAAAAGGGCATGTAAAAGTCATTTTTTTCTAATCTTCTAATGCCATCTCAATCTGATAATATCCAGAATAATCATGAAGAAAGCAATAAAAAGGATGTCTAGCTACTATCTATAAAATCTGGTGTAGAAAATGTAATGGAAAGTGATCCTTAACTGTGGCTACATTCAATTTTCTATAGTCTATACACATGCGCCATCCTGTCACCAATTTAGTCGGGACAAAGTCTCCACTTTCATTCTCAACAACGGTGACACTAGATTTTTTAGGCACAACCTTAGTAGGGCTCACCCACTTGCTATTAGTAAGGGGATAGATGATTCCTGCATCTAACAATTTCAATACTTCAGTTTTTACTACCTCCTTCATTGTAGGGTTCAATCTACGCTGAGGATCCCTACGAGATACAACCCCCTGCTCATGATTAATCTTATGAGAACAAATCGAGGAACGAATACCTTTCATATCTGTTATACTCCAACCAATAGCTGATTTATGCCCATTTAAAACTCTAAGCAATTGCTCACCTTGCTCCGCAGTTAATGCTGAAGAAATAATAACTGGGTATCTATCACCTGGACAAAGGTAGGCGTGCTTTAAACCTTGAGGTAGTAGCTTTAGTTCCAGCTTGGCGGCTCTACTGCTGATGGCGTTGGTGGCTGTCCTCTTTCTGGCAGTTCTTCAAACTTTGGATGCCATGGACCTGGAAAAGAATAATGTTTCGAATTTTTGCTCATACAATCCACATCAACATTTTCATCCAAATCTGATTCAAGAGAATTAATTTCAGTTGCAGCAAACTCGTTTTCAATGAGCGAATGAATCTTGTAAGTCTACTGTTACTCATCATCCTTATCAGGTTGCTTTGCAACATTAAAAACATTAATTTCTAAAGTCATATTCCCAAAAGTTAACTTCATTAAGCCATTCGTGCAATTAATTATCGCACTAGCAGTAGAAAGAAATGGTCTACCTAAAATAATGGGAATCATAGAATCAGCAGTTACTACACCCTGAGTATTTAAGACTAAGAAATTAACAGGGTAATAAAATTAATCTATTTGAACAAGCGCATCCTCTACTACTTCTCATGGAGTCTTCGTGGATCTATCTGCCAGTTGCAGAACCACGGATGTCGACTTAATTTGTCCTAAACCAAGTTGCAAGTAAACAGAATATGGCATCAAATCAACACTTGCACCAAGATCTAATAAAGCTTGTCCTACTTCATGCTCTCCAATGAAACAAGAAACAGTAGGACAACCAGGATCCTTATATTTCAGAGGATTTCAATGCCTGAGGAAAAGGGACATGTACGTTAAAGTCACCTGACGTAGGGCAATCTGCATGATCGGACTCTGCATGGTTCTCCTCAATCCGGTCCTCTTCTTTAACATCAATAGGAGGTTCGGTGGGCTCTTTTGAAGGACTTTTTGTTATTTTCTTGCTTCTTGTAGTAACGGCATTCATCACCTTCACATTATTTTGCTCAGCACTAGATACCTGAGTCTGTTGAGGTTGAGCTGGGAATTTCCCTCGTTCATGCACGCTCAAATAGCTGATAAGCTTCGTGATCTAGCTCTTGATCTCTTGAACATCCTCCTTTCTTTCCTTAGATTCTTGCACAATTATAGATTTCAGTTCATGTAAACTATCATTAAATGTAGGCGTAGGAAAAAACATATGCATTATAGGGAGGGTTAGATAGAGGCTTATTAGGTGGCGGTTGATGATGCTCGTTGCTTTGTGGAGCGTTCGACTTCCAGCTGATGTTCGGATGCTCTCGCCACCCTGGATTATACGTCTCTGAAGAGGGAGTGTACGGCCTCCTGAATGCGCCCACGGTATTGCAATGTTCACCATACACACCTCTCATCTTAGCATAGGTGGGGCAATCATCAATCTGGAAATCCACACCTTGAAAGATCACACAAGGCCCAGCTGGCTTTGGAGGTTTACTATATGGAGATGTTCGGGCAGCCATCATGTCTTTGGTCTTTAATAACTCTAGCTCCCTTGTCAGCTCTCTACTTTAACCTTAAGTGCATCCTCCTCCCGCAGCTGATGAATTCCTCCACCTTGTTGTACTTTTTGTTGCACTCGGTCCAGTCCATGTATGAGCTTTCTCAGCAAGCTCAGTCAAATATTCAATTGCTTCATCAGCATCTTTTTGTAAAAATTCACCATTACACATCATCTCAACAAATTGGCGTTCTCTAACAGTCAAACCATCATAAAAATAACTAACAAGAGGCCAACTTTCATATCCATGATGAGGACATAAATTCAACATATCTTCAAATGGTTCCCACGCCTGATACAAGGTTTCACTATCCTTTTGTGTAAAGGTTGAAATCTGTTTCTTAAGTGCATTTATTTTTGCTATGGGAAATACTTGTTGAAACACATATGTGTCATTTCAGCCCAAGATCTTATAGATCATTCCCTCAAAGATTATAACCAACTCTTCGCTCTTTCCTTCAGTGAGAAGGGGAAGAATTTAAGTCGGATTATGTCTATAGCGCCTGGTTGGCCATGAAAAGTCGCTACTACTTCCTCAAACTCCCTAATATGCATATATGGATTTTCATTTTCCAACCCGTGAAAGGTAGGAAGTAACTGAATCATGCCAGGTTTAAAGTCTACATGTATTGCATTAGGTGGAAACATGATGCATGAAGGTGTAGCAGTACGTGTGGGATGCAAATATTCATGCAAACTCCTAGGAGCTTGTTGTTCCTAATGCTCAGCCATAATGAAAGTATGATATGAAGTTTGTGACTGTGCATCAAAGAGCTCAGCAATATATGTCTCACTATCAGAAGTTTCAGAACCACCCTCGGGGCGTCTAGCAAATCTGCATAGTTCGTCTGTATACCGAGGCATATACTAACAATCACGCAATCCAGAAGATGCAAACCAACTAAAGAAAATAAGCAAAAAAAAAAATAGAAACTAAGCTAACTAACGAAAACCAAATAAAAGAAAACAATCCTAATAGAGAAGGAAAATCAAAGCCGAAATAAAGAAATAAAGACTAAAGAAAATGAACGAAGTTACCGCTTTTGATGTCTGCAATCATTGTAATCTGATTCTGGCGCTTTTATGAACCGTCTCCCAGGCAACGACGCTAATTTTTTATATCGCTGAAATGTGTCACAACATAGCGGTGCAGTGCAACATAACATAAGAGAGGTCGAACCCACAGAGAGACAAGCAGAAAACATCAAAAACACAAATAACAATGAATTGAAGAAAAACGAGAACTTAAGAATTAACTAAATTAGATCAGAGAATTTAATTTATACCTAAGATTAACTAAAGATATCAGGATTTTAATAAGGCTAGGCAATGGGAATCACTTCACTCATACTTAGGTTCTTCTCTTCTCAATGGTTCATACAATACTACTCAGTCAATGGATTCACATTTCAATCACCTTCAATGGAAGATATGGAAGTATAAACCTAATAAAATATATAAATGCCTCTTCCTACGATTGATCTTCCTTTTATAGCTCTAACTTTATCCTACCAAAACCTAACAATATATCGTACCGGCTGTCACTACATGCAACTTATAGCAAAAGTTCCTCGGGACAAAGCCCTAATCCTATCTTACCAGATCTTTAAGAATACACAATACCAACTTTCACAATCGGCAGTGCATAGTAAAGAATTCACAAGATAAAGTAGGTAAACAATAAATATAACCATGGGATTACAAGATCGTGAAAGAAGCATGACTAGATTCATAATATCATTCATCCACATAGAAATCCATCATCTGAAAATAATCCTTGAAGATTCAATACAAGAAAAGAGTTTATCAATAAAGATTAAAACTATGAACCATGATAAAGAAGAAACCCTAATCCTTGCTAGGTCATCCGTCCGCCATGCCCGCGGATTACTCGGCTATGAATGGAGATGTCTTGATCTTCTTCCTTCAGAAACGTCTAGAAAAAGTCTCCAAAAACGTCCAAAAAACCCCCTTTGAATAACCCTAAGTATCCTATTTATAGGGTCCAAAAATTAGGAAACTCGGGTTAAGTGTAAACCTGTTATATGCCCATCATCGATGCCACAGTCGACCGTGAACTGTGCATAATATTTGGAAAAGCGGCGGTCAATCATCGCATCGACCCTAAGAAGTGTTTTTCTTGACAGAGGCTGACGGTCGATGGGATGGTTCACCATGAGCATTGTGAGCATGACGGCGGTCGATCTCACGGATGATGCGACGGTCGACCGTGGGCATGGTGAGCGCGACGATCGATCTTGCGAATGATGCGACGGTGGACGGTCACTATTCATTCAGCACTGCGCATTGATACCACAAAAATGTTGTAACGTCCTTTAGGAAACTCAGAATCATGAACTGTAAAATTCTCCAGAAACTAGACTTCCAGAGCTTTCGAATGGTGTATGGTACAGCATCTAGTTATTCATGAGCGGGTACAGTTTAAGCTTCCAAGTTGACCCAGGTAATCTTTTCAGCTTTTGTTAGCTCCAATTTCCTGCATTTTGCAAACAACTATGTGAAGCACATATAAGTATAAAAATAGTGCTAAAGAGGTTGATTAAGGATAACAATGTAGCAATTGAGATGGTTATAAGACTGTTCAGAGTGCACTTTCATGCACTCATCAGTACACTACGGCTTTGTGTAGAATATAGGAAGCTGAACAGGGTCACTGTAAAGAACAAGTATCCCATGCCCTGGATCGATGACTTGTTCGATCAGCTTCGAGGCTCGTCGATCTTTTCAAAGATCGACCTCTGCACTGCCTACCACCAATTGAGGATTAGGAAGTGTGATATTTCGAAGACGACATTTCGCACAAGGTACGGGCTCTATGAGTTCGTAGTGATGCCTTTTTATTGACGAACGCACCATCAGCTTTCATGGACTTGATGCAGAGGATATTCAGACCCTACTTGGACAAGTTTTTAGTGGTATTTGTCGACGTCATTTTGATCTACTCACGCACTGAGGAGGAGCATGAGCAACGCCTGAGGATAGTGCTACAATTGCTGAGAGAGAACAAACTATATGCTAAGGCCTCCAAGTGTGAGTTCTGGCTCTCAGAAGTGAAGTTTCTGGGACATGTAGTGTCAGTGGTAAGAATTTCAGTTGATCCTGTCAAAATAAAGGCAGGTATGCAGTGGCAGAGACCAAAGACGGTGTTCGAGGTTCATAGTTTTCTCAGCTTCACAGGATACTATAGGAGGTTCGTTAGGGATTTCTCTAGGATAGCAGCGCCACTTACCAGATCGACCAAGAAGGCGATCCCTTTCATTTGGGAGGATGCTTGCGAGCATGCCTTCGTAGAGTTGAGCACTAGATTGACCAGTGCTCCTATCTTGATAGTCCCAGAATGCGGCGTCGGCTATAGTGTGTACTGTGACGCTAGTGGAGAGGGTCTTGAGTGTGAACTCATGCAGGAGGGCCACGTTGTGGCATATGGTTCTAGGCAGCTTAAGAACCATGACAAGAATTACCCCGTCCATGATCTGGAGATAGGAGCAGTGGTTTTTGCATTGAAGACGTGGCGACACTATCTTTATGGCGAGTGGTTCCATGTGTACTCCGATCATAAGAGCTTGAAGCATGTCTTTACCTAGTGTGACCTCAATCTCAGACAGCACCGATGAATAGAGTTGCTAGAGGACTACGACTTCGAGTTGCATTACCATCCTGGTAAGGAAAATGTTGTAGCAAACGCACTGAGCAGGTAGGCCAGAGAACGCAGAGCAGAGTTAGCAATGGAGTCAGCTCGGCAGTGGCAGATGATAGAAACAGTTAGCCAATTCGGTTAGAGTTCGAGGATGGAGCGTCAGGCGGCTTTCTCTATGTTGTACGTAGCATTCGAGCACTTCTAGCGAGGGTGATAGAGGCACAGGGTAGAGACCCGGAGCTCGTGAAGATCCATGCTACAGTCGGGACTGAGCACGTGATTGAGGACTGGACAGTGACAACAGATGGTGGTTTGTGCTTTAGAGGCGACATTGCAGTTCCAGAAGATCTTGATTTGAGAGAGAACATCCTGTGTGAGTTTCACCATTCTAGTTTTGCAGTTCATCCCGGGAGCATCAAGATTTACCGTGATCTTCGTCGACAGTTTTGGTGGTCCGGAATGAAGCGAGCGATGGCTGAGTTCGTTTCCAGAAGCCTGACTTGTCAGAAGGTGAAGACGGAGTACAGACGGACCCCTGGATTACTACAGTCAGTTCCAGTACCAGAATGAAAATGGGAGCACATATCCATGGATTTTGTTACAGGGATGTCGATGACACCTAGAGGGCATGATGCCATTTGGGTCATCATTGACCGGTGGACCAAATCGACACACTTCCTACCCATGAGGACCACGGATCCTATTTCCAGGCTGAGTAAGATATATGTCGATCAGATTGTAAGATTTCACAGCATTCGAGTGTCCATAGTGTCAGATCGAGACCCCAGGTTCACCGGTAGATTTTGGGAAGGTTTCCAGCACTCCATGGGTATCTTATTGGCTTTCAGCACAATGTTCCACCCTCAGACGGACGAACAGTCAGAGTGGATGATTCAGATCCTAGAGGACATGCTCAGAGCTTGTGTGCTTGATGCTGGAGGTAGTTGGGAGCAGCATATTCGACTGGTAGAGGCGTTGTATGGCAGACTGTTTCGCTCACCAGTGTGCTGGACAGAGGTTGGAGAGGCTTCACTCACCGGTCCAGATATCATGAGGAAGTCTTCAGAAAGCTTGGCACAGAGCAGACAAAGGCTCCTGACAGTGCAGAGCAGGCAGAAGAGTTATGCATATAAGAGGCGATGACCGTTAGAGTTTGCGGTGGGTGACAGAGTGTTCATGAAGGCTACCCCGTGTAAAGGATCAATCAGATTTGACAATAGAGGCATGTTGACACCGAGGTTCACGGGTCCCTTTGAGATCATGAGGCGCATCGGAGAGGTCGCCTACCAGCTGGCATTACCCCCCACACATGTCCGCCATCCATCCTACCTTCCATGTGTCGATGTTGAAGAAATATGTTTCAGATCCATCACACGAGATTAGAGTCGACAAAATTGAGATTGAGGAGGATGCCACATACATAGAGGATCTTGTGCAGATTATGGACACACGGGATCGGGTACTCATGGGCAAATCGATATCATTAGTGATGGTCCATTGGAGACATGACAATACCGATGAGCTGACTTGGGAGCGAGAGGACCGTATGCGCTGAGTGTTCCCAAGATTATTCCTTCTGGCAGTTAGACTTCTTTCGAGCGTTTGTGCCCCTAGCTATAGCCTTGCTCTTGTCTGTGTAGGTAGAATTAGAGTGCTTGTTTCTTTTCTTCGGCCCAACCCTTATCATGAAATTCCTTTAAGGGTGATAGGTTGTGATGACCTGTTCCTCTGACCTGACTCGACCGCGTCTGTCGAGGGCCAATCCCTTCTTGGCCTGTTTTCGCGTCGAGCGCCATCGGCTGATCAGAAGGCCTCTTTGTGACCCCAAGGGCATTTGGCTAAATAGCACCCTGTGGGTTGGTTTCACACACTCGTAGTGCACACACATCCTTCTAATGATGTATTTGCTTGATTAGACCACCAGGGGAACCCTAGATCGGAGAATATGGATTAGATCGGGTTTTTAGCAGCTAGGAACAAATCTGGCCAATCGGATGACCATGATCTAATCATAACCACTCATATATAAAACCCTCTTAAACCCTTCTCTCTCTCGTGAGGGTTCTATACCACTCGATATCCCTCTTCCGCTCATTAGAGAAAGAGAGGTTGCGGCAACTCGACCGTAGAGAGAGGAGAGCTTGGCGGCGGTGGTTGCGACCGGGAAGGAGAGGAGGACTTGGCGACGTCAGCGGCGAAGATGGAGAGCTTAGAGACGGGGAAAACAACCGTGCCCGGAGAATAGGAGGATAGGAGGAGATCTCGGCCAGAAATCGAACCCAGAGGTAGGGATTCCAACCCTAATCCTCGATTAGGCTTTTAGGATGTCGATTGTTGCATGCTAGCTGATAAGAATGCATAATGCCATATTTTTACCCCGTAATGCCTAGTCTTCTGTGCTTATTTGGTACCTAAATATACTCATTACTCTTATATTTTGGTTTGGGATGTAATTGGAGACCTTGAGTGCAGAATGAAGCCAAATGGACAATTCTGGACATTTTTGAAAACAATTCGTAATCTGAGCATAACGTTTCCATCCAAGTTCTGATTGGGATGATTCAAGATGCCATAGAACAGTAGGAAAGAACTCTACAACTTTCATGTTATGCGTTCGGAGAGATTCTGGTTTATAACATCAAGGAAATCGAAGCCAAAAGGTACGAAGAAGATTGCAAAGAAGATGGGTCAGCTTCAAAGATTAAACTGTACCTACTCAGGAAGAACTAGAAGAAGTTCCATATATGATTCAAAAGCTCTAAAAGTCTAGTTTCTGCAAAATTTTACGGTTCGTGATTTGCAGCGTCCTAGAGAAAGTTACAATGTTTTTACTACAACCAGCTCAGAGCAGAATAGCCTAAGAAATATGCAGAAAATACACGATCGATCTTCTTCCCATAAATGATCGATCATTTATCCACCCAGAGATGAAAAAGACCCACGGTCGACCGTCACATCGACCGTTGCATCGACTGTCAGCCTTTGTCAGAAATATACCTTCTCAGGGTCGATGCGAACATCGACCGCGAGCATAAACATGAAATCTGGAATAAAGAGATCGATCTTAATCGGGGCGCAACAACAATCTAAGAAGAAAATATCGATCGTCTACTATATAATGATCGATCTTTGTTAACCGACTTTGCAGAATAAAGTGTTCAAATCTAATCCGAGGATGGGAAACTTGTGGGCTATAAATAGGATTCTTTTTAGGGATTGAGGGGGGGCGAATTTTAGAGATGTTTGCTGCTACTTTTTATTTCTTATATATTTCTAGGGTTCTTCTTTCTTCTTGGTTCTTAACGGTCTTGCGTGGCTAAACCTTAATTCTTGGTCGAGGAAACTGAAACCTCGGAATCCATGAACTGTGAGATCTAATCTATTGTTATTGTTCAATTTATGCTTTGGGTATTGAATGTTTTTCTGTGATTATATTCATGATTGTGTTATCTAATTGCTAGGAGGCCTACTAGTTTATTATTTATTGCAATCTACTGCTAGGTTGGATATCAAATCCGTAATTGTTTGATCCCTCTAATATGCGAAGCAACTAGGGTTTAATGATTTACTGCGTTTCGAAGATTGTTAGATCTTAGCAAGAATGTTCAACTAAATTAAATGCAACCGCTTCTACTTGTGTTATTTAGCTTCATCGATCTCCCTATTCTTAAGGCTGCTACTAGATTAAATCTACAGGGCTTGTCTTAGGTTGTTTAGTAGGTAGGGTTGATTGGATCGCTTGTTTTTAATTAACTATGATTGAGGAGAGATTCAAATTTAATTCGAACGGTGAAAATTCAAGGTGTGAATTGATATATACTTGCATCAATGATTAGTTATAAAGATTCCGATGGTGGATGTTGACTTAGACCAAGGTTTGTTCTCTTGATTAAATTCGATTCTTCAATTTAGATTATTTTTTTTTTTTGTTTTACTCAAAACCCCCCATCTTTGTTCACATAGCACAAAACTTAGGCTAGATACTCCTCGTGGGATCGACTCGTACTCACACTACTACATTTATTTTAAAGAGTATTGGTTTTATTTTTGGTTGCTTGCGATAGAACATCAAATCTTGGCGTCGTTGCCGGGGAGTGATTCTAGTTGAATTTCGTGAATTGCTTCGTTTATTTGCGTTTTATGATAGAATTTTTATTTATTTAGATTACTCTAGACCTTTTCTTGATTTGTTTTTCTGAGTTCATCAGAGTCTTCTTGATTGTTTATGAGTATAACCCGATCTTTTAAATAAGACGATTTGGAGTACGATCCAGAGATAGAAAGAACTTTGCGCAGGTTAAGGAGGGAAGCTCGGGGAAACTATGAGGAGAACAATTTTGCTCTTGATCTCCTATTTGCTAGTGATTCGGAATTAGAAGAGGAAGAAGTCATGGCCGGAAATCGAACTTTGAAAGAGCTTGCTACCCCTGATTTGAATCAACAACCTTTATGCATTACTTTCCCTACTTTGGATGCTACTACTACGTTTGAATAGAAATCTGGACTAATACATCTCTTACCCACTTTTAATGGTCTTGCAGGTGAAGATCCTCATAAGCATTTAAAAGAGCTTCATGTTGTATGCACAAGTATGAAACCCACGGGGGTGACTGAAGATCAAATTAAGTTAAGAGCTTTCCCGTTTTCTTTGAAGGATTCGGCTAAGGATTGGCTTTATTATCTACCCTCCGGAAGTATTACCACATGGAATGAGATGAAAACGGTGGTTTTGGAGAAATATTTTCCACCTTCAAGTGCGGCGAACATTCGAAAAGAAATTTGTGATACAAGGCAGTACAATGGGGAGTCTTTACACGAGTATTGGGAACGTTTCAAGAAACTTTGTGCAAGCCGCCCCCATCATAAAATTAGTGAGTAATTACTTATCTAATATTTTTATGAGGGCCTTCTACCCACAGACAAGAACATGATTGATGCCGCTAGCGGAGGAGCTTGGGTGGACAAAACTCCTGAAGCCGCGAGAAACTTGATTGCAAATATGGCAGCTAATTCTCAGCAATTTAACACTAGGCTTGATCTACTATCAAAACATGTTATTGAGGTAAATGTTTCATCCCTTGAATAATAGATTGTGAGTCTAACTTCTCTTGTTCATCAATTGCATGTAGGTAATATGCAAACAACGAGGGCTTGTGAAATTTGTTCAGTGGTAGGACATCAAACTGATATGTGCCGAACGCTTTAAGATGAGCCCATTGAACAAGTGAATGCAGCTGGTAGTTTCCCTGGACAACCGCAAAGGAAATATGATCCCTACTCGAACACATATAATCCTGGATGGAGGGATGACCCCAATTTTAGCTTTGGGAATCCGCAAGTAAATCAGTCCGTGACTCAAAACCGACCAAGTGGCCAGCAATTTCAACAATATAGGCAGCCATATCCTCCAAGACAACAACGGATTCCAACTTCTAATTAAGGTATGTCTTTAGAAGATATTGCTAAATCTCTAGCCACTAATACTTTGCAATTTCAACAGAAAACGAGGGCTAGTATTCAAGGTTTAGACCATCAGATGTGCCAGATGGTGACCCCAATCTGTAAGCTAGAGGTGCAAAGTTCAGGAAAATTACCCTCTCAAACAGTAGTGAATCCAAGAGAAAATCCAAGTGCAATCATTTTGAGAAGTGGTAAAGAAGTTAAGATTCCAGTAAACGAAGCCCCTGCATCGTCGGAACAAGAAAAAGGGCAAAACATTCTTGCGGACAAGGATACCCTTGATGACGATGATGTACCTAAGCATAAGTTTCCACCTCTTTCTGGTTATAAACATGTACCCCCTTTCCTCAGGCTTTAACATGATCTAATAGAGAGGAGTAGAATAAAGATTTATATGAAACTTTTCATCGATCCAAGGTAAATATTCTACATTTAGATGCTATTAAATAAGTACCTCGTTATGCTAAATTCTTGAAAGAATTATGTACAATTAAGAGAAAACAGAAACTTAAAGGATGCGAGAAGGTAAGAGTAGGTGAGAATGTTTCTGCAGTTATTCAAAATCCCTACGAAATGCAAAGATCCAAGTATGCTTACTATCCCATGTACAATTGGTAATTCTAAATTTGAAAGGGCCATGATAGATCTAGGAGTTTCTATTAATGTCATGTCATATTCTTTATATGCTTCTTTGAAACTTGGAACTTTGAATGAAACTGGTGTTGTGATTCAATTAGCTGAGAGATCTAATGCCTATCCTAAAGGTGTAGTTGAGGATATTCTTGTGTAAGTTAATGATTTAGTTTTCCCTGCAGATTTCTATGTACTTGATATAGAAAATGGTGATCACACTACTCCAATTTTGTTCGGAAGACCTTTCTTAAAAACATCAAAGACTAAGATAGATGTACATAGTGGCACACTTACCATGGAATTCGATGGTGAAACTGTTAAGTTTAATATTTATGATGTCATGAAATATCCTACTGATGATGGTCTTGTGTATTCAATTGATGTGATTGATTATTTATCACAAGCGGTTTTTGAACTTGATGGCAAAGATGAATTGGAAGTTGCCATTAGTAAGTCTCTTGAGAAAGAAAATGAGGAGCTATCCTTGAGTACTAATTTGCAGGAAACTGCTGCAACACTGAATGATTTTTCAACACTTCAACAATCAGGTAACATCTCTTATACTCCATTACCTATTTCTAATGAGGGATTTTTACCTTCTGTTTTGCAAGCACCTATTCCAGATCTGAAACCTCTTCCTAGTCACCTCAAATATGTGTTCGTTGGAGATGGAGGAGTGTTACCAGTGATCATCTCCAATAACCTTAGTGAACTACAAGAAGAAAAGCTTGTGCAAGTTCTTAAGAAGCATAAGACAGCTATTGGTTGAACAATTGCCGACATCAAGGGAATCAGTTCGAGTACATTCATGCATCGTATCTTGCTTGAAGAGGAAGCAAAACCTTGCCGTCAACCACAAAGAAGGTTTAACTCACCCATGATGGATGTAGTAAAGAGGGAGAGGTCCTCAAACTTCTTGAAGTTGGAGTGATCTATCCTATTTCGGATAGCACTTGGGTTAGCCCAGTTCAAGTGGTATCTAAAAAGACTAGAATAACGGTGGTGAAAAATCAAATAGTTGAGTTAGTTCCCGCCCATGTTCAGAATGGGTGGAGGGTTTGTATAGATTATAGAAAATTAAACGCTATAACCCGCAAGGACCATTTTTCTTTACCTTTTATTGATCATATGCTTGAAAGGTTAGTTGGTCATTCTTATTATTGCTTTTTTGATGGTTATTCAGGTTATTTTCATATTGCAATTGCCCCTGAAGATCAAGAAAAGACGATGTTCACATGCCTATTTGGAACTTTTACATATTGTCGCATACCCTTTGGCCTTAGCAATGCCCCAACCACTTTCCAAAGATGTATTTTTAGTATATTTTCAGATTTTATTGAACATATCATAGAAGTCTTTATGGATGATTTCACAGTTTACGGAGACTCCTTTGACAAATGTTTACATAACCTTACACTTGTTCTTAAAAAATGCATAGAAACTAGCCTTGTGTTAAATTCTGAGAAATGTCATTTCATGGTTGAGCAAGGTATAGTTTTTGGTCATGTAATTTCATCAAAAGAAAGCTAGGTAGATAAAGCTAAAGCTGATGTTATTCAATCTTTACCTTATCCCACTAGTGTGCGGGAAGTTCATTCTTTTCTTGGACATGTAGGTTTTTATAGAATATTTATCAAGGACTTCTCCAAAATAGCACTACCACTTGGCTCAGATCGAGCTTCGGATGCATGATCAATAATTGAAATTGCATAGGGAACTTCTGGATCTGATCTGGACGGTCCAAATAGCCTGAGGGTGCTTGACCAGGTGTAGATTGGCTGAGCTTGATCAGACTTGGCTCGCTTAGATCAAATCTGATCGGATTATTCTAGCAGAATCCAACTGAGTCTGACTTAGTCTAATCTAGTATAAATATGCACTGGATCGGATTTGGTTGGAGTACCCAAATCTGGTTGAGCCTTGATTGAATCTATCCATGTTTTGGAAGCTAGGGTCGGACTCGATCAAGCGTACAAGATTGAGTCGGAGTCTGATCAGGTTCAAACGGTAGTGATTTGATCTGATATGATCTGATGGTTGAGATCTGTCCAGTGGTTGATGAAGCTTAGGAATGGAAAGAGATCTGGCAGCTAAAAGTGGTCGGAACTCAATTGGCGATAAGGGAAGCTCGTCGGAGTTCAAATCCCACGGAGAAGAGGTAGTGAGAGGATGGGGGTTCGATCCAATGGAGTGAATCCGGCTAGGTATCAGTTCTAGTAGCGGATCTAGAGGGGGTCTGTGTCGGTCAAGAGTGAGGAGATGGAAACGATGGTGATCCGCTGGTTGGGGTTTGGAGCCAAGCTTGGTAATGTCGGCGAAGGGGTCAGGAGGTTTTGGTGACGACCTTTGATGCCTCTGGAGATCCTTCAGAGGGCTGTGAGAGGAGGTTATGGTAGTATTGGGCAGAGGTAGGCCATGACTTCCTTGAGGTTTGTCATCGAAGTCGAGGAAGATGGAGTTGGGAGCCGGCAGGTTTGTACATGGAACAGCTATGGTTGGAGAGGTTGGGTGGTTGTGAGGAGCTTCAAGAAAGCCGGTGGGTTTTGAGCTTCCATCGGTGTAAGGACCCGTTCCTCCAACCTGGTCCAACCTCGTAGGGTCGAGGGTCTGGTTTTGTTGTTTGGCTCGGTTGGCCTTGGCTTGCGATCGGTTGATCGCATCATTGCTTTTGGACCCCAGGGGCAATTTGGTAAAATTGCGCCCCAGTGGTCGGTTTCACACCTGCGTAGTGCACACATAGCCTTGATTGATGTACGTGAATGAATAGATCGGGGGTTCTCGGGTAGCCTGGATCTAGCCCTAGGACCGGGGTTCGGGTAGTCGAGGATCAGGACGTGATTGTCATCAATGATTATGTTTGATATCATTCGAGGATTATTAGGTAGTCAGACTGGAATATTATATTATTTGAGGTTTAGAGGTCGTGTTGTTTCTCCAAAGCCAAGTGCTAAGGATGGATGTCGATGCGTTCCCAACGTGAGTCGCCAAGGCATGGGAATCCTGCTTGGGTAATGGTGATCTTGCATGTTACTATTCCGTAGCCTCCTGGTAACATGTTCAGGAGAGAGGTTTCATGACAGGAACCCTTGGAACATCGATAGGGTTATGGGGCCCTTGGCATTCGTTAGACTTAGGCGAAGAAACAACACAGTTGTTGTTTTCCTCCTTTCAGTGTGCGGTAGAATACCATAGAACCCTACTGAGTTTTGTTGCTCACTTCTACCTGGGCTGCATCGGTGATGCAGGTTGATGCATTTCTTTCCTTTCAAGTGACCTTCTGGGCGTCGGCGCGCCATTCTCGAGGTGATCGTGGACTTAGAGTTTCGAGGAGTACTTGACGATCCTGGAGTTTTCCCTTTTCTTAATAATTGTACATTTGCAGTTATATTAAATGTATAATTTCCCTCTTTGACAATTTGATTGTCTGTATTAAATTATGTATTGAGGGTCGATGAAAGCATTGTATCAGAACCTGCACTAGATTGTGAAATTTGTGATAGCATATTCATATTCATGTTCAATTTAGAACTGTTAGATTTATTGTCTTCATTTATCATGAAGATTATAAACTGTACAGGGTTCAAATTGAGAAATACAGAGGAAACTTTCGCCGTTTGATTTTATCAATAGGTTTTGTGAGGACCCGTCCCTCTACCCCTGTAGCTCGTTGTGGACCACAAGGACAATTTGGTAAATTGCACCTTGTCGGCTTCTTTCACACCCGCGTGTGCACACACTGATCATGTTTGTGGTAATGTTTGGCTAGAATGGTTAGTGGGACCTGGGATCGAAAGAACCAGACTTAGGCTTGAGCTCTTGCCCAAGTTTAGCTTTCTGCACAAATAAGATCGATCTTCTTTGACTAAGAGATCGATCTCCTTGTGCCAGAACGTCAAGCTGTGATCGTCATGAGAGATCGATCTTCTCTTGAGGAAAGATTGATCACTCATAGGTCGGTTCGTCCGCCTATAAAGCGGACGCAATGGATTTCTTTAAACCCTTTTCATATCCGGGGATCTTGAGCTCAGATCTAGCAATTTTGAAGGAGTTTGAGGACGATCCAAGGCCTAGTAGCTTGGATTGAAGCTGCTATTGCATAGGTAGGGATCCTACCTACAATCTTTAAGGTTTTTGGAGTTTTTCCGGTTTGAATGTGATCTTTTGCTTAGATCTGTTAAAATACATGTTGGTTTCCCATGCTCTCACCGGTTTTGGACTCGTGGTCCCTTACTCTACCAGATCCCAGAGTTTTGGGGCATTTGGTTGTATTTTCCTGCGGTATTTCTCGCCGTCCGATCGCCGGAGAACCCATTCGGATCGATCTCCCTTGATGGAAGATCGATCCCTTGTGGGGCGTCATACCCAGCCCGAGCAGGATCGATCCTTCGGTTGGAAAGGATCGATCCTTGCCTAGACTGGTATGGCGGGTTCCATGTCACGAAGAAGATCGATCTTTCTGATGAAGAAGATCAATCTCTTCGGTTGACAGGGACGAGTTTTCTCCGAAGCACTAAGAATATCGATCTTCCCTGGGAGCAAGATCGATCTCTTAGTAACTGAGGGGTGTTTTTCAAATGGCTTTTTCCCGCGGGGCTTTGTATGACGGTTTTTCTTTACTGTCTTATACCTGGTACATATGTTTAAGCAAGTAGCCCTATAATACGGGCAGTGGTGAACCGGGGGAGTGATGACTCCCGGGATGTTTAGAATAAACGGGCGGGTAGCCCTACAGCTTTCCTTAGCCTTGCATGCTGGAGTGTGCCAAGGGCTTTATCTGTGATATCTGTGAGCTATTGTTTGCAGGGCTGATTCCCGATGCAGGTGTTGTGGCGGACTGCTGACAGTTGGTGGTGGTACCACTGTCGCAGCTCCTAGACCTTACTTACCTGTTCACCACCCTGGGGCAGCAGGGTGCCGTGCCCAGACCTTGTTTGATGTATCATCACATACTGTTCCATGGTTACCTATATTATCCTGCGTGTGATCATAGCATGCATTGTTTTGTGCATTAGTTGCATCTGTATAGGACGTTGGCGATGGGTTGATCGTCGATCCAGGGCTTTCGAGTAGTCCGGATCTAGCTCTAGGACCGTTGCGGGTAGCTTGGTCCAGGACTCGATTTGTAGTATTCAGTCGATTTCAATGATAGGGTTAGATGACCTGAATACATGTGGTTTGATGTTTAGAGGTCGTGTCGACTCCAAGTCGAATCTGAGGTGTAGCCAGTGTCTGGTGTTCTCGACTCTTGGGTGGAGGTGTGCCTGCCCAGCGGTGTCCTTGCCCACCAAACAGTGTTCAGTGTCCTGTTGAGAGTCTGTAGTGTTTTGCGCCAGCGTTCACGGACTTCCGGTAGGGTTATGGGACCCTTGTATACACCAAGGGTAGACTTGGGGGCGGCACTGTTGTTTTCCCTCCCTTGTGAGTGTCGTAGTGTAATGTCCCTGCTGAGCTTAGTGCTCACTCCTACCCTGGCTGCGTTTTTCAGGTGCTAGCGCTAGCTCTTCTTCGGTCGCCCCTATCGGGCCGGTGTTTGGGAAACCTCGTCAAAATTTCAGCAGTAGGTTAGGTTCTGGTTCGCGTCGCCCTTCCCGGTTTGCTCTACACGGATCGGGGCGCGACAACTTGGTATCAGAGCATAGGCTGTAGATTCCAGGGTGTAGGATCAGGTTTCGGTTGAGATTGAGTATGGAATGGGTTAGTTCTATGTTTAGAACATCCGTGCTTGCTCTCTTTGTGTTGTGTATGTCTTCCGCTTTTTTGTTATGTTGCTTGTTTTGTCGTTCTAACGAGTGAAAGCTCATTTGTTGTTGGTGATCGTCCAGATGTCGGGAGCTCGCGGCCGACCTTCGATTGCCGGTCGGGGTGGGACACGACCTGGTTGACCCGCCCGACCGAGCAGGACTGCTCCTGTCAGGGTGGTCCTGGCTAGACGGATTGTACCATCACTAGTGGCGGTTTCGGTCGCGCATGCAGAGGTCTTCCTCGCCGAGAAGGAGGCCCCTATTCCAGTCGACGGGCGGGACTCAGTGGCTATCACAATGGCTTTCTAGCGGCTGAACCCGCCTTGGTTCAGCGGTAGTTCTGGAGATCCGACGACAGCGGACGACTGGCTCGACGGAGTCTCGCGTGTCCCGGATGCTCTCTTCGTCGAGGATGACCGGGTTCGGGTCACCCTCGCGGCGTTCCAGCTCGATGGTGACGCTCGTGACTGGTGGCGCACCGCCCAGCACACCAGTGGCGGAGAGGTGCCACTGTGGGAGGAGTTCAGGGCGATGTTCTTGTACGTGCACTTCCCGGCGAGTGCACGTGACGCTCTGACCCGCGAGTACCAGTCCCTTTTGCAGGGTTCTCGTTCCATTCAGCAGTATGCCTCCAGGTTCACGCACCTTGTTCGGTTTGCGGGGGCAGTTGCAGCAGATCAGACAACCAGGGTGCGGCAGTTCGAGTGGGGACTTCGACAAGAGATCCGGCGGCAGACCAGCTCACACTCTTCCAATCGTACTGAGTGATCCTGAACTGTGTCTTGGCTGTAGAGGCTCAGTTGCGGGACGACAGGTGCGGGGCAGTTCCACCGGCACCCTTCACCAGCACGCAGCAGCGACCCCGGGGCAGAGGGGGGTTCGTTAGAGGACAACAGCAGCATCAGCGACCCTTTCAGCAGCAGCCGCCGCGTGCACTATAGTACCAGCAGCCACTACCGAGCCCACCAGCCCAGTTTCTACTGACGCCCGGGCCATCTGGGGAGGCTTCGTCAGGGGGAGGCCAGGGTCAGCAACCTGGCGGCGCGTCGACCGCGTGTTTCTAGTGCAGGCAGCCTGGGCACTACCATAGAGACTATTCTTTGTGAGGAGTACGGAGCGCTATGCTGCAAGGCAGTAGAGGCGGAGGGTCCGAGACCTGGCAGGGGACCGTGGGTGGGCGCGGATCGGGGCGTCCCAGAGGTGGAGGCGGTCAGCGGGGGGCAGGTGTTTGCCCTCCCAGTTAGCGAGCAGCAGGACACCGTTCAGCTGTATCAGCCGCCACCGCAGTACCAGCAGCCCTTACAGTACCAGCAGACCACGGCATAGCCATCCGTTCTCAGAGATATCTTTCAGCTTTCAAGTTCCTTAGTAGATGTGCTGATAGATTCGGGGGTGTCTCACTCCTACATTGCTAGCATGTGCGTGGCATCATTAGGGTTAGAGACGTCGGCTAGAGGTGGAATAGTCTGTAGACTCACCGATCGGCGGGGCAGTCAGGGTAGACCGAGTCTGCCGATCTTGTTCTTTGGAGGTTGGAGGCCTCCGCATCTGTCTAGACCTGCGGGTGCTAGACATGACGGGCTTCGATGTGATACTCGGTATGGACTGGTTAGCAGCATACCGAGCTATCATCGAACGTGCTCGCCGAAGGGTGGTCGCTTGGACACCCGACGGGACACGGTTTGTGTTGTTGGGGGATCGGTTCTCCGCCGATTCCTTTGCTTGTGGTGTGGGCAGGCGTGGCAGCGAGCTCTCAGCCTTGTTGGTCAGCCTGTCCCTGTCCGGTTCAGAGGGAGTGCTGCAGAGCAGTTTTTCTAGGATCATGTGCGACTACACCGACGTGTTTCCCGAGGTGTTGTCAAGGCTTCCACCGCCCAGAGAGGTCGATTTCGAGCTCGACCTAGTACCAGGTAGCGCACCGATCTCTCTCCCAGCTTTCAGGATGGCACCAGCAGAGCAGAGTGAGTTCAGGTTCCAGCTAGACGAGCTTACCAGCAGAGGTTTCATCCGTCCTAGCATGTCTCCCTGGGGGCGCTAGTGTTGTTTGCAAAGAAGAAGGATGATACCCTTCAACTTTACATAGACTACAGGCGGCTCAACAGGGTGACGGTGAAGAGCAGGTACCCGATGCCGAGGATCGACGACTTGTTTGACCAGCTGCGAGGATCTTTACTGTTCACGAAGATCGATCTCCGCACCGGCTACCACCAGTTGAGGGTTCGGGATTGCGACATCCCGAAGACGGCTTTTCGGACTCGGTACGACCTGTACGAGTTTGTGGTGATGTTGTTTGGGCTGACGAATGCATGATGAGAATGCATAATGTTATATTTTTATCCCTTAATACTTAGTCTCCTGTGCTTATTTAGTTCCTAAATACACTCATTATTCTTATATTTTGATTTAGGATGCAATTGAAGTCCTTAAGTCGAAAAGAAGCTGAAAAGAGTGCATGGATCAACTTTAAAGAATAAATCTGTACCTGCTCATGAAGAATCAGATGATGTGCCATACATAGTTGGAAAGCTCTTGAAGTCTAGATTCTGGTGAATTTTACGGTTCGTGATTCCGAGTTTCGTAGAGAAAGTTACGGCAATTTTAGTACCGATGGCGCAGTCTGGATGGCAGAACAGTAATATGCTGGAAAGTTGGATCGATCCGACACCCCAGGTGGGATCGATCCAACTATGCAGAATCGTGACATAACATGTATTTTTTGGCTGAACATGGGCCGATCGATCCATCCATCCATCCTAAGGGGTCCGATCAATCCAGCGCCCATAGTTCGATCGATCGGACTCGGGCGTAACTAGAAATTGAAGATTTTTAACGAGACCGATCGATCCGACACCCCGAGAAGGATCGATCGGACTTTCCAAGTGAATTAAATCAACGGTTTTGATCTAATCCGAGGATGGATACACTTGAAGGCTATAAATATGACTCTTTCTAGGGTTTGAGGGGGGATTCTTGAACACTTTTTGCTGCTCTTTCTCCTCCTTTATATTTTTTCTAGGTTTTATCTTGTTTATTGGAATCTTTTGAGGATTGTTCTCGATGGCCCTGCGTGGCTAAATCTTGATCCTTGGTCGAGGAGACTAAAACCTCGGAATCAATGAAACTGTGAGATCTAATTTATTTTTATTGTTCAGTTTATAGATGAGTATTGAATGTTCTTCTGTTATTAAATATTCATGATTGTCTTGTCTAATTGCTAGGAGCGCTACTAGTTTTTTATTCATTGCGATCTACTGCTAGGTTGGATATCAAATCCGGAATTGTTTGATCCCTCTAATCTGCGAAGCAACTAGGGTTTAATAATCTACTGCGTTTCAAAGATTGTTAGGTCTTAGAAAGAATATTTGACTAGATTAAATGCAACCGCTTGTGCTTGTGTTGTTTAGCTTCATCGATCTCCCTATTCTTAACGCAGCTACTAGATTAAATCTACAGCGCTTGTCTTTGGTTGTCTAGTAGTTAGGGTTGATTAGATCGCTTGTTTCTAATTAACTAAGATTGAGAAGAGATTCGAATTTCATTCGGACGGTGAATATTCATGGTATGAATTGATTGATACTTGCATCTATGATCAGTTGTTGGATTCCGATGGTGGATGTTGACTCAGACCAAGGTTTGTTCTCGTGATTTAACTCGTTTCTTCACTTTAGATTATTTCTTTATTGTTTTCCTCACGTTTAAAAACCCCCCTATCTTTGTTCACTTAGCACAAAACTAGCCTAAACACTCTTCGTGGGATTGACTCGTACTCGCACTACTACATTTGTTTTGAAGCGTACTGGATTTATTTTTGAGTGCCTGCGACAGCACATCAACGCACCAGCAGCGTTCATGGATCTCATGGAGAGGATATTCCGGCCTTTCCTAGACGAGTTCGTAGTGGTGTTCGTCGACGACATTCTCATCTACTCTCGGTCAGAGGCGGAGCACGAGCGACACTTGGTGACAGTGTTGTAGCTACTTCGGGGGCATCGGCTTTATGCCAAGGCTTCCAAGTGTGAGTTCCGGCTTGCACAGGTGCGATTCCTTGGACACATGGTGTCGGCAGCAGGGATCTCAGTCGACCCCGCCAAGATCGAGACAGTGGTACAGTGGCAGAGACCGAGGACAGTGTTCGAGGTCCGTAGTTTCCTGGGCTTGGTGAGATTTCTCGCCGTCCGGTCGCTGGAGAACCCATTCGGATCGATCTCCCTTGAGGGAAGATCGATCCCTTGTGGGGCGTCATACCCAGCCCGAGCAGGATCGATCCTTCGGTTGGAAAGGATCGATCCTTGCCTAGACTGGTATGGCGGGTTCCATGTCACGAAGAAGATCGATCCATCTGGTGAAGAAGATCGATCTCTTCCAGTTGACAGGGACAAGTTTTCTTCCATGTCACGAAGAAGATCGATCCTTCTGGTAAAGAAGATCGATCTCTTCCAGTTGACAGGGACGAGTTTTCTTCCATGTCACGAAGAAGATCGATCCTTCTGGTGAAGAAGATCGATCTCTTCGATTGATAGGGACGAGTTTTCGCCCAAGCACTAAGAAGATCGATCTTCCCTAGGAGCAAGATCGATCTCTTAGTAGCTGAGGGGTGTTTTTCAAATGGCTTTTGCCCGCGGGGCTTTGTATGACGATATTTCTTTACTGTCTTATACATGGTATATATGTTTAAGCATGTTAGCCCTATAATAGGGCCATTGGTGAACCGGGGGAGTGATGACTCCCGAGATGTTTAGAATTAACGGGCGGGTAGCCCTACAGCTTTCCTTAGCCTTGCATGTCGGCCTGCACCGAGGGCTTTATCTGTGAAATCTGTGAGCTGTTGTTTGCGGGGCTGATTCCCGATGCAGGTGTTCTGGCGGACTGCTGACAGTTGGTGGTGGTACCACTGTAGCAGCTCCTAGACCTTACTTACCTGTTCACCACCCCGGGGGTGGCAGGGTGCCGTGCCCAGACCTTGTTTGATGTATCATCACATACTGTTGCATGCTTACCTGTATTATCCTGCGTGTGATCATAGCATGCATTGTTTTGTGCATTAGTTGCATCTGTGTAGGACGCTGGCGATGAGTTGATTGCCGATCTGGGGCTTTCGGGTAGTCCAGATTTGGCTCTAGGACCGTTGCGGGTAGCTTGGTCCAGGACTTAATTTGTAGTATTCAGTCGATTTCGATGGTAGGGTTAGATGACCTGAATACATGTGGTTTGATGTTTAGAGGTTGTGTCGACTCCTAGTCGAATCTGAGGTGTAGCCGGTGTCCGGTGTTCTCGACTCTTGTGTGGAGGTGTGCCTGCCCAGCGGTGTCCTTGCCTGCCAAACAGTGTTCAGTGTCCTGTTGAGAGTCTGCAGTGTTTTGGGTCCACGTTCACGGAATTCCGGTAGGGTTATGGGACCCTTGTATACACTTAGGGTAGACTTGGGGGCGGCACTGTTGTATTCCCTCCCTTGTGAG
The DNA here is from genome assembly GCA_963920575.1 of Narthecium ossifragum. Lineage (NCBI taxonomy): Eukaryota > Viridiplantae > Streptophyta > Magnoliopsida > Dioscoreales > Nartheciaceae > Narthecium > Narthecium ossifragum. Next base: position 20,910,939 of record OY986964.1, on the reverse strand, counting down.
TGTCGTAGTGTAGTGTCCCTGTTGACCTTAGTGCTCACTCCTACCCGGGCTGCGTTTTACATGTGCTGGTGCTAGCTCTTCTTCGGTCGCCCCTACCGGGCCGGTGTTTGGTGACGTGGCGGCGTCTGCCAGTGCTTGAGGTGCGGCGATCATCAGTTATACCCTTTTGTTTAGTTAGCCTCTTACGGAAGAGATTTTGTATAACTTTTACCCTGTTGAGGATTTGTATATATTCAGTTTCAATTTTGAGGTTTGTAATTGTTTGTTAATACAGGATGATTATGAATTGCTAGGGAGACCACTATGATTAGAGGGAAACCTCGTCAAAATTTCCGCAGTAGGTTAGGTTCCAGTTCGCGTCGCCCGGCCTGGTTGGGCCTACGCTGGTCGGGGTGCGACAGGTTTAGTCGCCTCACGCCCCGGACCTGATGGGTTTTCTGGGTCGGGGTAAATGATGAAGAAGGCGTGGTTGGGGAAGCTGTGATCGGATCAGCGTAGACGTGAGGAGGACCTCGGTGGAGGCTACATGATACGAAATGGGCTTGAACTAAGGTAGGTCTGTGTCTGCAGCTTTGTGGGTGGTGGGTAGATCGCCGGAGATGACAATGGACAATGGGGACGGTAAATGAAGGGACGTGGGTTTGTAGAGGGAAAGATGGTGGCCATGGTTAGTGATAAGCCACTAATAATTCATAATTAAACCCCTTAAATTATATTTGTTAGGCCTAGGGTAGGTGTATTTGATATCCTATTGTTTGATTTCAGGTTTAAGTAGGATTTCAGAAGAAATAGAAGAAATTCGGCCAAAAATCACTAAATTCATTAAAAAGACTGTTTCGTCGACTGTTTGGAAATAAATCACTAGATATTTTATAAAATTTCAAATATTTTGAAAATCTGGAAAATAAAAGAAGACTTTAGGAGCTACAACTTTCATGTTGAAGACTTTGTGAGATCCACTATAGATTGGCGCCCGCTTTGAAGCAAAGTTGGATCTATGAAAGTTGAAATTTGAGAAAAGCTGAAATTAATTAATGACGTGACAGTTAATGAGCCAGTCAGACCGACTGGAGCGATGGATCGGCTTTGAGCCCAATGGATCGCGCCGATGATGTCATCAACCCAGAATTTTGGGAAATTAGAGTTTAAGTTCAATTATAACTCCTAATTCCTGAATTAAGGGTTTCTATTATATAAAGGGGTTGTTCTAACCGAGTTTCTCATTTTTTTGACAATCTTTGGAGGTGGAAGAAGAAGACGGAGAGGATGTGGATGGTGACAGCTTCCTATTCCAACCCGATGGCTTTAATCCAAAAGAGGAGTTGCTAATTATTGTACTTAGGATTATTCATGAAACCCTAGTGTAGTTTTGGTTTTTCTTTAGTTGGATTCTTGTGAATTTCTCAATGCATGATCTCATGAATATGGTTTTATTGTTAATAGAGTTGAAGGAATAGAGTTCCCTTGACGTACTTTTAGTCCTACATGATTTCCGTGATTGATTGTAAAGATTTTTGAGATGGTTTTCGTGAAGGTATTGGTTTGCCCTTAAGATAAGCTATGCTACGCGAACATAGGTTGTGTTATAGCCCAAATGACGTTTTGATTATGTTTTGATGATGCTAATATGTCCGTAAATGATAATATATATATATATATATGATAAAATATATGAGCAATTATTGGATTGACGGATGATGCATAGATGCATCCGTGGGATTGACGGATAATGCGTGGATGCATCCGTGGATCGACCGTGGAGCATTTTATGAAGAAAAGTGAACAAGTGACGGTCGATCGGAGCATCGACCGTGGGAAGCCTTTTTCTTGACAGAGCTTGACGGTCGATGCCACGGTCGACCGTGAGGCGTAACGGACGATGCATGGATCGATCGTGGCTCAAAAAGGCTGAGTTTTTGTACATGACGGACGATGCATGGATCAACCGTCAACCAGGAAACTAGCTGTCGCGCCCCGACCCGCGAAAGCCCAACCGGGCCGGACGACGCGAACCGGAACCTAACCAACGCGGAAAAAGAACGACGAGGGTTCCCTCTAACCTATTGGTCTCCCTAGCAATTCACCAAAACACCCTCAATTAAAAACAATATAATTAGCAAAACCCCGAACCTCAGATTAAAAACTCAAGTGTTAATATATACAAATCCTCGGAGAGGGGAAGATTCAAAGTACAACATCACACCCGTAGGAGACTAACTAACAAAAGGGTAAAGCAGTAAATATCGCCACCTCTCAAAAGCCACCAGGCGCTGCCGCACCGCCGTCCAACTGCTCGGTAGGGGCCACAGAGGAAGAACTGACGCCTGCACCTGCAAAACGCAGCCCGGGTTGGAGTGATCACTAAGCTCAGTAGGGATCTATACTACGACACACAGAAGGAAGGGGGAAACGCAACAGTGTCGCCCTCAAGTGGAATCTGGGTGTATACAGGGGTCCCATAACCCCACCGCGTGTCCCTGAGGCCCACGATCATGGTCTTCCAGCCGGGCTGGTCACATGTCAGGTCACACTCAGTAGCAGGAAACGACATTGCCAACTCTCAACAGGACACTGAACACTGTTTGGTGGGAAGAGACACCACTGAGTAGGCAAATCCTCTACTCAAGAGTTTTAAGAAGAACCGGACACCGGCTACACCTCAGATCCAACTCGAGGCCGACACGACCTCTACAATCATCAAGTAATAAGTGTACCAGTCATCTAAGCCTATCATCGAATCGACTGGACACCACAATTCAAACCGGGTCCTAGCGCTAAGTCCGAGCTTCCAGCCTCGGGACGGCGACCCAAGGATCACCCACGCCCTAACCCATGTAACTAATGCACACAACAACAATGCATGTTATGACATACACTGATAATAGGAAAGGCATGCAATAGAATGTCAAGCATCATATAAGTCTACTGAATCGCTGCAGCGGTACCACCAACCGCTGCCAGCCGATCCGCAGCGGGTCCCGGCATTACGACGGTACCGCGACCGTCAACCGCGGACTCCTGCAACGGGAAGCAACCTCGAAAACGTTGATGAACAAACCACAATATAATATTATATTCTGAAATATAATATTATATTCAAAACACCTAAAGCCTCTACTTAGGGGCTAATTGATCCTGTCGATCCGACACCTAACCGACGTCGGATTCAAGATCCAACTTAGCCACTAGTAGGTGGATAAACCAGGATCATCATATCCAAAAATGATAATCATCCAACGGTTGGATTAACAGGAAAACGCTAATGAAAATCGTTAATCAAACTAACTTACCCATTAATTGCTGTAACGCAGCCCTCCAGAAAACAATTCATACGAAATCGTACATAAATCGGAAAAATATGAAACAAGATGTAATGGAAAGCTAACGAGTAGAGCTACAACACTTATGTTTATGAAAAGCCATGATTATGTACTCATCGGCCGGAAAACTCGCCGCAAACCGGCTGTTTCTCAAGAACAGCAGAAAACCAGAAATCCGAGACTAATCTTGCATAAAACCTACTCAAATCTCAACTGATTACCATGAAACTTAAATTAGTTATTCTAACAGGTATAAGGAATCCAACAAAGCAAGGATCAACAAGATCCAACGGCTAGATCTCAAGAAAACCCGAAATGAACACAGTAGGTATAACCCTACCTAGCTGCGCTTTCCTCGGCTGATTCCCTGCGATTTGATCACGAACAAGCCTCGAAACCTCTTCAGGGATCTTCCTCTCGTTGTCACGAATCCAACGAGCCGAAGAACGCCGGAAAAGATGGCCGAAGGAGGGAGAACGGAGGTGAGAAAGGTGGCTGCCGGAAACAGGGGAAAAACAGGGCTCCCGGGAGAAGAAGAAAAGAGGAAGAAGAAAGAGAGGAGAAGGAGGAAGAGGAGGGGAAGAAAGGAGGGGAAAGCGGGAGGGGAAAGCCGGGGAAAGGGGAAGAAAGTGAGGGGAGGGGAGGGAAAGTCTTCCCCCCCTCTGACAAAGGAGAACGACGGCCGTCGGTGGCCGTCCTCGCGAAGCAGAAAAGCCACCGACGCGATTCCGATCGGTCGCTCCAAGGAGCGATCGATCGTTATCGCCCCGGGTCAAAACCAACCGACTCGCTCACGAGTCCGATCGATCGTTCCAAGGAGCGATCGATCGCTCAAGGGTCGTCAGCTGCCCAACGGCAAGCTTCCGCGCGCCCGAGCTGGGATCTTCCCATCCCGGGTCCACCTAGCCATTCTAAACAAACACTAACACATTCAAGGCCAGTGTGTGCACACGTGGGTGTGAAACAAACCAACAAGGGGCAATTTACCAAATTGCCCTTGCGGTCTGCAGCGAGCCACAGGGGTAGAGGGACAGGTCCTCACACTAGCCGTTAAAGAGCCATTGCAGAAATAGAAAATAGCCGTTGAAAGCTATTTTTTGAGGCCCTAAAGCTCAAGTATATATGAGAAGATGCAGCAAACTTGGGGTAAGACTAAGGGAGATATTAGTTTACATTGTAACAAGTTTTAGTTTTCTTTTGAGAGCTTTAACATTTGTAAAACTACTTCAAGTGTGAAGTAGACTTTGAGAGAAATATCCACGAAAGAGCTTGGAAGTGATTTGTAAGGTTCTCAAGCACCTATAAGCTTGAGGGGGAGCTTCAGCAGTTGTTGGAGGATTTGTAAGGTTGCCAAACACCCGGAAGCTTGGTGGGAAAACTTATAAGGGAGAATTACAAGTAGTGGAACCTCAAGGAGGCCCTTGAGAGAGTGGACGTAGACAAGGTTTGCCGAACCACTATAAAATCTGGTGCATGTCTCCTAACTCTTTCTCTCGTCCTTCATTACATGCTTTATTCATAGTTTTCATATCTAAACAAGCATACTAGTATTCTAGCTTACTACCTTGGTTTACATCTATTATATTTCCGCAAAAGAGTCCAAATCACCCCCCCTGGACCTTCAGGTTGTGCCACAGTCATTAGGAGTAGTATAATTTAAAGTAATCGTAGAACCAAAGACAATCTATGTCAAGCAAAGATAGGTTATGCCGTTGGGAACATTAACTTTCTTTTAGGGATTCATGTGAACTTGTAGCCATATGATCCATAATGTTGAGAGAAGGGAACAAGATGATAACTAGAGAAGTCTAATCACGAAACTACGGCGGATTGAGTAATTCCTAAGTAACTACTCCAATGAATCAAATTGATAAACCTTTTATTTCTTTTCTTTATTAGTTTAGATAACTCTATTCTATTTTTGATTCTTTTCTTTAGTTTTAGGGTTTCGAGAATTGATTTCAGTTTCCAACGTTTTCCCTATGGATCGACTCTCGAGTTCACCACTATCCTACCTAGTAGTGTAGTGATTGAATAAGGATTATAAATTTAATATTTGATTGAGTTTGTAACATTTTAACGACACGTTCGCG